>PPLI02000015.1:0-68672 GCA_003707745.2 Williopsis misumaiensis
CGCCACAGCTATAAACATTCCACAGGTTACTGCAGTGTGAGCTGTTGCCTCCTCGTGTGTCTTTAGCCGCACTCGATGATAAGTAATTTTCACTTGTCTGATGCAGCTTTTTTTGTCGTCAGGTTCTATTGTTCGGCATAAAAATAGTCTTGCAACTTGCCGCTTCAGGATGATTTGCGCAGATGTGGCCCACAGCCCCGCATCTAGAAGCACATCGTTGCGGCATTACGTCCATATCAGGAAAATGACATTTTGCAAATGGCTGAAACGGGAAATTAGCGGCGGGGCCACATCACTTTTCTTCTTGCAGTCCGACAACCTCGCGATGGTAAATTTTTTCCACCGGGCCTCTCATTTTCTCTCTCTTCAAACCTCCAAGCCGACCCCCCCTCCCCCAAACCCCAAGCAAAACCCATATTCCTTATACAAAAGGCAGAACAAGTACACCGTATTTCGAAGCCTGAGGAATCCTGGATTTTAAAACCAAAACAACCATTCAACACAGCTCTTCTCTTTCTTGTGGAACCAGCAGCAAAGCAGTCTTCCCGAAGCGCAACAATCGAAAACACAGCAGTTGATTAACTCTTCGCAGTTTGCTCAACACGCCTGTCACAGTCTCCACTGGCCCGTTACACCTGTCTCACCATTACCGTGTTGAGAAGTTGCATACCGGTTTTTCTGAAGATATTCATTGTCGTCCTCTCTTCTGGCCACCTTTGCCTCCAACGGAAACCAAGAGCACTTGAGTTCTTTCAGCGCGTCTGACTCTGTGTGGCGTTTATTCTGCTTACACAGCTCTCCTTCGTCCGTTATACTCAACTTGAGCGAGCTTTTCACTAAGTCTTCGTTCACTCCCTGAGGTCACATCCACGACTCTCATCACAACAAAGGGGCTTTACCAACGCAAACAACCACAAAATGTCTGCCACAAACTACCAGCACTATCGCGAGCCGTCCCATGCCGGTCGCTATGGCTTTGAGCAGTTCCCATACGAGCAACCAGCACCCGTGTATGCGCCCCAACCTTACGCGCACTATGCGCTGATGGGTCGCCAGTACTACGCTCCGCCACCACCAGCTCACCAGGATGCCGTCACTGGCGGTGTCTGTGCTGTTCTGGACTATGATTTTGAGATTATGACCAAGTTTGTCGCGTACCTTGCGCACCGTCTGTTCAACAGACGTGATACCGAGAACCCACGCTTCCTATCGCAACTCAAGACTGTCCTCGGTGCTGTTCGTCTGCCAAAATCATCACTGATTCTTGCCTGTTACTTTTTGCTTGAACGTTACGAGAAGAACACCAATCTATTCGCCGCAGCAACTGATGACTGTGTTTACCAGACCACTGTTCTCTCCCTTGTTCTTGCCAACAAGGCCAACGACGACCACACTTTTACCAACAAGTCATGGTCTGACGCCACGGGGCTCCCGGTGAGACTTATCAACGGTCTTGAGGCGTCCTGGTTGGAGCTGATCAGCTGGAGGCTCCACGCTACAGAAATGGAGCGCTTTGACGAATTGCAACTGCAGTTCCATAAGTACACCGATAGCGTGAACAAGCACCAGGAACAATTACGCTTCCAGCGTCTCCAGCAACAGCAGCAGCAGCAGCAACAACAAATGGCTCAATACCACTATGCTCGTGAGCCAATGTCTCCTATCCTCTCTGACGGACCAGGTTTCACGTCCCCATACTCAGCTGTGGGATTCCAGTCCCCATGGAGTTATCAGCAGATGTACGCTTCTGCAGGTTTTTCCCATGGTACCAAGGCTCAATACGAACATGAGTACTGTTGCTCCAAGACGGGCCAGGTTCAGAAAAACCAGTACTGCTCGTGCAGATACTGCTCTGTACCAACGGGCTTTGAATGGAGTAACAGATTGGGTACTGCCTGTTAAAAACCTCCTTGCCCCCTCTTTTTTTTGATACTGATCCGAAAAATTGCCCCAAAAAGAACAAAAAAATGTTTCCCTATGCTACAACTACTACAAAAGTCTTGCTTTTTTTATATCGTCGCCCCCTCTTTGTCTTGTCCCTCCTTTACTGCTGGCTCTATGCTGCCAACCAGTGTGTTTTTTTTTGACTTTTCTTTTCCATTGCTTGCCTTAATTCTTCAATGCGGTGATCGGGGGACTCATTTGCTTGATGTCCTTTTATCCTTGATTTACTAAACAACTTAATATGATTGGCTGATTACGATGGTGTTGTCCATCTATATGTGCATGCAGTAGACCTTCTTTAACTACATTTAACCTTAGCTGGATGCTGTGAGCTCATAACACAGTCATCATTCATGATCATTCAATACATCCCCGTGTACCCTCATAGGGGCACCAAGCTTATCTGCCGATATTGTATCTACCAAGGATCTGCGGGCGTTAGGTCTCAACGACTTGGATGTGAGAGACTTGCGCTTCTGTTGAGAAAACACCTGTTCAAGTTCTGAAAAACTCTGATTGATTGAATCTTCCATTGCTGAGCTGTCCTTAGCAAACATGTCAAGGTCACTCGTAGACTTTGCCAAATCCTCCATGCTCACATCGGAGTCTTCATCTGCCAGCTGAGCTGAGCTGTTAGGTACATCCCATCTCACTTTCTTCACCGTTTTCAGTTTATTAGGTAACGGTGAACTTGTCTTGGTCACCCTGTGACTTGTTGGCTTTGTCAGAGACAGTCTGGAAGATGGAGAAAGCTTAAAGGGAGAAGAAGCCCTGGCTTTGGCAAGACGACGAATTGGTGAGGCTGGAATTGAAATATCGCCAGATACATCACACAGCAACTGCTGGGAGAACTTCTTAAACTTGTGGTCAATGTTGAAAACCTCTTCAATGCAAGCCTGAAATTCTTGATGGAAATTATTCAATAATAAGGTCAACTCACCCTTCAATGAGTCTAGATCAGTTGCATCTTGTCGTTCATGATCCAACTGCATCATTGTTTTGAACAATGAGGAAGAGGCGAACTTGAAGTTGACCATGAACTCTTCGGAGGCTGTGATTTTGTCCTGTGCAATGGAGGCATTGTGTAAGACTGCCTTTCCGATCGAGTCCTTCATGAAAGACAATGAAGTATCCAACACCAGCTTATCGTAATCTGACCATCCTTCAAGCTCTGCCAATTTCCTTATAGCGGCCTCAGCAGAGGTGGCTAAAATGTGATCCAGCTCTGTTTCCTGTTGATAGAGAGACTCCAGCTCAGATATCTTATCATCAATCTTCCCAATGAGCTCAAGTATCAAGGTTAGCACCTGCTGAACTTTCTCTGTTTTGTCTAATGGTTGAATAGTCTTGAGGTGTCTCTTCAACTCCGTGCGCTGCTCAAGCAGGATCCTTCTTTTGCAAAGTATCAAGGACTTTCTAATCATCAAAGTTTGGAACTTTTTGGTCTTCAAGTTCTGCTTCAGGGTGTCCAAGAACTCGAGGACACCGATGGACACTCGCTGTCTCTTCAGCTTATAACGCTCCACAGCATCTTCAATCCTGGTCGTCTCCCTCGCTCTTAACTCTTCAATCTCTTGTTTCTGTTCTGTAATCATCTTCAAGTAGGATCCCACGTGTCTATTCAAACTGTGCTGGTTTCTTATCACTTTTGTCTTGATCTCTTTGGCCCTATCTGCGTATTTCAAAGTGTTCAAAGTCTCATCATAGTGTTGGCTTGAAGGGCTGATGCACACAATCATTACCGTTTTGCAATTCCCACCAAGCGAGAACTTGAGCAATCTAGTCAATTTTGAGTCCCTGTAAGGGACGTGATTTCTTCGTCTGACATCACATAATGCATTGATACAATTGCCCAATGCAAGGAGAGACTTGTTGATGTTGGCACCTTCTTGTAGTCTGTCGCCCCGATTCCTCGTTGCTGCTGCTCTCTCACTTCCTGCAAGATCAATAATCGATAATGTTGCAAAGGTGTGGTCCTCCTTCACATCCGCTGTTCTGTTTCTCTGTGTAATGTTGATCTGAAGCACAGCATGGGATCTTGATGAAGTAGCATTAGCCTCTGTGGGAGAGGATGTTCTGTTTCTGTTTCCTACAATGATCATTTCCATGACATCCTCCACTGAATTCGGAATATGAGTCGATAGATTTGACACAGATATTCTCTTATTGGCATCCTCTCTCAACGTTAGTATCTTACCACCATTGTCCGGTTGCATCAAGTCCCTGATTGTCTCATTGTAGATCTCCAAGTATGACAATGACACGTCGATTATTTTTGTGTCTCTGAGCTCCTCAATCTTCTCAAAGAGCTCCTTCATGGTGAGAAATATTATCCCTGGATAGTCCATAGTTCCACTGATGGTGTGGGTCTTACCACACCCGGTGGCACCATATGCAAATACCGTAGAGTTGAACCCATCCAAAACGCTGTCCAATAACGGCCTTGTGGTATCATCGTACACACTTTCCTGGCTGGCTTCTTCGTCAAACAACTTGTCAAATACAAAGCGGTGCTCTTTGAAACGAGTTGTGCGCTTGCCATGTGGGAATATATTCTTTGAAATGTCGGTTAAAGCGCTATCCAGTGGCGGATCAAAGATTAGCATGCGGTCATCGACAACGTCAACGATCTTTCGAAGTCCCCTGGGAGCGTACCGCTTTGGCGTATATCTGTTTTCTTTGTCTGCGTTATTGAAACTGAGGGAACCGTCACCGAGAAACATCTCCCCATCATTACTCTTGACCAAGTGTGTTGATTCAGAGGTTGTGAATGGTCTCACACGCACAGCAACCGTGATTGATGACTCTTGCTGCGCCATGTGTTTGTGCGATTTGTGTTGTATCAGATGCGATTTGATGGATTTGTGTTGACCAGCAGGACCAGAGTGTCTTTGGTGGGGCCTTAGAGAAGCCGACCTTGTTGCTGCTAAATTTGTGAGGTTATCTGCACAGTGAGGTGTCGCTTCACTCAAAAGCAGAGATCAGGATGAGAAACGAGCTAGGTGAAAGTGTCTTGAAGGCGTTGTCTTTTTGTTCTGGCGATGCGCCCGTGAATTTTGAAATCAAAACAAACAGTTTGCTGACACGATCGTGACGGCAGATTTGGAGATTTCTAGGGAAGTTCTGTCGGAGATCGTCCTTTAGGTCCGATGTCAGTGCGGAAGGACTGACCGAATGACCTTCGTTATTCACTGGTTTACTGCTAGAATGTCCTTTTTCGGTGTGCCTCAGCGCTTCTGTCTCTTGTGCCACACCTGAACGGAGCCGTGACAGATCTCTGACAGTACTGAAGAACTGAATAACCCTTTAATATACGCTAGGGTCCCAGTATATGGTTGGATAGTACTCTATATTGGTTTCTTAATGGGGAGGACACGCCAATAGAAGCGAATATACAGAGAAATAGCATGTCTCTTTTCTTGTGATAGTTTTAGATAAGAGCCATTACCAAGGAAAATAGGTTCCAAGGCTTTACTCTGCCGTTCCTTACCAGACAACCCATATAAGCCAGACTGAGAGACTCGGCGTCGAATTACAGAAAGCACACTAATCACTACTTCCCTCATTTGAAGCCATTTTGTACTTTCTTTTAGTGCCCCCGACGGTTGGAATTACACTGATCATCTCTTGCATGCGCAGAGGGGAATTCGCTCAACAAAACAACTCAACTGAGGAGTATCTGCGAGTTGTGGAGTGCGAGTATAAATACTAGACGGGGGGTATCCCATCTCATACTGTTATAAAGGTTCTACATCATGGCTTGTTTAATCTCGATCATTGCTGCGAACAGCTGAAGAAGGCCATCACAATCGGGTGTGCATTGCGTAATTGCCGTCACGCTTGTTTGGCTCTCTCCAGACTCCAAACACAGGTGAAATAGCCATCAGATGGTTGTGAACTCACAGGGTCTTTTTCCCATATCAGCTACGCAAATAATCAACTTGAAACCAAAGTGGCGGAAATCCAGTGGAAGGTCACAGGTTCCTGCCCCACAAATCAAGGCAGGAAACCAGGCCTCAATAAGGTTTCCCTCCCCCAACCAATCATCCAATGGGACACATCAAGCAAGTGCACCACTTATCGGTATAGAAAATGGATGACAGATTTTCCCGAGATCATGCCAGTCCTCGGTGGGAAGGCGACAAAGACACACCCAGAGACGTGGACGAGCGCAACCAGGAATCCGCCTGCCGTTCCGCCATGGTCTGCAGTGTGCACACTACAGGATGATTCAAAGGACCACCCGACATCGAACAAGGACGAATCGAAGCTGAGGTCCATGCTACCACTATAAACCCCAACCGCGCGGATAGCCAGCAACGCTGCTGAGCGGCAGTTTTTTTCTCGGGCCCGAACGGCTTTTACGCAGCGGCCACCGCTGCCTGCATCAGCGGAAAAAGGCGCTGGTGGATTGGACGAGCTATTGAGATAATTAGGGCCGGGCCGATTGCTTAGGCTGGCGAGGCAACGGATTGTTTGCCCAAGAAGCGAGTGATTCCATTGGGTGTGGGTGCTACCCCATACGTGACAGCACTGAGCTTGTCCGCTATTGTTCTTTTAGATGCACGTTCCTACTAGTGGGGTCCAGTGGGGTCTAGCGGGGCAGAGAGAGAGAGCGTGGGGCAGTATGAAAACGCTTTCCTAAGTCGCCAGGCAGAGCTCGCCCAGTCGGCAGGCGGGCCCCCAACTGCACGTCCGCAGATTCCCTTCAGCGGGCTGTGGCGCGGACCGGTCTGAAAATTAATGACCTTGTGCGTCGGCCCGTAGGCAGTATTTATACGGAAGCGAGTGCCCCCTTTTGTTTTCCTCTCGCGTGTATAGAAGCACCAACAATGTCACTCAGACTAGCACAGACGCTGAGAGCGAACCCGCTCCTGAAGAAGAACACCGCACAGCTCCTTGCTGCCAGAGGTTATTCCACCGAGAAGACCTTGAAACAGCGGTTTGCAGAGCTCATTCCAGAGAAGGTTGACCAGATCAAGCAGCTCAAGAAAGAGTATGGATCCACCGTCATCGGTGAGGTCACTCTTGACCAAGCATACGGTGGTATGCGTGGAATCAAGGGTCTAGTCTGGGAGGGCTCCGTGCTGGACCCAGTGGAGGGTATTAGATTCAGAGGCAGAACCATTCCAGACATTCAGAAGGAGCTCCCAAAAGCCGAGGGTGGCGAGGAGCCACTCCCAGAAGCTCTCTTCTGGCTCCTGTTGACTGGCGAGACCCCAACTGCTCAGCAGACCAAGGCTCTCTCCGCTGAGCTTGCTGCTAGATCTGAGTTGCCAAAGCACGTTGAAGAGATCATTGACCGTGCTCCTTCCCACTTGCACCCAATGGCTCAATTCTCCATTGCCGTCACTGCATTGGAGTCTGAGTCCCAGTTTGCCAAAGCTTACGCCGCTGGTGTCTCCAAGAAAGACTACTGGAACTACACTTATGAGGATTCCATTGACCTCTTGGCCAAGCTCCCAACCATCGCTGCCAGAATCTACCAGAACGTGTTCAAGGACGGGAAAGTCCCAGCTGTGAACAAGGACTTGGACTATGGTGCAAACCTGGCAAACCTTTTGGGATACGGCTCAAACGCAGAGTTTGTTGAGCTCATGAGACTCTACCTCACGATTCACTCAGATCACGAGGGTGGTAACGTTTCTGCCCACACCACACACTTGGTTGGTTCCGCTTTGTCCTCCCCATTCCTATCCTTTGCTGCAGGTATGAATGGATTGGCTGGCCCACTCCACGGTCGTGCTAACCAAGAAGTGCTCGAGTGGCTCCACACTTTCAAGGACGCTGTCGGTAATGATTTCTCCAAGGAGACCATTGAGAAGTACCTCTGGGACACATTGAACGCTGGCAGAGTCGTTCCAGGTTACGGTCACGCTGTCTTGAGAAAGACAGACCCACGTTACACTGCCCAGAGAGAGTTCGCTCTCAAGCATCTCCCAGACTTTGACATGTTCAAGCTCGTCTCCGCCATCTACGAGGTTGCTCCTGGCGTGTTGACCAAGCATGGCAAGACCAAGAACCCATGGCCAAACGTGGACTCCCACTCTGGTGTCCTCTTGGAGTACTACGGACTTACCGAGGCCTCTTTCTACACGGTGTTGTTCGGTGTCTCCAGAGCTTTCGGTGTTTTGCCACAGCTGATCATTGACCGTGCTGTTGGTGCCTCTATTGAGAGACCAAAGTCCTTCTCCACCGAAAAGTACATCGAGTTGGTTAAGGGTTTGTCCAAAAAATAAGGACAATGCTTGTAAATGTTATGATTATGACCGGTGTATTGTGGAGAGGCACTCTTAGAGAAGCTATTTATTATGTGTTCGAGTACCTATGGAGTTGTAGTTGATCCCCTGTCTTTGCGCTCTGTTTGTGGCGCGTCCCCAAGTCCAAGTGTCTGGGGAGATGATATCTGAAAAATCGCGTAGCTGGTACGCGTCAAGTCTAGTCCTCGGGCAGATTAGAAGAGATGGTGAGCGAGTTTGAAAGACAGCGACAGGCGAACATCGAGCGTAATAAAAAGCTCCTATCCTCTCTGAACCTGAACACTATCTCCAACGGGATCAAAGAAAGCATCAAGAAGGAGAACTCCAAACCTTCAACTCCCAGAGTAAAACGGCAGAAAGTTGAGGTGCAGCAACCCACAAGAAGATCAAGGAGACTTGCGGGTGTTGCACTCGACAATTCACATGAACAATTGCGCGAGTTTGAGTTTGAGCAGGATAAACAGCGCCGTGACCGTGAAGAGTTGGAGAAACTAAAGACGCTAAGAGTGAATGGAGAGTTAAGTCTCTTGGACCTGGTGAAGGATAAAGTGAAAACAGAAGACGGAGAGGACGATTCTAACTTGCTGGAGAAGTTCCAGACCTTTTTGGGAAACTCCAAATCCTTCAGCATTGGTGACTACTACGACACCATAGTAAAGAAGGATAATTCCTCGAGAGATGTGGCAAAGGTTAGAGAGGACCTTGGGTCAAAGCAACTCTACAAGCATTTCAAGCCAAATGAGATCAAATTGACGAAGGATAGGATGACATACATATGCTTCCATCCGAACGTTGACAAGAAGTTGGTTTTTGGTGGAGATTCTACTGGTAATTTTGGTATATGGGACTCTGAGAACACTGATGAGGTTGATATCATGTCGTTCAAGTTGCACGGCAAGAATATCGCCAAGTTGGAGTTCAGTCTGACTGATGTGACAAAGATCTATAGTGCTTCTTATGATGGGTCGATAAGATCCATTGACCTCGCCACCATGAAATCATCACAGGTGTTCATCAATGAGCATGACATTGGAATCACAGACATTCAGCACAACAATGAGCATGAAATCTATTACACCACCATGCAGGGAGAATTTGGAAAAATCGATCTGAGATCTAGTGATCATTCAGGGAGACAAGTGGTTAGACTCGCTAACAAGAAGATCGGAGGGTTTTCAATCAATCCATCAAACATTAATCAGATCGCAACAGCTTCTTTGGACCGCACGATGAAGGTGTGGGATATAAGAAGGACCACAGTATGCGACTGGAATGAATGGGATGATGCATTGGATACGTTGCATAATTACGGGAGCTATGACTCCAGGCTCTCTGTATCGATTGTTGATTGGAGTAAAAGCGGAGATTTGGTGTGCAATGGGTACGACGACACGGTCAACATCTTCAACCTCAGTGAACTTACACAGAAGGATGTGACATACAGTGCAGGGAAACTG
Source organism: Williopsis misumaiensis (assembly GCA_003707745.2). NCBI lineage: Eukaryota > Fungi > Ascomycota > Saccharomycetes > Phaffomycetales > Wickerhamomycetaceae > Williopsis > Williopsis misumaiensis. The sequence continues at coordinate 9,662 of PPLI02000015.1, forward strand.
ACACCTCAACATAAGATCAAGCACAACTGTCAAACCGGCCGATGGGTCTCCATTCTAAAAGCCAGATGGCAGAAGCTGACCCCAGATTTGGACAAGTTTGTCATTGCCAACATGAACAAATACTTCGACGTCTATGATCGGGATGGTAACCAGTTGGCACATTTGAGTGATCCGTACATGACAAATGTTCCAGCTGTGTGTAACTTCCACCCTACGCAGAATTGGCTCGTTGGTGGTGGTGCCTCCGGTAAGGTCTACATGTTTAGTTAATTGTCAAGTACATTGAATTAGCATTACTTGAACCATTCATATCAAAGCGATTATTTGTTAGACAAGTAAGTCACACCTGGGAGCTCCTTACCCTCGAGCAACTCAAGGGATGCACCACCACCGGTGGACACGTGCGAGAGCTTGTCAGCAGCGCCAAACTTCTTAGCAACGGTAGCAGTGTCACCACCACCGACGATCACAGTGTTACCAGCCTCAGCGGACTTGACAGCAGCGTCAAGCATAGACTTGGTACCGGTGGCAAAGGCGTCAAACTCAAAGACACCTGGTGGACCGTTCCAGACGATGGTCTTAGCCTTGCCAATGGCATCGGCAAAGAGCTTTATGGACTTCTCACCACCGTCAAGACCCTCAAGGCCATCTGGGATACCCTCCTCAGCGGTGGCATACCCAACCTTGGCATCTGGAGCAAACTTGTCAGCGGTGACAAAGTCCACTGGGAGAACGATTTCAACGTTGTTAGCCTTGGCCTTCTCAACGAGCTTTGGCACAATCTTAGCACCCTCAGCGTCGAAGATGGAGTTACCAATGGCAGTACCGTCAATCACCTTCTTGAAAGTGAAGGCCATACCACCACCAACAATAAGAATATCAACCTTGTCAAGGAGGTTGTCAATGAGCTGGATCTTGTCAGACACCTTGGCACCGCCGAGGATGGCAAGGAATGGTCTGACAGGGTTCTCAAGAGCTTTGGCAAAGTAGGTCAACTCCTTGGCCATCAAGAAACCGGCAGCACGCTGAGGGAGGTCGAAGCCAACCATGGAAGAGTGGGCTCTGTGGGCAGTACCAAAGGCATCGTTGACGTAAACGTCAGCCAAGGCGGTCAATTGCTTTCTGAAGGTTTCCACGGCCTCCTTGGATGCCTTCACCTTACCATCGGCGGTCTTCTTGGATCCTTCCTCCTCAATGTGGAAGCGGAGGTTCTCCAAGAGGAAAACCTTACCGTCGGTGGAGGCATTGACAGCGGCCTCAACCTCAGTACCGACGCAGTCGCTAAGGAAGTCCACTGGCTTGCCAAGGAGCTTCTCGAGCTCAGCGGCAATTGGTGCGAGAGAGTATTTCTCGTTCTTCTCACCGTTTGGTCTGCCCAAATGGGAAGCGAGGATGACAGCCTTTGGCTTGTGCTGGAGCACGTACTCGATGGTTGGGAGAGCAGCGACGATTCTCTGGTTGTTGGTGATGGTCTTGCCGTCCAATGGCACGTTGAAGTCGACACGTATGAAGACACGCTTGCCTTCGAGGTTGAGGTCTGAGACTGAGAGTTTGTTGGAAAGAGACATTGTGCTTTGGTGGTTGCGGAAGAGGTTCAATATTCAAAGGGGATCAGCAAACGTCTTATTTTATATATGGGCGGCACGGAAACGGACATATGGTGATGGCATTCTCGGACGGGTAACCCGGTTTTGTTTATGGGGAGATCATCTGGCAAGGTGATCTGATGACAGGTGACAAGAACAGGGGACAAGGGCAGGGGACAAACAGGTGGTGGATAACAGCTGAGTGGTCTATAATTAAGGGGATGTTACGTGAGTGCTTTGCGATACCTCAAAGCTTCATGGCAAGGACAATAGGAGAACAACAGTAGATAAAATCCATGAAGCGCACAATGGTTACTCCAACAGGATGGTAACTCGATCCAGTTCTTAACCAACAAAACTACTGATAGAGCTAACAAGATGTGTACAACCTTCTATATCTGATACCCACTGTGAACCTTTTTTGGAACGCAGAGTATCAGACTCAAACCGTGTATCATTTATCTTGCAACGGGGGCCCCACCGCACAGCCCACACGCACATGGATCATCCGAGGAATCACCAGAGCGCAATACGACAAGTGCAGCATTCTTGCAAGCCCCGAGTTGCTGAATTTTGAATGTAAAGAGGGAAGTCCTAAGGTGGGAGGGTTTGGCCTGGGAAATTTTTCACCCGCTGGCCGGTGCCCGCAGGCTGCAAGCCCATCGCCCTCAGCGCGCCCCGAGCAGTTGGGGGTCTGAAAAATTTATAGGGCAACGAGACAGAACATACGAACTAAAGGAGTAACCTTCTTGCGTTGAACATGAGCGAACACATCCCGGCATGGAAGCGTATTGGGCTTAAGGTCCAAGAGGAACTGGCAACAGACCCCTTGGCACTATCTGCACATCTGGACTCTGGTGATCTCACGCGGAAACAGCAGAAGAAGCTTACGAAGAGAACCAGAAGCAATACCGACAAGGAGAAGGATGGTAAAGCACCAAAAAGACAGAAGGTGCCAAAATCTGAGAGACCACCACCGCCAGAGAAGGATCAGCTTGTTTACTTGAAGACGTACACCACGGATAAAGATAACTGGAAGTTCTCGAAGCAGAAGCAGAATTGGATCCTCAAGCATGTTAAGGTGATTGAGGAGACACACGAAGAATACTTGATAAACTACTTTTCCGGACTTCAGGGTGGAGGGAAAGATCGCATGGCTGCTCTGCTAAGAGATGTATGCACCAAGTGGAACGAGCTGCAAAATGAACAGCCCGTGGAGAAGGCTGATGATGACAAGAAAGAGGGCGATGAACAGCAAAGATTCAAGCCACAGAAAAAGGACTTACACGACGAGCTAACCAGCGTGGATGCAGACTATGCCATACGGGCTAAAAAACTCCTCAAGGCGATGACAGGCGAGGAAGCGACCCTCAAGGGAATTGACGATGCGGAGAAGGAGGAAGCCAAAGAGGAAGCCAAGTCTGATTCAATAACTTCAGATAATGACTCTGCGAGTTCCTCAGAGGCTGGATCGGATTCAGAATCGGATTCAGAATCAGCAGCAGAATCATCAGGATCCTCGCCACTAGAGGCCACAAGCAAATCGGAAGCACACGATAATCTGATCATAGAAGAAGTGGAGGTATCGAACTTCGTCTCTGACGCTGACTTCGAATTCAAGAAGTCTAAGAAGTCAAAGAAGACCAAACAGACGTCCGTTTAATTTGTCAACCTTTAATTTGTAGCCATCGCCTAACAGTGGAAAAACACTTGTTCAATTGTTGTTTACTTCAATTGTTGTTTACACTGATTGAACAAACGCCACCAGAACCACTCAGCGCACTCATAAATGTCGACGGACTTCAAGAGTGCAGAGCAGAAGCTCTCAGAGGTGCTGAAGAAGTTCCGCGACGTGGACCCGGACCTGCGGTTCATGGCGCTCAATGATCTGAACAAGCTCCTTTCAGAGCATAAGCTCATTCTGAACAAGGTAAACCACTACTCCGACCAAGTGAGCAGTATCTTATTCGAAGCGCTGAACGACGTCAACAATGACGTTCAGAACCAGGCGCTACGCTGCTTCGCGCCCTTGGTGGAAGTCCTCGACGATCAAGAGGTGATACAGCTCATTGAGAAGCTGGGCAAACCACAGTTGAGCAAGAGCTCCATCACCACCTCAATCCAGACAATGGCCATTGGCGAGGTGCTGAAGAACATCAATTTGAAATACAAGACGACTGGTACCCTTATGACGGACATCCTGTTACCTTCAATCCTTAAAGATTCTGAGGTGATTGACTCCCTTGATGCCATCGAGATCCTCACCGTGTTACTCCAAAATCTCGGAAACACCATCTCTTACCAAAACCTGGAGCTTATCTACACAAGACTCATCAGTACAATCTTCCGAGGTGAAACAATCGTGGCCAAAAAGGCCATTACCGCATTAGGATTCCTGGCTGTGTACTTGGAACAGGATGATATTGCGAAAGTGCTTCAATTGATCAATGGGAGCGATGTGGAAAGCTATGAGTCTATCATCTTGAAACTTTTGACATATATGTCATTGGTCAAATTGAATTATCCACTCTGCGCCCCATACCTCACCGATTTATTTGAAGTTGCATTTAGTCAACTGTACCTAGATCAGGAAGACCTGGACGATGACCAGACAAAAATTGATGATGTCCGATTTGAATCTCTTCAGCTGATCGAATTGCTGGTGTCTGCAAGTGGCTCCGCAGAGGGCTATCTTGATAAGGTTCTGACAATTTGCAAAAAGTTTTTGGTGTATGACCCTTATAGTAATGAGATCGATGAAGATGAGGATGATTACTCTGATCCAGAATCCTCCGATGACGAATACGATGAGTTTGATGATAACGATGACAACTCTTGGAAGCTCAGAAAGCAGGCGTCCAGAATCGTGGCCACGTTGATCAAGTTATTCCCTGAAGTCCTTCAACTGGTGTATGACAATGGTATTTTCCAAAGCCTGTTGAACAACATTTCCGACTCCTCCGACTCAGTCTCCCTTGAAAAGATCACTACACTGGATATCATTGTTCAGACCTCTGTCAGCGTATGCACCAAGAAATCTAGCCGTAAGAGATCGAGCTCCGATCTGCAGATGACAGACAAGGACGACGATCCACTTTCGTTCCTTGAGGCAAACAGACATCAAATTGTCACAAAGTTTATTCAGGAACTGGATGCAATTAAGGCAAAGGGGTCTACCAAGTACAACACCCTTTTGAACTTCTTCCAGAACTTTTCCAGCTTGCATGGCGATCTAAGATTATTGCTTACCAGTGTCAGAGAACATAACTTCGGTATCAATCTAGAGCTTCTCAAATTCTACTCTGCGATCTTGAGGAATAACGACCTCGAGTTCTTCGGTTCCGAGTTCCAATACATAGTGGACTTGGTTAACGATGGACTCATCAGCAAGAACCACATTACCGTCACCAATTCTATGGATACCGCCGTTGACCTGTTGAACTTGACCTACAATGCCAAACTCACATCTTCAATCATCGAGCTGGCCTCAAACTCGAAGAACGATAGCGGTGTGAGAAACATTGCGATTCAAACATTAGGCAACCTCACAACATTGCCACATACTGATTTAGAAGGGATTCTTGCCCTCTTTGCTCAAACACTGAAATATGAACCGATTGTCATTGCTACGATTGACTCCATCACTCAACTCATAAAGACCTATCAAACGGCTGTGAACACTGCCGCAGTTCCTGAGATTGAGTCAAATTATACTCTTTTATTGGAGAATCCCAACTACATGTCACATGTCATTGATTCTCTGGTTGAGTTGACACAATATTGCGCAGTTGAGCCATCTATCGGCGATTTGCTTATCAAGATCTTTGACTCTGACAATTATCAATCACAGGTGCTGCGCATCTTATCTCACTTGAGTGTTGACAAGTCGAAGCTCCAGGAGATCTTTCTAAAGGCAGCCTCGATTGACGAAGTTGACGAGACCACCTTATTGGATGTTTCTAGAAGGATTGGATCCATTCTGATTCCAGCGTTGGAGGAATACAGTGATAATCCAAAGAATGTGAAAGTGTTGGCCAACATTGTTATCCATGAAAAGTTGACTGATTATGTTGCCCAGAGAGAACGTGAGCTTGCTGGTCATGAGAACTCTGCCTTCAACATCAGACTGTTAGGATATGTGGGACAAGAGATGGATCTTACCACGTCGATTGCACAGCTACAAGGATTTTTCCAAGAGGATGAGACAAAGCTTTATGCTGCAGAGGCGCTGGGGAAACTCATCTCAAGATGCCCAACAGAGTTTCTTCCTGAGCTGTTGCAACGAGTGGAAGCCAATGAACACCGCTACCTTTTTTTGATATCTATTAAGCAGGTTTTGAAGATCAACCATGGATTGTCATTTGACTGCTACCATGAGGTTTGGAATACACTGATCAAAGTGCTATCTGCGGAGACTGGTATAGACGAGGCACTCACGAGAATTGCTTCGCAATGTATCGGACTCACGTTGGTTAACAACCATGATACGAGCTTCTTCTATCAGAAGGCCACCGAGCTGTTGCAGAGCGAAAACAAGGTGACTACATATACGATGGTTGCCGCCATCAAGTTCATTCTCGCATATGATAATGTCTTCACCGCTGATTTGGTTGATCCATTACTGCTTCAAGTGTTTGGGTGCATTGCGAGTGAAGACCTGGAGGTTAAACAGGTTGCTATCATGACGTTGATGACAGCACTTAACAACCAATTCATAATTCTGATCCCATATGTCAATACGATCTTGCCGCTGGTCTATGGAGAACTTGCTACAAAGAAGCAATACGAGGAGAGTATTCAGATCGGGCCGTTCAAACACAAGATCGACCGCGCATTAGAAGTGCGGAAAAACGCCTTTGAGATCCTCTATAAGCTCACTCTTAACCATAACATGTTGGCCCTCGTGGATTTCAACGAAGTGCTCACCAATGCCGTTGAGCATGGTCTCAGGGCGGACATTGTGTCCATCAGCTCTCTTATCATCATTAGGCTTCTGGCGTTTGATGATGTGATCTTGAGTGCAGAGACACGTGATACGCTCAGTGCCGGCATTGACAAGTTGCTGAGCAACATCAAAAAGAAGGAGGATCAGCAGAAGGACTCCAAGGAGGAGCAGGAGACGAAGGCGACGCTGATCTTCCTCCGCAATGAGATCTTCCAGGAGGACTACACCAAATGATGAGGCGTAATACACACAGTACTTTTGTTTCTGAACGATCTAGTGCTGATCGGGACCAGAACAGTAATTATCGGCGAGATGTCAACAGACGTGGACTGCTGCATACCCCGGAAAAAAATCCCGCACCCAGGCAGCACACCACGCGCGGCCGTGAAAACTCAACGGACTCCCCCCGCCCCTCTCCAACAAAGTTTCCCCAGCCTTTCTTTTTGCCTCTCAGATCTCGGACAAGGCATAGACATAGAACAATGGCCATCGAGACCTACAGCTCCTTCATCTCTGACGACTTCACAGAGCCGCTGCCATGGCCCGCACCAACACTCGCCAATTCCATCTGGGACAACTTCTCGCTCAAGGGTAAGGTTGCAGTGATCACGGGCGGGGCCCGAGGGATCGGGTTCGCCGTTGCAAAGTGCTACGCACAGGCTGGAGCCAACATTGCCATCGTTGACTTCCAGATCGAGCTGGCCACCGAGAGTGCCAAGAAGCTTGCCGCAGAGTACGGTGTCAAGTGCGGCAGCTACTTTGTCGACGTGTCCAAATGTGAGGCTGTCGAGGAGGCTGTCCAAACCATCGAAAGCGATTTTGGCACCATCGACATCTTTGTCGCCAATGCCGGGATCATCTGGATTGATGGTGGCATCCTGAACGAATCCGTCAAACAGTCTGGCCCTGAGAAGTGGAGACGTCTGATTGACGTTGACTTGAACGCGGTGTATTATTGTGCAAAGGCAGTTGGTGCTATTTTTAAGGCCAAGGGTAAGGGGTCCTTCATCATCACTGCATCCATATCAGGCCACATTGCCAACGTTCCTAACTATCAAACCTGTTACAACGTTGCCAAAGCTGGTTGTTTGCATCTTGGACGGTCTCTTGCCGTTGAGTGGGCCGGCTTTGCCAGGGTCAACACTGTCTCTCCGGGTTATATCGACTCTGGTCTCTCCGATGCGTTGCCAACTGAAGTCAGAGCCAAATGGTGGTCCTTGATCCCCATGGGCCGTGAAGGTCTCCCAGAGGAGCTTGTCGGCGCCTATTTGTACCTGGCCTCCGATGCATCCTCGTACACCACGGGATCTGACATCAGAGTTGATGGTGGTTACTGTTCCGTTTAATGCAACAATGGATGAGATAGTTTTGCGTAGATATATAACTCACTTTATGTCAAGACCAGCCTGAACACCATCGATCGCAGCGATTTTGTCGAGCCACTTCTCCAACTCTGGGAACTGAGTGATGTCAATGTCGATAAATCCATAGCGTCTGATCCATGGGAAAGCAGCAATATCAGCAATGTTCAAGTGATCACCAACAAGCCATCCATTGTTCTGCTTAAGCCTGATCTCGAAGACACCAAACACACGTTCGGTCTCAGCTCTATAACGCTCCTTACCATACGGGACATCCACCTTGGCGTATCTGAGAAAGTGGTTCGCCTGGCCTTGGTATGGAGCGTGCGACGCCACTTGGAAAACGAGCCATTTCTGCTGGTCCCAGTAGTATGGCGAGGACAGGTCGTAATAGTATTTTCTCTGCTTGTCGTACTTCTCACCAAGGTATTGCAAGATAGCACCGGTCTCAAAGAGAGTAGTACGCTTGCCCTCGGCATCAACGTCGCTGATGGTTGGGATACGTCCGTTCGGGTTCAATGCCAAGAACCAAGGCTCCTTTTGGGTGTTCTTGGTGATATCAATTTTGCGGTAGTGATACTTGACTTTGAGCAACTCCAGGTAAAGGGTCACTTTCTGGCCATTGGGAGTCTCCAAGGAGTAGAGCTTGAGGTATGGAGCCTGTAGCTGAGGATAGTCTGGGTCGCCTTCGTCGATTGTAGCCATTGTTGACTGAAGTCTTGTCTTGCTGCTTAGGGGCCTGAAACTGCGGGAGAGCGCTCCTTTTATTCCCACCCTGTGCATTTGTAATGGGTGGTTCAATGGGGAGAACCTGCCGGGACCAAGATTTCTACTTATGTGGCTCAGGCTATTGAGAGAAGCATCCCTGATTGTGCGGCGTCCGTTCCACTTCGCATGTCTATGAGTCGACTTTGAGTTTCAACAGCGGTGAACTGGGGTCCTTATATATCTCCTTTGCAAGTAGCTACCGTTGTTCGGCCTGATCATTGGTGGCAACGCCAAGTTTGTTACGCTTTCGGCACGGAATACCCCTGATTAGCTCAGGTGATACCTACCCAATTGGGTGCTTCTAACTCTATGCATGCCGTTCTCAGCAGACCATCCTCCATTGAGAAGCATCTTCCCAAAGTGTCGCTGTCTCATTCGTGTTTGACATCAGGTTCGCACTCAATAATATCAGCATTTTGTGTATGCATAAAGAATGCGGGGCCACTGCTACAACGGCCACGATGATTACTTCATGGCAGGGGACGCATTTGGTCCCCCCAGAGTCGCACTACACTCAACCGCCATTCTATAATGTCTATTCACTTCTTCTGCTGCTGCTTTGCAACGGCATACACCAAACCAGCAATGAAGCCGAGGAAGATGGAGGACACGGAGTAGATGTTACGTGGTGCATCGAAGAACACCAAGCCGGACAATGCAATTGGAAGCTTGTTCAAGGCACCAACCATGGAGTAAGTGGTGGATGAAGTGACTCTCACACACCAACCGGAGCAGTACGAGATACCCACTGATGCCAGACCAGAGATGACCATGGTGACGACAGAGGACTGGGTGAAGTTTGCCGCCAAGTTAGCAGGCGACCAGTCCTCGAGCAAGATGGAGGACAACAACAAGATTGGCACAGAGAGCACGTTGTTGTAGTACATCGTGTCAAAGTCCTTAAAGTTGGTGAGTTTGATGCGCTTTCTCATATAGAGAACGAACGCGGCACTGGCAAAGCAGTTGGTGAACATCCAGAAGTACCCAGCTGAGAACAATCCAGTACTAACACCGTCAGCCTTGGTGTCACCCATGCAGGCAACGATGGACGACAGCACCATCAAAAAGAAGGAACCCAAAGTCATTGTAGAAACCAATCCACCGAAGAAGATCACCTCACCGTATGCAATGATGATGATGGTCAAGTTCTTGAACACGGTGTAGACTGGGATCGAAAGGAATTGCAAAGCCTTGGAACCGGTGTAGATCATGACAACGAGCAACACGGAGATCGGCGCCCAGTTCTTGGCATCGGTCTTGTTCAAAGGTCTGTAAGTGATGACGCTGGCTCCCTTGAGAATGGCAATGGCAATGACACACACCAGGGACTGCACGAGGAGCAGCACAAAGTTCATGTTGAAGCTGGTGCCAGCAAGCACGTACTTGTTGGTGACGGTCATGAGGATGGAGGACATACAATACGACAAGATCGAGACTGGACCGTTGTTGACCAGCGAGGCCAAGCCGCCCGGGGCCTGTGGAAGCTGTGACATTTGCGAATGGGTCGTTTGTTTGTAAAGGAGAGGAAGACGCGTCGGTTTTTTCCGAATTTGTTTCGGTATTGAATTTTTGGAATCTGCGCCCTGGGCATGAGCGCCGGAAAAAGAAAACAAGCGTGGGCGGACTTTCAGGACTGGGAGAGACTCAGCAGACCCAGGAACGAGACCCGTTGGGGGGCTGATCGGACAGCTCGAGGGACTTTTTCAACGTCTGGCGCAGCACAGCTCAACCCCCCCTCAGACAAGACAAACTCAGCAAGGCGGAGGATACACAACGAGTCGGGTCGAGCCATGGGAGACACGATAGTGAAGAGACCACGCGGAAGGCCACGCAAAGATGGTGGCATAGGAAAGAGTGGCCGGCCTCTGGGGTCTACGGCTACGCAAACGCTGGTCAACGAGGCCAATGAAAACATCCTGGGAGGCCGAGAGTCCAAGAAGCGGGAAAGGCCTCTAGCGAGCTACGAGGAGCCAGTCGAAGGACCGGTGGAAGAGCCAGAAGACGAAGAAGAAGAAGAGGGGCAGCAGCAGCAAAAAGAGATCCAGATAGATCCATTGTTAGAGGAACTGTCGAAGGATATGCAGCACCAGGAAGAACAGACGCAGGATAATGCGGACAAGAAATGAATGTACGAGTATACTAAGAAGATTTCCCAATTCGGCACTGGAGAGGAAGATGCGCCTCTCCTTGCAGCTTGTAATCCTACAGCGATGTGGACCTGCCAGTGCTGCACGCAGTCTGGTCAACAGCTGTTCCCATGGATGTGACCCTAATGATGGTATATCTTTGGCCACTAGAAGAAGACCGAAGATCGGTGCCAGGGCACTGGAGGCGATGAAGAAAGGTTACGCGCTTGGCATCTGTCAGCCCCGACCCAGGAATTCCCTCTCATCGAGGGCCTTCCCCTTGGTTCTCAGTCCTCGCCCACCGCAGCTCACACAGTAGTAATCTGATCTGGTCGGAAAGACTCGGCGCGCAATCACCACCCCCGGAATAGCAAATGTATGCTGCATCAACATTGACTTGAAGGCCCCATCTTGAGTGTCAGAGGCCGTGTGCGACATGAGCGACAACTCGACACTGCAGGCCATCAAGCATGAGTTCGAGAACTCCAAGCTCAAGCGCGACCTCCAGGTTGAAGTGAGTCTCCCCAGATCAATGGCCCAGCAAAATGTCTAACACCCTAGCCTAACCTCTTGACGGCCATCATAGCTGGTGTCGCGGCATCTGTTGCACAGACGACGCTCACGTACCCCTTCGAATTTGCCAAGACGGTATCACAGCTGAATCGCCGGGTCCCTGATGCTAAAGGTAAGGTTCCTTCTCCGCAACTGCCTCACCATTTCAAGAGTTACTTCTCCGGGTGTGGTGCCCTCAACGCCGGAAATGCTTTGAAGTCTGGTTCACGCTTCCTTGTCTTTAATGCGGCATCCAAGTTCATGGCAACTGACAATGGTAAGACAAGTGCTCCTCGTCTTGTGATTGCTGGTGCCATGACGGGGTTCGTTGAGTCACTATGGATCATCCCATTCGAGAACATCAAGACGACGATGATTGAAAGTACTTTGATATTGGATGCCAGGGAGAAAGCAGCAGAGACGAAGATGGATCCAGCAAAGTTGGCAAAGCCAGAAGGATCAAAGAAGCTGTTCCACAAGTCTATATCGTCAGAACTTGCTAATCACCCGATGGTGATAGCAAAACGCAAATGGGACAAGACTCCAGCTTCAAACTTCCACCAAGCAGTGCAAGAGATCTACCAGACCCGTGGACTCAGGGGTTTCTTGCAAGGAACTGTCCCAACTCTCGTGAGACAATGTTCGAACAGTGCCGTTAGATTTGGAACATATACATGGCTACGTTCCCTATTCTCCCGTGGTGGTGAGATGAACCATTATTTGACATTTGCCGTCGGCGTCACCAGCTCTGTGATGGTTGTTGCCGTCACACAGCCTATTGACGTTGTAAAGACCAGAATGCAGAGTAGGGAGACCTACTACCTTTACAGGAACTCATTTAACTGCGCATACAGAATCTTCGTGCAGGAAGGTGTCCGCGCCTTTTGGGCTGGATGGGTTCCACGTCTCTTGAAAGTTGGAACATCAGGCGGTGTCGCCTTCACTGTGTACCAGCATGTGGAGAACCAGATAACGAGAGCATTGAAGGAGAAACCTTTTCAGGCTGATTGAACAAATACATAGTGTTCTAACACAAATACATAAACGTTATACATAGAACTCAATAAAGATCCCCAGCATTCTCTACAATGGTGCCAATGTCATCACCTCTAGCAACAAGCTCACCGATCTGATATACGGTCTCACCAGCCTCCTCTAGTAATTGCTTCACTTCGGCAACATTCTCACGCTTCACAATGGCAACCATCCCCACTCCCAAGTTGAAAGTCTTCAAAAGGTCTTTGATAGGCACGTTTGCCGTCTTACCAAACCATTTGAAAATCTCTGGAACGTCAATAGTGGACATGTCAACCTTGGCTGAGAGATGCTTTGGGATAGCTCTTGGAATGTTCTCCAAGAGGCCACCACCAGTAATGTGTGCAAGACCCAGGAGCAGATCCTTCTGGATTGGCTTCAGCAGCTGCTTCACGTAGATTCTCGTTGGAACAAGCAACTCCTTGCCAATGCTGGACTCAGGCTTCCATGGCGCAGAGTCAGTATATGAGAAACCATACGTTTCAATGATCTTGCGCACAAGTGAAAAACCATTGGAGTGTACACCATCAGACTTCAACCCCAGAAGAACATCGCCAATAGCCATGGACTGGATATCCGGAAGGATTTTGTTACGGTTCACAGCACCGACCGCAGTACCGTTAGTGTCGTAATGTCCTGGCTCGTACATGCCAGGCATCTCGGACGTTTCTCCACCGACAAGGGCACATCCTGCAAGTTTACAACCATCAGCAACACCTTTAATGAAGTCAGCAGCGATCTGGATGTCCAACTTGGCAGTGGCAAAGTAGTCGAGGAACAAAAGTGGCTCAGCACCCTGCACAACCAAGTCATTAACGTTCATGGCCACAAGATCGATACCAACAGTGTCATGGATGTTCATTATCTGTGCAATTCTCAGCTTGGTACCAACACCATCGGTAGCAGCAACAAGGAGAGTCTCATCGGTGTTATATCCAGCGGCATTGAGATCAAAGATTCCACCAAAGCCACCAATGTCAGAGTCAGCACCAGGTCTTCTGGTAGACTTGACAAGTGCCTTGATGTTCTCAACCAAGAGGTTTCCATTGTCAACAGAGACTCCAGCAGTGGCGTAGGTCAAACCTTCGGCCTTTCCAGCGTCTCTGAACGCTCTGTGCGCGATGTCAGTTCTATAATACTTGTTGTTGAAATGGATCTTGTCAACACCTTCATAAGCCTTCTTTACGGCGCCTTCAAGAGTAGATGCAGTGGCAGTGGATGCAATCACACGGCCACCATTCGTGTACACTTTGCCGTCAACCTTCTTGGTTCCGGCATGGAAGACGAGTGCCTCGTTGTCTGCATCGACAGTAACCTCGTCACCCTTGTTGTAAGCCTCTGGGTAACCACCAGCAGCAATAACGACAGTCGTGGCAAAAGTGTTTTGCTTAGTCTTGATCTCAACGGAGTCAAGTCTACCCTCCGCAGCGGCGAGGAACACCTCGGCGAGATCAGTGTCCTCAGTCAAAAGAGGAAGTACGGACTGCGTCTCTGGGTCACCGAATCTGACGTTGTACTCCAAAAGCTTTGGACCAGTTGCAGTGACGATGATTCCTGTGAACAAAACACCGACAAATGGGAATCCATCGCGTCTCATACCATCGATGGATGGCTTGATGATAGTGTCGTCAATCTGCTGGAGCAATGATGGAGTAGCAACTGGAGCTGGTGCGTAAGTTCCCATACCACCAGTGTTCAAACCTGTGTCACCGTTTCCAATTCTCTTATGGTCCTGGGCAGGTGGGAGGTTGTAGTAGGAGTAACCATCGGACAAGGTGAGGATGGAGATCTCGTCACCTTCGAGAAACTCCTCGACAACAACCTCGTCACCAGCAGAGCCAAATTCCTTGTCGAGCATGACCTGTTTCAGTGCGTCAAATGCCTCCTCCTTGTTGGTTGGGATCAACACACCCTTACCAGCAGCAATACCAGAAGCCTTGATCACCACGTTGTGGGAAACGCTCTGAACGTAAGCCTTGGCACTGTCAAAGTCACTGAAGTTCTTGAATGCAGCGGTTGGGATGTTGTGCTTTGCCATAAAGTTCTTCGAGAAAGTCTTGGACCCCTCCATGAGAGCAGCCTTAGCAGAGGGACCAAACACTGGAACACCAATCTTCTTGAAAACGGACGAGAGACCATCAACAAGTGGCTGTTCTGGGCCTGGAATCACAAGGTCAATGTTCTTCTCCTGGGCAAAAGCGGCAAGCTTCTCGAAGTCAGCTGGCGATGAGCCGATGGCCACGTTCGTGACGTTAGCCAGAGAGTCTGTCCCGCCATTACCTGGAGCGACGTAAATGTGCTTGACAGAGGCAGACTGGGCAAGCTTCCACACGAGTGCATGCTCACGGCCACCGCTGCCGATCACGAGAAGGTTGAGGGACATTTGCAGAGAGAAAAGATGTGCGTGGTGGGCTCACGATGACGCTGTGCTAGCCTTCGTGGTGAAAAAATATGGTGGGAGTGGTGTGCGGATGTGCCGCAATTAATTTGACGATGACCTCGCGCTGACTTCGGATTGACACATTAGACGGGAATCTCCACCTGCTACAAAAGACTGTAAACCTTGGGGTAATGTCAATTCAGCGACACGGGTCTATTCCTCAGTAGGCTTCTTCAGCTGGTGCAGTGCGGGAAAAGGCGACCTGGGAGTTCCTCAGGACAAAAAAACCCGCACTGCTGCCGTGTCAAGCTGGTTCGTACCCATCTGGATGATGAGCACGCTCCAACGCCACAGCTTAATATCATAGTAATACAAAGTTAAGCAGCCGATGGAGAGGACCGTTTCAGCAGGATCAGTGCACTGGTTGTGCACCATCCGGCCTACTAAAGCCTTCCAACAGCAACCACTTGTCAAGGTCAGCAAAAACAAGAACGCCGTAAATCAAATCAGTCATCACCGTTCTCTCTCTCTCTCTCTCTCTCTCTTCTACCCAATCACCTTCACTCACCTCACCATCCTTCCATCTTTTTTTCTTCTTTTTTTGTTTCCTAGCATAGAAATTTCGATAAATCAAAACAGGTTCGTAAAGTCATTAATGGGCATTGGCCAAGCCATTCAAAGGTGTGCCGTTCGCTGATGCAATATTAGCACTTCCTGGAGTACCAGGGGCAACAGCAGCAGGAGCGCCAGGATAACCTTGGGGGTAACCTGGTGGGTATCCCTGTGAGAAACCCTGAGGCGGGTAGCCATATCCTTGAGGTGGATACCCTTGAGGGAAGCCCTGAGGTGGGTATCCTTGGAATTGCTGTGGATTCCCCAGCTGCTGTGATTGTTGAGCCAAATATTGTGCTGTATGTTGAGGTACGGGTGCCGAATGTGGCACTGGAGTCGGCTGTTGTGGTGAAGGCGTCATATGGGCAGGTGCTTGGGTTGGAATTTCACCAGGCTGGCCTTTGTAGCCAAATCCTTCGGTGTGGCCTTTTGGCATCTGCTGGATTGGGAATGGCTTAGGAACGCTCTTTGCATTATGCGCGACGTACAATGACTCGTCAATCTCAGTTGGGATCTTTGGAATCTCGATACCGAGTTCCTTCTCCACTTTGAACAAATTCACACGATCGTTCCAGGTGATGAAATCAATCGCCAGACCCAAGTGACCATAACGGCCAGATCTACCAATTCGGTGGAGGTAAGTCTCTGCGGTCTTTGGGAAGTCAAAGTTGATCACCACGTTAACAGCTTGAATGTCGATACCTCTCGTCAATAGATCGGAGCAGACAAGCGTTCTGACTTTGCCCTGTCTGAAGTCGTGGAAAACCTTGTTTCTTGCATCTTGTGGCATTCTAGCATGAGAATAGTAGCATGAGAACCCAAGGTCTGTCACCCTCTTAGCCAGAAGTTCAACTCTTTTCGCCGAGTTACAGAAGATGATGGCCTGATTGATTTGAAGTTTGCTGAACAAAGTGTTCAAGCAATGCAATTTCTGGTTCTCCTCCAAAAATGCGTAGTAGTTTGTGATACCTCTCAACGTGAGTTCATCCATCAAGTTGATCTCATATGGATTTCTCAGATTCTGGGAGATGAAGCTCTGGATGGTGAGTGGGAAAGTGGCAGAAAAGAGCATCGATTGGTGCTTCTCAGGGAGGAAGGCCAGGATCTGGTTGATAACTTTCTGGAACTCATGTGAAAGCATCTTGTCGGCTTCATCCATAACAAAGATGGAACAGCGCGATAGGTCGGCAATTTTTCTGCTGGCCAAGTCAAGCACACGCCCCGGCGTACCAACAAGGATGTGCACCGGCTCTTCGAGTCTCACAATGTCATCCCTCAGTGAGGTACCACCAGTGGTGACCATACACTGAAGGTCCAAGTGTTTGCCCAGTGTCCTAACAACCTGTGATGTCTGTAAGGCCAGTTCTCTTGTAGGCAGCAGAATTAGTGCCTGGATATTGTGAACTTTCGACTTGACCTTCTCGAGCGTTGGGATGATGAACGAGGCGGTCTTTCCGGTTCCATTCTTGGCTCTTGCCAGCACGTCTCTGCCTGCAAGAGCAACAGGGATGGATTCTTCCTGGATAGGGCTGGGTTTCTCAAACCCAGCTTCAAAGATACCCATCAGGAGTTTCCTGCTCAGGTAAAAGTCCTCGAATGAGTTTCCCTTGGTCTTTGTCACATCCTCGGTCTGCGGCCTGGTATCCCTCTCAGGGAGGTTCAGATTCTTCTTCCAGTCCCCAGACATTGCGTCTACTTTTTGAATGCTTTCAGTCTCGTTGGTTCGGTTCTGAGAGGGTGTTGGTAAGGGCTCCTTGGCTGCGGCTTTCAAAAACGTCGTCGGCAATTTCGTCGAGTTCCTCATTAAGAAACCAGAAAAAGTTGTTTCCATAGAAGCGTTGACTACCGCATCGGGAAGATGCACGAGATCATGCAACGTATAACTATTTCAACGTCTTCTCTCTTTGCCAACACCATCTGAGGGCAAAAATGTCCAACATCATCAAGGTCTTCAACCCACCCGAATCACGGGACCTCTCACCAGAGGAGACCGAAGACTGCCTACCATGCCAGATCATGGCCACCTTTTCAGCTCTGGGCGCGGGCGCATGGTTTGCCAGCGGCCGTGTTTTCCATAATGACACCATCACTGCAGAGCAGAACCTGAAGAGAAACCCGATATGGTGGAGAACCTCTATCAGAACATTTGGAGCTGTTCTTATACTGTTTGGGATCTATCGTGGAACGGAAGGTGTTGTGTGGGGGAAGAAGCTACGCTAGCACTGTATATGTCTAATATCGTCACAATCATTTCGGTTTCCTAAGCTTCTTCGCAAGGTGTCTCAACAATGGTACACTCTCCTCGTTCTCATACTTCTTTAACAGACCAGATGGCAGGTTTAATAGTTCAACTGGTGTAGGTCTGTCGAGTTGCTTTTCCAAGCAAAGATCCACAAAGCCACACAGTTCAGCGCTATACCTCTTTCTCGAAAGCGACGGAGGCTCCTCGTTCACAATGCGTTGAAGTAAATCCAAGATTCCGTTCGGTGCGTCCTTTTTCCCAAAGGGAAACTCTCCAGTAGAGAGCTCAATGAGCATGAGCCCCAAGGACCAGACATCACCTTTGACGCTATAAACGTCACCTTGGATTCTCTCCGGTGACATGTAAGTAGATGTGCCGACAAATGTATCAGCGATCGAATTGTTGTTCAGTTCACGACTGACACCAAAGTCGCAGATCTTGATTTCACCCTTGGAGCTCAGAAGAACATTGGAAGGCTTGATATCTCTATGTATGATCTTATGCGCGGTGTAAAGGTAGTTCAGCCCCTGAAGAATGTTGTGGGTGATCTTTGACAAGTACACCTCTTTCAAATGACCAAGCTTCTTCAAAATGTAGTCGAGGGAGCCACAGTCCATGTACTCCATGCAGATTATAACGCCATTGCATGCGATCCCTGGTAAGTCGTCAGACGATTTATCCGATATTAAGGCCTGCTTCTTTGTTTCATCCTCCTTCTTATCTTTAGTCGGCGTTATCGTGGAAGCGGCGGAGCTGGAGCCTGTATCAATAAACATTGCTCCATAGAACTTGATGATGTAGGGGCTATTGACCTCGTTAAGGATCTTCAACTCTCGAAGAATCTGGTTTTGAACGGTAAGGTTCTTCTCAAACATGATCTGTTTCTTAGCCATGATCTTATTCGTTGGGACATGCAGCACCTGGGTAACGACACCGCTTTGTCCCTCTCCCAGAGCCTTCAACGTTAGAAGATCCTGCTGATGAAGGCTAAACTCTCTGTTGATCGACACCGACAGCTTTTCAAACGTCTCCACGAGTCCGAGATCCTCAGAGCTTCTCGACGATAGTGATTTCGGCGTCTGTAGTATGGTGTTAGGCGATGACAGAGACGAGCACGATACACCGGCCCCTGTCTGTGCCCCTAGTGTGAGCTTCTTCACATTGCGTCTCTTCAGGGTCTTTGGCTGAAACATGGTGGATGTTGGCGTGCTGGGATTGCTTGTATCCGACTGCACGAGCCGTACTGACTCCAGGCCCGGGTCTTCGCCACCGAGAGCCAGTGGAGGCAGGGGCTTGTTTCTCGAAGCGCTGAGGCTCAGCGTCGAGCTCTTCCTATGGGACATCTGATCAATAAAACAGTCGCAAGGGATTTGAGGTTCCATCTATTCTGAACTTGGCTCCTAAATTAACCCGCGTCGTGGAGCATTCCGAGGCGGCTGGCCCTCGGAGGGATCTCAACGGCGGCGCAGGGCGCAGGCCACGGAGAACTTTGTGGGAAAACTACTAGAGATGCGTACGGGTTACTAAACTTCTAGTTAAGGTACAAAGCGGTGGTGAATACAGATCTTGGTTCTCCAATGTCCTAGCTGAAATAGCGTGGTTCATCAAAAACGTGGTAGAAATGTCCCCTGACACCGTCTCCGTAGAACATGGATGGGAATTTCATATCCTCAGGAACATCTGATTCCTCGACTCTCTCCTGGGAATAACTCGTTGCATCCGTAGATCCAACAACGAACTTCGCAGCTTGTACCTCAGTGTCGGTAATAGTTCCCCTGCTCACACGAGCATATGCCGTTCTCTTCAAATTCTTGTAGAGAATGTACTCACACCATCTATCCCAGTCTGTGGCATCAACATCATGCATACCGCTCTCCTTGGACACATAGTTGTTATAATTGCCCTCCAACGGCTTTGTCACAAGGTAACTTAGCAGGACCATTGGTCTTTCACTGGACCCCATAATATCACGCACACCCAATGATTGGAGCAAACGATCCTCAATGTCCTCCTCTTGACCAGAGTGGAACACAACAACGTCCACAAGCTCGCCATACACATCAAGCGTTGCATGGATCGCTGGAGCCAACTCACCAACGGGTGATGGCAGTAGGTGATGCGTGGAGTTCAAAATTGGAAACTTGGACAAGAGCGCACACCCCCAGGTGTGCTTGTTTGGACCTGGACCAAAGTCAGCGTACATGTTGAGATCTTCAGCCAATTGTTGCGTCAAGTCTCTGTTACCCATGATTATTCTCTGAGTGTCCGACTCCAGCAGTCCAATAACGTCAAGCTTCAAGTCACGGATCAAGTCACGCATCCGCCCCTCAGACGCCCACATATCATTATCAAGACCAAAGTGAATTGTCCAGATACCAGCCGTGAAAAGCTTCAAATCAGGGTGATAAGGTTCTGGGTCGGTCACTGGGAAGCGGAGATAGGCAATAAGGATACTCAATGTAGCAAGAGTGTACAAGATTTTTTTCAACTTGTTCAGCCCATGGGAAACTTGCACTTGAACTGCCTCCAGCTTATTGAAGAAAAATAGACCAAGGGCAACGAGACCAGTGGATGATCCCAAGATAATGTCGGTTCTTTCTCTGAGAACCCACCCAGCTGGTACAAATGCATATGCAACGATCCACACGTGAGCCAAGAGGAAGACCGCGTTGACGAACCCAGCAACGGTGAAGACTTTCCCAGGGTGGAACTTGGCCACCTGGTTGAGGTAAATAGGCACCGAGGTAGTTAAAAACAAAGTATAACCCAAAACACCAGCGTAACCGATCCATCCTCGCAGGTTATACAGGACCACTGCAGAGACTAACCCTGCAATGATAAACACTGGGGAGTTGATCTTTGGAACAGTCAGACCGAGGTATGCTCCAATCAATGCCACAATGATGGTGATTGCACCGTGAGGGACCGCGACAGGTCCCTCAATAGGGTATCCTTCCCATAACCAGGTTATCATTGTGGACGAGTCGGTGAGCATAGCATGGAGACTGAAGAGCAATGCACCAAATCCCACCGACGTGATGAGGAATGATGGAGCGTTGGCCTTTGTAGCCTTGATGGTAGAAGCTGGCTGGTGAGTTGGTGTTGACAGTGCAGAGATGACTCCGACAATCAAACCTGTCAGGTTCCAACCACCATTGCTATCATTCATGATTGGCCATATTGGGTTGTTCGTATGGTTGGAGAATTTAGCAATGGATGAGAGTATGAGTCCCAGTGTGAAAGTTGTAGAGTAATATTTGGCTCTAGATGAGTCATATGAGTAGACGTGTACCTCATTAGCAAATGCAATCCACATGAAGACACAGCCTGCGCCAATGACGCCAAGCCTGTAATCTGGGTTTTCAACAATATAAGATCCAACACCAAGGAGTACACCGAGAACTCTTGGGACCTGTGGAAATTTGGTAAAGGCATTCTTAAACACTGGGAAGAGCAGTAACACGGTGAACACATTAGCAAGGATGGATACCTCAAAGCCTGAGACACCCATATTCCACAATGGGAAATACCAGACCACTAATGGTAGAGAGGTTATGACAGACCAGAACATGAAAGAGTTTATGGTGTTGGCAACAAGCTCCACAAATGAAACGTCTGATTTGAGCTTTGGCTGAAACTTCTCCTCAACTTGCGTAAGGGGTTCGGTCACCTTGAAATCCAACTTGGAGCCTTCAATGACGATCTGCAGATCAGCAAAGTCAACAATGGTCCATGAGTCGAAGGCAATGTCAAGAACAATGAGAGACCATTCAAAGTACGCATAGATCGAATACGCTCCAGCTACACGGTGGACCTTATGTTGGATGAACCAGTAGACGAGTGGAACGAGCATTCCGAAAAAGGCCAGCGAAGTGTATAGTCTCTTTGCTCTCAATGAGCTTCTTTTCGGCGTGGACGAGATCACATAATGCTCCCATGGGATTGTAAGCAAAATATATGCAATCATGAACACATCGTGGGCATCGTGGTCATCGGTGCTGGTGATGTAGACCCAGCCACCACATGTGACTGTTCTCACAATACCCACAATTAGGCCCCATAGGGCAAACTTAAGGCTGCTGTTCTTGCGAAACCGAAGGAAACAGAGAAACACCAGCAAGAAGCGTGGACCAGAGGTCAGCGCAATCAAGATCTGGAAGATAGAGCGCTCCGGATAGCGGTCGCCAATGGCAGCACTCACAGAGGGGAACCATTCATCGGGGTATCCATAGTGGCCATTCTCGACAATCTTCTCGTAGTGGAGCAGCGAGCCGACAACCAGCGCAGAAAGGAAGGCCGAGGAGGCGCACACCGTGTGGGCTATTGCGACGGCACGGCCGTTCAGCTGCAGAAGAGGCTCGCCTGACATTGGTCAGTTTTGTAGGGGAGCCCTGGCGTTACGGTTTGTTGATGATCGGTAATTCGCCGATGGGGAACTGCCGAATTAAGAACTTCGAAAAGCGAGAGAGAGACAGGAGAGCACTCAGGCTGTACCCCATACAAAAACTGGTTTTCGACTGAGACTCAGCCACCAGCATGGGAGGTAGGTGCCACGTATACCGTTGCCGGCGATGCTAACTACTCGCAGAACACAGAGAGAATAAGCTGGTTTCGTTCGACGACATCAGCTACGACAACTACGCCGACCTACGTGCCGCCCAGGAGTCCATGGTGAGAGAACAGTGGATCCGGATTAATGCCTTAAAAGTGACCCGCAACGCACTCGATAAGTGCTACAAGAACAAAGGCGTGAATCACTTTGAGGACTGCCGTGAGCTAGCTGAGCGTTACATGCAGATGATGGATACCCAGGGCCGTATCCAGGGGTTCAACGGGTACCAGAAGAATGATCCAACCAAGTAACCCTGTGGTCTATTTATTATCCTATTTATATATTTATTCACGTCTGATCAGGTCCAAGTGACCAGCAGCATAACATACCCTGCCCTTTAGCCCACCCCCTCCCGTACAATTGCAGTAAGCTTGTTTTGATATTGGCCCCACACTTGTTTGACCACACAACTCAAAATGGACGTTTTGGTGACTGATTGGGATGATACGATAACTGGAGATACTATGGGGCTGGTAGGCAGGGCTGCTTATACCGACAGGCAGTTTGATGTCCCCTGGTCCCATTTCGTTGATGTATATATGGCGAAACACGACAGCTTCATTTCATCGACGTCGAAACCGACAAGTCTTGAAGAAGAACTGGCATATCAGCAGGCACTTGTCCCCGTTGAGAGATCCTCTTGGGATGAAATGGTGAGAGTGAAGCTATTCGATGGTGTTAGAACGGAGAATCTGACGAACCAGGCACAAAGTGCTAATGTCTTCCCTCACGGGGTACAGTTCATCAAGAGAGCAGTTGATAAAGGTATACCTGTGTACATCCTTAGTGTTAATTGGACCTCCAAGATCATGAAAGAGATTCTCAGGAAGCATGGAGTCTGCCCTTCCAAGGTTCACTTCATCACAAACGAGTTGGAAACTGTCGACGATGTCTTGACAGGTGATGCACAAGGCGGTGTACACACGGGTAGTGACAAGCTCCACCAATTCATGCAAATCAAGAGAAAATACCCTGATAAGAAAGTATACTACATTGGAGATAGTGCTAGTGACTTGCTTTGCATCCTGGAAGCAGACTGTGGCATAGCATTTGGTGATGGCAGTGCCCTCTCCAAGCTCCAACAATACGAGATCCCCTATGATGAGGGATCACAAGGCCACTCCAGATACAAGCATATACAATCCTGGGATCAATTAGCAGCACTATTAGATTAACAGACAATTCACAGTTGCACATACTTCTCAATCTTCACCAACCCTTCATATCTATTGGATAACGATACCCATTCTGGGGAATACTCCATGAGCTCATCAAAGGCAGGGAGTTTTCTTCTGGCCACACCTTCAACGAGGGAAACTGTATCCCATTCACCCCAGTAACAAGTCACTTTCACACCGAGTCTATTATCCAGGGAATCAATCGGTACTTGTTCCTCACCATCCTCCAGCCATTTAGGCACCCATTGAATTCCCAAATGGTATGAACTCTGATCCCAATTGGTCTTGTGGAAGCTCACATCGTCGATTCCTTGCCGGAGTCTGTATACATCATTGCCAGCAGAATCCTTGGACCGGCCAGACGGTAATTTCGACACTCCGTAATCAATCGCAGAGGAATTCGCTTGATGATATACCGTCACCATGCGCACAGGTGACTTCTGATCACGAGAGTGATAAGTTGTGGTATTGAATGAGATGGAACAGACTCTGTTATCCGCAGCATTGATAAAGAGTTCAGCGTTCAGCGGGGAGTATGGAGATGGTGTGATATTGTCTTTTGGCTTGACAACGTCAATATTGAGGTACGAGGAAAAATCATTCTGTTCGGTATTCCCATTGAACAGGTAGGGTCTCTCACCCTCGTAATAGCACACCTCGTTGCCATCAGCCATGGAATCACAAGTAACCGTTGTGTTGTAATCTTTCACACCAGGAAGGTCATGAATAATATCACTAAGGAAACCTTCACGGGCGGATAGCTCCACGATTGGCAATGATCCATTGTTTAAATCAATGTACTGCGCGAATCTCAGCTTGATTGGAGCGTTGGCGGTGAAGGGATCACTGAACAACGACTGGAACACAGATCCCAATATGGAGAGCACCAATACAAGGGCAAACAGGGAGTTCAGCTTGTATGAGAAACTTAGCAGTGGGACTGTGACAGCAACTGAGGCAAATAGTATCACATTATACACCAAATCAGTAGCAGCAATACCCTCTTGGATAGTCTGACTCACACCTTCAAGGGCAAGCTCGAATGTCGTGTATGATAATAGCATTGTGATTGGCACAATGATGAAGTATTGCAGAGACCAGTCATAAGCAAATGAGTTGTGTTCTGGATGCGGTTCATCATTGTGAGGCAACAATGGAGCGCTCTCATCATCCGCATTATTTTGCTTTCTTGATGATGCCACAGAGATACCAAACAGACCAAATATCGTAGAGATACCATATAGTGTGTATGCCACAGTGATTGGGTATGCTCCCGTGAACCCTGAAAGATTGTTCTCAAAATATGTGACAATCACCAAAAGTGCCCAAAGCACAATAAATACCTCCAACGTGATAATCAACTTGAGGTCATGTACAGGCCAGAAGCGCTGTGAGAAGGTGAGTATTGAATAGTTGATAAAGAGGAAAGTGGATGCCACGGCGAGCCACGGCGTCAGAAAACCCCTCGATACTATGAACTCATTCGAGTATTTGATGATTTCACTGATGGATTTAGCACCAACATAAGATATTGCGAAGGAGACTGGTAACCTCAACCAACTGAATCCGGTCTTCCAAACCTGTCTTTTTGAAATGATGGCACCCAAGAAAAGTAGGCATACTGGAACGACGATGAGAACAACGATGTTGAAAGTGACAAGTAAGGATATGGGAAAGATCACCATGGATAGACCCAGAATGTCGAAGAACACAGCAGACGTTTCATCATCACTGATGGTGCTAGCATTAGCCAATGAGTCAGTCAAGTCAATGGCGTTTCCCAACATGTGCCATAGTGCACCCTTTGAGGTATGCTTGATAGAGTCCTCTGGTGTGTGATACAAATCTCTTGGTTTGTAAAAGGCAATATCAAAGCCACGCATACCGTTCTCCGCGTAGATTTTGTAATCGGTCTCTGACTTGATAATCCCTGTTGCAAAGGCCTGTTGGAAGACAGATGAGGCGAAAGGGGATCTCACCTTAGAGTACCACTGAGCAATGCCATAGTCAGTGGTTCTAAAGAGAACCGCGCGTTCACCTGTGCCGGTGCCCTCCAAGTTGATAACATACTTCACGAGCTTGGACCAGGAATGCTCAAAGAAGGCAGTGGCACCAAAGAGACCAAACTCCTCATTGTTGTTGAAATTCAGGACAATGGTACGCAACGGCTGTTTGCCAGTGGTGACGTAGTGCTCCAACACGCCGAGAAGGGAGGCCACACCACCACCGTCATCGGTGGTTCCATAAGCCGTTGGCACAGAGTCGAAGTGAGCACTGAGAAGCACGCCATCTAGTAATGGTTCACTTCCTGCTATCTTCACAAGCACGTTAGAACTCTCAAAGTGTTGAAGGGGATAATATTCGGACCCTGAGTCCTTCCAGAGAGCGTGTACATCGAAATATGTTAGCCCCGTTGCCAAGTCGTCATCGATTGAGATGTTGAGAGCACTCTGTTTGGATAGCTGTGTGACTCTCTGGAGAATATAGTCGTGGACCTCATCGTTTGAATGGGAACCGTAGGGATGTGGCTTTTGAGATATGTGTTGCAAATCTAGCCAGGCAGCACTCAACTCCGTTGGCTCAGGGTACGGTACTTGAAGAGCATACTGCTTGGCTATCGGCACACTGAGAAGCACCACTGCAACAGTTATAGCGACAAATAGTGTTAATGATGTCTTTCTGAAGCCAAATACCGCTCTAAGGGCTTGGACGAACCAGGATGGAGAGGCATGCTGAGGCGTATGAGGGGTCTGAGGTGGTGGGACGGCCTCTTCTTGCTGTTGTTCCGCCTCGTGATCATTGGTACCGTAATCAGGATTCTTGTGGATGCTGCTCGACGAGATCTGACGCTGCTCGTGCGACATTGTTGTCCTGTGTTGCTTCCACTGTGTCAATGTTTACTGGTTTTTAGTTTTTGGTTGGCAGCTATCGGCCAAGCGAAACCAGCCATCGGAAAGCGGCTTTGCATAGTCCTGACAGGTTGTGCATGCTCGCAGAATAATGGCTCGACGGGAATAACTGGCTACACCCGGTGCTTCTTAGAAGTCCAAGCTTGCAGTGCTACTAATGCAATGATCATCATGAAGTATTTACTCGTTCTATATAATATTTTCCGTTAGCGGTCATCAAATCATCAAAAAGGCACCGGCGCACAGTGCCAAAGGAATCATCACATTTTCTTTCTTCGCAAAGGCACCCACAGCAAAATTCGAGCTATTGGATTGGTTTGCAATGGTGTACACAGCGTCTGTGGTGTACGTGGTTGTGTAGACACCAGTGGAAGAGCCACTGGTATATGACACCACAGATGTTACTGCTTTATGGGTGGTTGATAACGATCCCGACGATCCAGATAGAATAGTGGTGTACACCGAAGAGCCGGACGTGTATGTACTCACTGTGGAGGTAGCAGATGGGGTCCACCAACTATTGGAGGAGGGAGTCCACCAAACTGTTTGGGTAGGAGTCCACCATACCGTCGTGGAAGCTGTGTCTTGTGCGGTAGTTGGAACTGTAGTCTCTGCCGAGAGATCTGCCACAACGGTCGCAGCATCGCTAGCGGCAACTGTCTGTTCGGTCTGTACAGTCTCAACAGTAGCAGCAGTAGCAGCAGTATCGGCAGTAGCCGAGGCCTGAGCAGTAGCAGCGGTATTTACAGTCTCGACAGTGGCAACAGTGGCAGCAGTGGCAGCAGCAGAAGTAGTAGCAGCATCAGAAGCACCACCATCAAGTCCACCGTTGTCCTGGGCGGCGATGATTGGAAGTGCGAGAGCAAGGGCAAGTGACTTGTAAAGCATTGTGTGGGTAGATAATTAGAGTTCGTGATGGGACCGGAAGCTCTCGGATCATGCAGGTAAGGCACACTTTATATTTCAAGGTATGGCCAAGGCTCATCTCGCATATGCCGGTAATGGACGCCCCAAGGCCATTTATAGAACAGAAGAGACAAAAATCTGATCCAACTAGATCTCAATTCCCGCTTTGGGCAGTTTGTAAACAACAACCGTTTTATGCTTCCCGTACCAGCTGCAATCAATTAGCGATAACCAGCCATCTCCACCATGTCATCGGGCTTTATTGGGATGCTCAATAATTTGCTCTATGTGGTCCCGGAGCTCCTAATACTACCATCAGTATACAATGGCAACAATAATTCATAGCCTTGTAGAGAACAGGATCTTCGAAGAGAGCGCAAAGCTGTCATAAATGGGCACGAGCTAAGACGAGGCGTTAAAGCTGATTCTAATCACAGAAGCCTTGTCCGGAATATATCTGTCCGTACTATCTTGGTGCACATGAGGCAATTGCATTGTAACGCCATGATGAAAGGGTAACGTTGGCAATAGGAACTCTGTGCAATAGGTTGTCAACCAGGAACTGCCTCGCACCAGCAGCGTCAGCTGGATACATACCGACAGCAAAGTTTGTCCCAGCGTTATCTTGAGTCGCTAATCCCTCATCAAAGATGACCGCCATCAGCACTAGAAAAAAGCGTCTTTATGGAGCAGCTGTGAGATAATCGGAAGATACTTTGAGCAAAGACCTGGCTTGATTATGAAAGGCAGCAGCAGGTATTCTGAGCGTGTTGTCTTCTTCAGTTCCAAGGCAGTGAATAGCCTCCAATATCCCGTTCCTCCGGCTCATGCCACTTGACATCAAGGAGTTCCATAATACGCCTCTCGTCAGAGCCTTCAACTAGCTCTTGGTGCTCATTTCCCTTCAAATCCTTGACCACCTTGAAAAGCCCAAATCCACTCAAAACCATGCCGCGTTTCTGTGCCCTGAAGCGCAACTTTTTGTTGAACTCATTATTACCCGTGAAGTATATCATCGCTGCTCCGCGCTCCTCCCATGGTACCAGAAGGAAGTCAATACGACGACATTTGCCTGGTTTTGATATCCCAGTGATTTGCTTGTTCCACTCAGCTGGCAAGGCACAACCCGTGAGAAGAATCGTACTCACTCGCCGCTGTAACCTGCATTGAGCATAACCCTCCTCCTCCATCTTCTCCCATAGCCTTTCAATAATGTCATGAAGGCCAGTGATGCCCTCATTGGGCTTTGTGACGATGAAGTCAATGTCTGCAGAAGTTTCTGAACCACGTCTATAACTTCCACCAATCGTTGCCTCAACATCAGGGTCAATATTGCACAACAAGTGTTTTACATAGTCGCCATGCAATGTGCTCTCAGCTCTTGGGATTCTGGTATTCCAGTCATCGTAATATTTCAATCCAAGTCTCTGGTTTTGCGTAAGGTCTGTTCTCTGAGAAACATCCTCCAATGAGGTCATCCCTTCAGCAACCCATTTGGCGGCCGTTACTGCACCAACGCCGTGGATTCCCTCAAATAACTTGAGCAGCTTGCTCTCGTCAGACATGCGCACATTCTCCAATTGTTGCAATTGGGAAGTTTTTGTGATTTCTTCAATCTTGCTTGCAATTCCCGAACCAATACCGGGAAGCTTGATGGCATCACTGTATGACGAAATGAGTTTCGGCGACTTTTGCAAAGTATCAATGGCATTCGTATAAGCCTTCACTCTGAAAATCTCCCCTCGCAATTTGTGTTCTTCAGCCATCTC
Organism: Williopsis misumaiensis; assembly: GCA_003707745.2. NCBI lineage: Eukaryota > Fungi > Ascomycota > Saccharomycetes > Phaffomycetales > Wickerhamomycetaceae > Williopsis > Williopsis misumaiensis. Next base: position 38,643 of record PPLI02000015.1, read on the forward strand.
CGCTAATATGTCAATAGTCCTGGAGTTTGGATTGTCAAGGACTTTGTCTTGTGGGGACATGATTTGATGGATGTTTGCTGACTCCTTTGTTTGAGGGGACTCCCTAGATTGTAACTCTTTACTGGATGGACGATTGGGAGAGACCAATCGTCTTCGCTTTCTTGACGAATCATCAGATGGTGGCGATTCATTGAGATTGATGTAGTAATTGGATACCGGCAACAGTGTTTTCTTCTCAACACAATCAACTAGCCACTCTTGTTTCAAGACAGGAACAGAAAGTTCACCCCTAGAAGTTAATCCCGTTTTCTTCAACTTCTTCACCACCTGCTCGCTATTGTGTAAAACCTTGTCATCCACCAAAACGTGAGTGGTGAACTCAGGTTCATCAAGTTGGACAAATTTATCGCAAAGAACCGCTCCTTGTGATTGAGCTAGGCTTGCCCGTACCTTAGACACCCCAAACTTCGCATTTGGTATAAAAAGGAACCGTAGGCCTTTGAACAGTGACATTTAGATGGTGGGATCTTACCATGTCGCATTGTTGCTAGATGAAACCATATTGTTATTGTTGCTAGATGAAGCAAAACATCGCGAAAACAAACATGGACATCTAGACACTGAACCACCCGCCCAAAACACGCGACCATGATCACCGTTGAGGAGGCGACCAAGCAGACTGCCAGTGAGCTTTTTCGAAGCCACTCCCTGCACGACATCACAGATCTGAGCGCAAAGCTCACCACAACTGCACAGGCCAAGCATGACGAGCTTCGACATCTCGTTGCCTCACAATACAGAGATCTTTTGAAAACGGCAGACCAGATCATTGAGATGAATGAACTATCAAAGTACTCAGACAGAGAGCTGTACGAGCTTTCTTTCCTGAAGTCGACGCGGCTCGATAAGACTATCAACATTGAGCGTAATGTCAATAAGCTCCTCCCGATCAAACCAAAAACAATCGTGGACAGGGCAAGCAAGGTTCAGAAGCATGCCGAGCTGTTTGGTGTGTTAAGCCAATTGTTAAGTCTCAGCTCATTGGATTCCACCGATGAGATACTTGAGGTATTGAACAAATTACCTGTGGAGGAGCAGTGGTTCCAGGAACGTAAGGCCGTGGTGGACGCTAAAGTTGAGGAGTTACAGATGGTCATTGTTGATAAGACAAGAGCAATAACAATCGATGAGTTAACTAGAGTGGATACGTTTGTCTTGAATACCAAGTGGTTTAACCAGAAAGTGATCGAAGAGGCTGTGTATAACAGCGTGTTGGGAAAAGTATCACTGGATAATGTCAAGAGCATACTGGCCAAATTCACCAAATTTGAGACCAGACTAGAGCAGAAGTATGTGCAGGATGTGGAGGCATCATTGAAACAGTTACGTGAACTGCTTCTGACGACTAGCGATAAGGGGGAGAAGTTGGACCTGTATTCTCTCGAGTTGGATGACGATTATCTCGATAAGATACAATACTTGTCGCATGGTCTCGTGTATTCAAAGTATCAACAGATCGATGGCGCTATAGAAAAGTCACGGGAATCTCTCAAATTTGTGCAGTTGATCAACAAGGCTCAGTTCGACATCCTAAACAAGCAACTCGGTGATTGTATTCATGAGCTGCACGAGCATGCCCTCAAAGAGAAGAACCAATCATTGGCGAGCCATTTCGTCTAATGTTGCCGCATTGGGGGTGCGGGGACCGAGCGCAGGTGTCAACGGTCAGCATTGGCCACTGGGTGCAAAAACACACAGCAACGGACACAGAGGCAGCACAGACTACTCGTAATAAACATCATCACGTCGTTATAATAAATAGTGCACGGTGTAACCCACGGCTTATAAATATGCATAGAAGGCGCCCGCATCTGTTGGCGCCTCTCCACGACTTATAAATTAGCGCTCGAAGAGCAAGTCGTACGTGTCGTCCTTGATTACGCCACCAGCTCCTTCGCTCTCCTGAGCCATGTCTTTCAAACCCTCGTAGAGGTAGAAGAACATGAACTCAACGTCCTTGTTCTCGTTGTACATCTGCTTGATTGCGTTACGCACCGATCTTGGGTGCGAGCGAGGTACAACGCGGCGTTCATGGAGGCTTATATAGCCGTTGACAAACTGATCTTGCTCCTGGGGATGGAGCTCCATCCAGGACTTGTACCGTGAGTTGAAATCAAGCTGCGAGCACTCGCGCAGATATAGAAACGTCTCCTTCATCTGTGCCAGGTCCCCCGCGGAGCGTTGTTGGAACAACGAGAGCGTTGTGGATGCCGGCCCCACAGACATGCGGAGTGTGGTTGACGTTGTAAGGTACTTGAGGGTGCTTGCGAGCATTGACATGGTTTCAACTCACGAGGATCTGAAATGGATGTTCAGGTCGGGGATGTGGGGCCCCCTTTATATATTTGTGGTGGCCCGTGTGGAGATTGAGGGGAGCGTATGATTACCGAATTAGTGCGCACCGGAACCTACTAACAAAATCGCTCGCAGTGATTACACCAATGAGGGTGTGTTTATTTCATCTGACCAGCTTGAAGAAGTCACCATCGAACTCTGCTGATGTCTCATTGTTTTGCTTCTTCTCTGTCAGATCGTTGTACAAAAGACCAAAGATTGCCGGGATGTCTCCATGCTCATCCATTCCGGAAGCAAGTTGCTTGTAGTAGTTCTTGGTGCAAGAGTTCTTCGCCCGATACATCTCCACGAACTCTGAGATGAATTTCTTCTTGCTCTCCTCATCCAATTGCTTCCATGGTTTTACGCCTGATTGCTGCTGCTGCGCCGCTCTAGAACTGGAGAATGCCATTTGTGTCAATCTCAGCTGATTTTGTGCGCAAAGGAGTCTGGTACGCAACATTGGTCGTACGATTTGTATATGGCGCGGCTTGTACCAGTAGATGCAATTGGGCAGGTGGCCTGATATCAGCGCAACTTTTATGACAGTCCCAAACTGGTAGCAAGACAGACCTTCAGATTGTTTGCAAGAATTGTTCAAAACCACCTGCGATGGTATCCCACGCCCCGGAAATTGCGTGGGGCGCCGTCGCCGTGCTTACGTATACAGAGAGAAGACATATCACGTGACCGTATGACTGCCATGTCTTCCCGTGTAAATAAGCTTACTTTGCTCTCTGACGGGCAGGGGGAGAGGACAAAGAGGTTTTCCCATCAATCTGGCAGTTATATGCCAACTGAACCCTAGATTGGTGGCACTGTACCGCTGTCTGGACATTTAATAAGGCATCAATCCTAGCCATCAGACTATCGTCCTCACAGCGAGCCCATCCTACAATCACCCCCACTCCTACGGACCATTCCGCTAGGCACATAATGTCGTTCCATTACAGCTCGCAACATCCATCCCTCGAGGACCAGACCCCTCGTCCAGGTTCAACGTCTCCTCCACTGAATGCGGCCAAGAGGCAGGATCAGGTCCCCTGGAATGCCAACTACAGGCAGTCACACATACAGAGCATGAATGTCACGCCAAGGGTTCAACAGGCTGACATGTCACCTATACAGCAGGGCAACAACTCGCCCTATGGCTCACCGACAAACCAGTTCAAAAACCCTTGGCAACAGCCACAGAGGCCTAGCAATGCGTATCCACAGTTCCAGCAGCCCTCGCAAGGCTTGCTACAATCACAGCCCTCACAATCATTGTTGACACCCACAAGGGGCCAGTTCAACGCCCAACTACCAACGACTTATGAATACGAGAACATGTCATCACAGCTGTCAAGGAAGAGTTCCTTTATCCAGCCGCCTCAGCGTGCACCAGCACCACCGCCAATGTACTTTGCCGACGACACCGTTGCATTGAATAGGCGACAATCTGTCGCAACTGTGCAACAGCACCCACAACAAGCACCTCAACAATTTAACCCACGGAGACCTTCGATGATACCGCAGTGCACATTGAAACAACTTCCTCCGCCTCATGCCAAACCTGTGTTGACAAAGAATGACCTTAAACCACACACGAACAAGATGCCCAAGTATCGTCGTGCATCAATGGCCACTACGTATATATCGCCCTTGGTGGCACTAACTACGGACATCTGCACAACATATACACTCTGCAGCTCTGATTTCCACTACGAAGTGAGCAAGAACCCAAAGAGAGTTTTGACAAAGCCGTCTGAGGGCAAGACTAATGATGGGTATGACAATGACGATGGAGACTATATCCTTTACGTTAATGACGTCCTGGGTGTGCAAGAGAACAAAAAATATCTCGTGTTGGATATCTTAGGACATGGAACTTTTGCACAAGTGGTGAAATGCCAGGACTTGGCCACAAAGGAGTTTGTTGCTGTGAAGGTTGTCAAGTCAAAGTATGCATTCACGCATCAATCACTGAATGAAGTTGCCCTCCTAGAGTTCATAAACAAGAAGGTGGATCCTAACGACCAATATCATCTTCTCAGGCTGAAGGATAAGTTCCTACATAAGAACCATCTATGTATTGTGTTTGAGCTATTATCCTCAAACTTGTTCGAATTGGTGAAACAAAACCAGTATAAAGGACTCAACACAGGACTGGTACGGAAGTTCACAAAGCAGCTTTTGGAATGTCTATGCGTTTTGAAGCGAGCGGAGATCATACATTGTGACTTGAAACCGGAAAATATTTTGTTGATATCGCCAGATAAACCTGATATTAAAGTGGTGGATTTTGGATCTGCTTGCAAGGAGCATCAGACTCTCTACACATATGTCCAGTCGAGATTCTATCGCTCTCCAGAAGTGATATTGGGACTTCCATATTCTGCATCCATTGACGTTTGGTCATTGGGCTGTATCGTTGCAGAGCTATTCCTTGGTCTCCCGCTCTTTCCTGGAAGCTCCGAGTATGACCAGATTCGTAAGGTGGTTGCTATAATGGGGACTCCACCTTCATGGATGATTGACATGGGTAAAAATGGAAAATCATTCTTTACCAAATCTGGGAATGAGTACACTCTCAAGTCATTGGAACAGTACTGCGAGGAGAAGAATGTAGAAGAGAAGCCTGGGGATAAGTTCTTCCATACAGATGATTTGAACGAGCTGGTCATGAAGTATACGATGAACAAGAAAGCGATGACATCCACGATGATTGAAAAGGAGAACAACGATCGACAAGCATTGGTGCACCTGTTGCGGGGGCTATTGAATTGGTCTCCGATTCAGCGATGGACCCCACAACAAGCCGTGTTACACCCTTTTATTACTGGCGAGCGGTTTACAGGTAACTGGTCCCCTCCATGTTATGCTGAGCCAGTGGCATGACGACTAATCAGCACTGTTTTTTCTTTCAGTGTTAACTACCATGTAGCAGCTATGTAGAATCATATATACAAGACATGAGGTCATAAACAAGAGCTTATCAAGCAGAGAGTGGAGTCGAGGCTTCAGGAAGTGGTGGAGCCATTGGCTTGTTCTGCCATGCCATGTATCTTTGGAACATCATTCCCACACCTTCAAAGACACCGAGGAGACAGGCACATGTGATGGCTGAGTTTCTTGTATGTCTCCAGCCACCTCTTATTGCAAGAGAGCCACCAGTGAAGAAACCGGCAATGATGGCATTCAGTGGATCCTCACGCTTTCTGACGGCCTTGACTGCACAGTCATACGTAGAGAAAAGACCACCCCATACACCAAAGTTACCACCAACAACAGGCACACGGGCCTTGATTGCAGAAATTGCCCCTGGGAAACGCTCACCGTATGGCGAGTTACGGAATCCTTTGATACCGTGCCAAACGCAACCACCAATGACCTTAGGGCGCTGTTAGTATCGAGCTTTGATAGCCTGGAGCGGTTAGACATACACCCATGGAGAAGGCACCGCCGAAATCGTTCAGGATGACGACAGGACATGGATCTCTCGTGTGGTCAGCAGACATGATGGAGATGTCGTGGGGTCGTGTACGTGATCTGAGATCTGATGTGATCGACTGGTTCGCCTCTCTGGACTTTTCACCGACCGGTTGGCGGAGAGAAAAAACCAGAAGGCCGGGTAATGAGTTTGCACGCCAGAGCCGGTTCTGGAAATTACCGTATTAGGAACGTAGTGGAAGAAAGGGGGTGGATCACAGACATATGCGGAAGGAAGTGTCTGGGACTTGCAAGCTAGTAGCATATTGTCATACAGTTGCACATCATTGATTTAGACGACATCTACAGCTGGGCAACAATCAGAGACTCGCCACCGCAATGACAATGTTGACCTCCGCCAATAGCACGGCCAATCAACGTGTTGAATCTGGCTGCGCAACAAGTGCAACGTCTAGCCGTGAAGTTTCTAGGTATATCGGCTGTCACGAAATCATGACATATTGAATGTTCCTCGACCCTCGACTAGAGTTCTAGCTGTCAAACGTAAAACACGTTGTCACCAGGGCATACCACCCCACCAGTTTTGTGGCGGCTTGAGTCTCACATATTCAAGGCACAATTTTGGCACGTTTCGAAACGTGCCCATAGTAAACCAGCTGCACTGCCCTCCGAGATCCAATTCTGGAGCTGTCGAATCACCGTATCCCGGCCTCAGAAACCAGATCACTGGCGCATCCGGCATCCACCACGCTTAAGGAGCGGACGACCCACTTCTGAAACAGGAACAAGGCACAGTCCCAGGAACAAGGCTTTGCTTTTATTTGCACCTCTAAGCCTTGCTTTCTTAAGCCCAATCGTGGAACATCTATAAACTTGCTGAACAAAAGTCGGACGCACACACACACACGCACACACACGCCAATAAACGCTAGCCATGATCAAGCATGTGTTGAAACCACGTGGGGTACGGCACACGACAGTGGTGCTGCTGTCGCTCTTACTGGTATTGACACTGTTACAGCTGAGTCATGTATATAGTGGTGACAAGACGGTGGTGGAAACGTCAGTCCCGGCTGAAGTGGAGACAAGCGTTGGCTCTTACTACGAGGCTGATGGATTGAAGATTATCAAGAGCAAACCTGGCGATAAAGCCGCAGAAGATGCCTACGTTACAGAGGCCCTGAGCTCAGACAACGAAGTTCACTTGATTCAAGACTATTCAGATGAAGAGTACTATACGAACAAAGAGTACGGTAACTACCAAGATTCCACCAATCTCGACAAGGAGCTCACAAGAGACTCCAGCTTCAAAACTTTCATAAACGAGCTGCTCACAAGTGTGACAAACGCAAAACCTGATCTTGGAACCATCAACAATAAGAAGCACTACAATGCTACGAACGTTTACGAGACATCCTGGGACAAGAAGATCCCAGTGCTTGACGGAAAGCTCAGAGAGAATTCAGCAAGAGACCCAATAAGGTCGAAGGAATACCTCCGAAGTTTCTTTGAGCTATCGGCGGATGAATTCAACAAGCTGAAGGAGTCACATAAGAAGATGATGGACACACTCCCTGAGAAATTTCCCGATGACGTTGAGAAAGATATCAGCGGAAGAGGTATCCTGTACGCAGGTGGTGGTACGTACAATTGGCTCGTGCTTTTGTCTTTGAAAATGTTAAGAGACACTGGGTCCAAGCTGCCTGTGGAGGTTTTCATCCCCACTGATTCCGAGTTCTCCAATGATCTTTGTAACAGGGTGTTCCCGATATTTGGCGCCAAGTGTATATTGATGGAGAATTACATCGATGTGAAGCAGTACAGATTCAAAGGCTATCAATTGAAGTCCATGGCACTGTTGCTCACCTCCTTTGAACATGTTTTGATGTTGGACTCGGACAACATCCCATTGAAGAACCCAGATGTCCTGTTTATCAACGAACCGTATAAATCAAATGGTCTCGTTGTATGGCCCGATTTCTGGAAAAGATCAACAAGTCCTTCGTTTTACGAAATTGCGGACATCTACGTCAATGAGACAAACCAGGTCCGGTTCTCATATGGAGATGAACGTGATCACCCGAAGAAACTCGAAACTCATGAAGATTATGAGTGGAAGGTATCTTATCATGATTTGGAAGGCACATTCCCAGAGGCGTCGGCAGAGACTGGGCAGTTGCTTATCAACAAGAAGACCCATGCCAAGGCCATTTTCCTGTCCATTTACTACAACTTCTTTGGCCCAACGCATTATTATCCCCTTTTTTCCCAGGGACAGGCTGGCGAAGGTGATAAGGAGACAATTCTTGCCGCTGCTCACAAAGTTGGCCTGCCTTACTATCAAGTGCAAGAGTACATCCGCGAGTATGGTGAGCTGACCGGTGAGTATGACTTCCATATCAGTGCTATGGGACAGTATGACCCAATCCTGGACTATGTACAGAGCTTTGAACCACAGAATCATAGGGATAAGTCATGGGAGTATAGCAGGGATAAGAACAATTACTTGATGCACAAGTATGCCAAATCCGAGACGTTATTCCTCCACTGCAACCAGCCAAAACTATACCCATGGAAAATTGATGGTCGTGGATTCCGTCAGATCCATGACAGTGATGGGAACAGACGCAGGCTCTACTCACATTTCCTACCGTCAGAGGTGGGATTTGACGCTGAGGCCAAGATCTGGGAGGCTATGGAATGGCTGCTATGCAAACACGGCGACATGAATATCAAGGGGCTTAGAGACTCCGGGAAATGGTGTGGTCGTGTGCAGGAGCAACTTGCATTCTTGAGGGCTGACGATGGAACTCCAAAGGATGCGACAGAAGAGGTGGCAGAGCAGGTGAAGGAAGAGCCAAAGGAAGAGCTGAAGGAAGAAATAGCAGATGACGCTAAAGTCGATGATACCATAGAGCTAGTGGGTGCAGAGATGGTGGAAGGCGCCGCTTCCTAGCGGAAAAACGGTTATAGATGCATATATGGGTGTGTATGCGTAGTCCTCGATCTTTTTCCGAGGGGTGATTCCATCCCCGGAACTTCCCGTTTGGGGTTATTGTGCTAGTTGAAAAAAAAACGGTGATGCTTTGAGCGTTTGTGCACCTGTTAGACGCCTGTGACATACCAGCAGAGACACAGACTACGATGAGTTGGGGTGAGTGTTCTGACAGTGGGCCCATATCGATGGTGCGGTGCTGGGGATTTTGAAATAAGCTAACAATCAGACGACGAGGACTTTGAGGTACCTGCTACCGACGCAAACGTCGCCACAAGTTGGGATGACGACTTTGCCGCCGACGACGAGCCAGTGCTTGAGTCTTGGGACGCTGAAGAGAAACCAAAGGCTGCTCCAAAGTCCGCACCAAAGTCCGCACCAAAGGGCGCTGCCACCAAAGTCACTGTGGATCTTGACAGCGTTGATGAGAAGACCAGAAGAGAACTCCAGAGAAAGGCAGAGCTAGACTCCGACCTGAATAATGCTGCTGATTTGTTTGGCGGCCTTGGGTTGAACGATCATCCACGTGAGAAGACCGCAAGACTTGCTGCTGAGGCCAAGGCGAAGCAACCTGTCATCACTTCCGACACCCCTTTGACTGTACACCCTCTCTTCCAGCCTGAGTCCAAGGCGGACTTTGAGAAGTTGAGAAAGGGCTTGTCTGCCATCATGACTACGTTGGCCACTCAGAGCTCTATGAACTACGCATCGTCACTTGCCATTGATTTGACCAGGGACATGGCAAAGCCAATGTCCACAGAGAACATCAGAAAGCTCATCTCCACGCTTAACCTGGTGTTGAAGGAGAAGGAAAGGGAGGAGAGACAAGCCAGACTTTCCAAGGCTGGTGGTACATCCACCGGTGGTGCTGGTAAGAAGAAGGCCAAGGGCACTAAGGCAAATCTTGGAGGTGCCTTCAAGAAGGATAGCGATGTTGTCGTGGACAACTACGACGACTTCGCCGATGATGACTTTATGTGATGGGGTTAATACAGCGTATGGTATTACATAGATACGTGTAGCGTCAATTACCTAGTAAAACCTCCGATCTCGACCATAGACCGAAGACAAAGTGCACCTCATCTCTTGAAAAGCCGCTTTGCCCTGCTGAATAGGCCCTCTTTGTCATTGGAATCATTTGGCTTCTTCCTCTGCTTATCTTGGTCCTCATGGCCTGAGTTCTTAGGAGAGATCATGTTACCAAAACCACCTCTACCAAAGCTCATCTGATTGTACTGGCCATTCTGTCCGCTGATGACAGGCGAGATCCGGTCCTCAGGGTCCGCATCAACATCCTGTAACTGTCTAGCAAGCTTTGGATCTGTGTTCTTGTGCATATTCCCAGCGCCTCCTCTCCCCGTTGAAAACACTGGTTGCAGTAAGTTGGGCGTCAGTGATCCCTGTTTCACCAGGTTTGGGTGCGGCTGCTCACTAGCACTCTTGATGTTGCCAGCGCCTCCACGGCCCGTTGAGAAGTGGATGGGCTTCGACATCTCTATGTGGTCATCCTCTCTCGTGTGTGGCATTCTTGGCTGCTTGAAAGGATCCACCCGGTAGTGCAACGCGGTGGACGAAATGTCTTGGAAGTTGGAAGCAGTCACTGACTGCGTCTGAAATTTCCCCAGACGCTCTTAGGGTCGCGGGTTGGGCATGCTGCTTTATTTTTGATCCGGCAGCACTGCAACAAGACAACAGGGCACCGCCACTAATGTCGTTCGCTACAGCAATAAACTTCAGGCACTATATATACGTAAAAACCAACAAATTATGCCTCAACACGTGCAGCCAACTCCTCAAGGAGTTTGAAGTCTCTCTTGACGATACCTCCATTGCCAGGCATCTTGGTGGAGCCCTCCAGGAACAAGTCAACCTCACGTGCACACTGTCTACCCTCTTGGATACCCCAGACAATCAATGACTGGCCTCTTCTACAATCACCCGCGGTGAACAGGTTCTGCTCAACCTGGTAGCTCGCGTTTGACTTTGTAGGGATGGTTCCACGAGGGGTCTTCTGGATCTCCATCTTGGCGATCTCAGGACCGACGAAACCCATGGAGAGCAACACCATGTCGGCCTCAAACACCTCCTCGGAGTTTGGAATCTCATTCATCTGCCACACTCCTGATTCGGACTTCTTCCACTCAACTCTAACAGTCTTGATGGCCGTCACTTTACCTTCATCGTCACCAACAAACTCCTTGGAGAGAATACAGTATTCACGAGGATCCTTACCGTAGTGCTCCTTAACCTCACTGTGTCCATAGTCGACACGGAAGACACGTGGCCATTGTGGCCATGGGTTGTCTCTGGAGCGCTCCTGCGGTGGCTGGGGTAACAACTCAAAGTTGACCACAGATGTGGCACCGTGTCTGACAGAGGTACCAATACAATCATTACCGGTGTCACCACCACCAATGACAATGACCTTCTTACCTTGCAACTTGTCGCGGATCTCTGGTAAGTAGTCATCGAGCAAAGCCTGAGTGTTGTTCTTCAACAAAGTCATGGCAAAGTCAATGTTCTTCAGCTCACGGCCTGGAATCTTCAAGTCTCTTGGAATAGTGGAACCAATCGCCATGATAACAGCATCATTCTCCTGCTTCAAGTCGGTGATATCGTCAATCTCAGTGTTGCATACAAAGTTGATACCTTCAGCGGCCAGCAAGTCTGTACGACGTTTCACAATGGCCTTGTCCAGCTTCATGTTTGGAATACCATACATCAACAAACCACCTGGTCTGTCTGCACGCTCATACACCGTAACAGAGTGACCTGACTTGTTCAACTGGTCAGCAGCAGCTAAACCAGCAGGACCAGAGCCAACAATGGCAATCTTCTTACCAGTGCGGAAAGATGGCGGAGTTGGCACGACCCAGCCTTGTTCAAATGCATTGTCAATGATTAGGCGTTCAATGGATTTGATTCCTACAGGTTCCTCGATGATTCCCAACACACAAGAACCTTGGCATGGAGCTGGACAAACACGGCCAGTAAACTCTGGGAAGTTGTTCGTCTCAGACAACTTCTGTAATGCTGCCTGCCATTGATCGTTGAAGACCAAGTCATTGAATTTTGGAATCACGTTGGAGATTGGACAGCCAGTGTCGGACTGACAGAAAGGAACTCCACAGTCCATACAACGAGCAGTCTGGACCTTGGCATCCTTCTTCGAAATAGCCTTGGACAACTCCTTCCAGTCCTTTGTTCGAGTCTTAACTCCTCTGTAGTCCTCATGGCGTTGCTTGTACTTGATGAAACCACGGAGCTTGTCCAGCTTCTCGACCTTCTTGTTCTCAAAGTCCATATCAGCAATGGAGTCTTCCAAGTCCATGATCTTTGGCTCTCTCAGCGTTGCCTTTATCGAGATAGGACGGTTCTTCTTGATCTCGCCGTTGGTGACATCAGCCTCGGGGTCCAGTCTCCGGAAAGACTTGAGGAACCTCTCCGATTCAGTTCTCTTCAAGTTCGAGAGCTTGAGCTTTTCAGCTTCCAACACTGCCTTGTAGTCAGTTGGCAAAACTTTCACGAACGAACTGAGGTAGTGGTTGAAGTTTTTCAAGATGCGACCAGCAAGCTCAGAGCCTGTGTAGTTCCGGTGCTCCTCAATCAGTCCTTTGACAAAGGCAATCTCGACAGGGTCAGCAAGAGCAGATAGTTCCACACTCTCGTGATTCACTCTAGAGCTGAATTCCTTGAAGTCTGACACCAATACGTAGGCGATACCACCTGAAGCACCAGCGAATGCGTTGGTGGACTCCATGTGAGACAACACCACAACACGACCACCAGTCATGTACTCGAATGCATTGTTACCCTTGATCTTCTCAACCACGATCGTGGCACCAGAATTACGCACAGCGAAACGCTCACCGGCTGCACCGCTAATAAAAGCCTGGCCAGAAGTAGCCCCGTAGAAACAGGTGTTGCCGACAATAACATTCTCATAAGATCTGAAAGAGGCGCCTGCTGGTGGCTTGATCACCAATCTTCCTCCAGATAATCCCTTACCAACATAGTCATTAGCGTCACCCTCCAAATAGAAAGTGACTCCGGAAGCCAAGAAAGCACCAAAGGATTGGCCTGCAGAACCCTTGAGGTTCACAACGACAGTGTCCTGCGGCAAACCGTTCTCGCCAAACTTCTTGGAGATACGGTAGGACAACGTGGCACCAAGCGCACGGTCGGTGTTGATGATATTGGCGTCAATCGTTACAGGCAAGCCCTTGTCCAACGTAACCTCAGCCTCGTCAATGAGCTTGTTATCCAAACGAACATGCAATCTGTGGTCTTGCTTCTTCACAAATCTGGTGGCAACACCTGGTCTAATGGAGTGAGCTGGTGTCAGTATTGGAGAGAGGTCAATGTTGCAGGTCTTGGTATTGCGGTCCTCCCTAGCCGTGAGCTTCTCCGAATGACCAACCATTTCATCAATGGTTCTGAAGCCTAAACGAGCCATGATCTTTCTCAAGTCATGTATCAAATAGTAGAAGAAGTTGATGACATGCTCTGGGGCACCTTTGAACTTGGATCGCAACTCCTCATCCTGGGTTGCGATACCAACTGGGCAAGTGTTCAAGTGACATTTTCTCATCATAATACAACCCATGGCAATCAATGGTATAGTGGCCAAAGTAAAGGACTCAGCACCCAATAACACGGCAACTGCAATATCGAAACCAGTTCTCAATTGACCGTCAGTCTGTACAACAACGTTACCTCTCAAGTCGTTCAAGACAAGAGTCTGATGAGTCTCGGCAAGACCCAACTCCCACGGCAAACCAGCATACTTGATACCAGTCCATCTGGAAGCACCAGTACCACCATCGTGACCAGAGATCAAAATGTGGTCAGCCTTGGCCTTAGCCACACCCGAGGCCACAATTCCAACACCAACCTCAGATACCAGCTTGACGGAGATACCTGCTCTTGGATTGGCACATTTCAAGTCGTAGATTAACTGCTTCAAGTCCTCAATAGAGTAGATGTCGTGATGGGGAGGTGGTGAGATCAAACCAACACCTGGGGTGGAGTGTCTTGTCTTAGCAATAGACTGAGACACCTTGTGACCTGGTAATTCACCTCCTTCACCAGGCTTAGCACCTTGTGCCATCTTGATCTGAATCTCATCAGCATCGGACAAGTAGTGAGAAGTCACACCGAATCGGGCAGATGCAACCTGCTTGATGGCGGATCTCATAGTATCTCCATTCTCATTAACGATAGAACGCTCAGGATCTTCACCACCTTCGCCACAGTTGGACTTGGCACCCATTCGATTCATGGCCACAGCCAATGTGGAGTGAGCCTCCATGGAGATGGATCCATAGGACATAGCACCAGAGGCGAAACGGCGAGCAATCTCAGTCCATGGCTCAACTTGATCCAATGGGATAGCAGTAGAATTGTCGTAGTCCAGCTCCAGCAATCCTCTCAATGTACAGTCCCTAATAGCCTCATACTCCTTCTTGGCGTACAGGTCAAACGCGTGTTCGTTTTTGTTTCTGACAGCATCCTGCAAAGAAGCAATCGCAACAGGCTCGTTAACGTGTTTTGGACCACCATCTCTCCAGTGGTACTCTCCAGTCTCAGGGAGACCCAAAGGTCTAACGATGTCTCTGGATGGATAGCCTCTCTCGTGCAAGGAGAAGGCATCCTGTGCAATGTACTCGAATGTGACACCACGGATTCTGGATGCGGTACCACTGAAACAAACGTCAATGACAGAGTTGTCAATACCCAGAGCTTCAAAGATTTGAGCTCCCTTATACGATGCCAAGGTGGAGATACCCATCTTGGACATCACCTTGAGAATACCACCATCAACTGCGTACTTATAGTTGTTGATGATTTTCTCGTCAGATATCTCATCCCTGATCAATCCCTCGCGGTTCATGCGGACAAGCGTTTCCATGGCCAAGTATGGGAAGATGGCATCGACACCATAACCCAAGAGAACACAAAAGTGGTGAATCTCCTTGGCTTCACCAGTCTCTAGCACAATGGCAACCTTGGAACGCTGCTTCTGACGGATCAGGTGGTGGTGAATAGCACCAACAGCGATCAATGAGGAGATAGAAACACGGTCATGGCCAATAGCCCTGTCACTGAGAACAATGATCTGATGCTCGTTGAAGATAGCATCAGATGCTTCCTGTGTGATACGCTCAATGGTACTCATGTAGCCCAAGAGCCCCTCAGACTTTGGGAAGGTGATGTCAACGTCTGCAAGTGTCCACGATGGGATAATTTTGGAGATGTTCTTCATAGCCTTGAACTGTGTTGGTTTCAGAATTGGTGACTCGAGCAGAAGTCTGTTGCATTGCTGCGCGTTCATTTCCAACAAGTTCGACTGCGGTCCGATGAAACACTGGAGAGACATGACATTGGCTTCACGGATTGGGTCAATTGGAGGGTTGGTGACCTGGGCAAAAAGCTGACGGAAGTACTCGTATAGTAAAACCGGGTTCTCGTTCAAACAAGCCAATGGCGAGTCGTTACCCATTGAACCCAACGATTCCTTTCCACTAAGACCCATTGGTGCCAACAAGAGGGACAATTGCTCAAAAGTATAACCAAACGCATACAATCTCTTGTCAGTCTGGGTGGTGAGCGATGTATCAATCTCTGTGTTCGAACCCAGAGAAAATTTCTGGGAGGAGAACTTAATGTACAAGTCATCGAACTTGATAACCTTGGCCAACCATGACTTGAAGTCAACCTTGCTGGAAATCGTGTTCTTCAACTGCTTATCATCCACAATGATACCTTCCTTAGTGTCAACCAGGAGCATATGGCCAGGTTCTAGTCTACCCTTTTTGATAATCAAGTCATCATGAATAGGGATAACACCAACTTCAGAACCGCAGATGATGCGGTCATCAGACGTGATGTAGTAACGACATGGTCGCAACCCGTTTCTGTCCAAGGTTGCACCACAGTAACGGCCATCGGTGAAGTTGAACAATGCTGGACCATCCCAAGGCTCCATAAGGCAAGCAGCCCACTGGTAGAATGCTTTCTTCTTTGAGTCCATGTTCTCATCGTTCTCCCATGCTTCAGGTACCAAAACCATGACAGCCTCTGGCAGGGAGAGGACCCCATTGATCACCAATAGCTCTAAAACGTTGTCGACTGCAGCAGAGTCAGAGCCACCTTCTTCGATGATTGGGTAAAGCTTCTCCAATTCTTCACCAAAAAAAGAGGAGGCCATAACACCCTCCCTGGAGCGCATCCAGTTCTTGTTACCCCTCAAGGTGTTGATTTCACCATTATGGGCCAACCATCTCAGCGGTTGAGCTCTATCCCAAGACGGAAAAGTGTTTGTGGAGAAACGGGAATGGACAAGAGCGAAATGTGACTGGTAGTCGACATTGTTCAAGTCATGGTAGTAGTTGTAGACTTGGGCAGGTGTAAGTTGACCCTTGTACACAATGAGCTTGTTGGAAAGCGAACAAATGTAGAACCAGTTATGGAGACCGATCGAGTTTGTTGCCAGCTTACGGAGCAAGTAAAGCTGCTTCTGAAACTTTTTGTCATGCTTTGCCTCAAACTCATCGAGGGAGATGTTTGATCCAATGAGATCGGTAAGAACAACGATAGGCTGAAGCACGATTGGCTCACGGGACAAGGCAGCGGAACCCAAGATCGAGGAATCATGTGGTGCTTCTCTCCATGCCAGCACAGAGAGGCCCAAGTTCTTGGCGATCTGCTCAAATGTATCCTTAGATTGTGCAAGGATGGTTGGATCCTTCTTGAAGAAGATGTTACCGATGGCGTATTGGCCCTCCTGTGGGATGGCAATGCTGCACAGATACTTGAACTCCTTCGCAAAGAAGTTGTGACCGATCGACATGAGGATACCGGCACCATCACCATTGCCGTCCGAAGAAACAGCACCTCTGTGGCTCATATTGCAAAGGAGGAAGCGAGCATCAGACACAATCTTGTGAGATGGAACACCTTTGATGTTGCAAACGAAGCCGACACCACAGGCATCCTTCTCAAGCTCAGGGTTGTAGAGACCTTTAGCCACTGGCATGGCGTTGGCCCAGGACTTGTTCTCTGGGACTTCATCGTACGAGTAAACGTGGTCAGAGACGTAGCTGTCCTCTTGGACAGAGTCTAGCTGTCGCAGTGAGGTCATTCTACTGATGTTAGTTCTCGGTCACAGTCGTTTGATAGGTCAGCCTTACTGTAGCCGCCCTGTTGCTTTCTTTGTAGATGGTGGGAGTTAAGAAACCTAGGGATGGAAATGGTTGTCGAGATATATAAATCGCCCGCGGAGTCAGTTTCTCGATAGGAAGAGATCACGCCTGGGATTGTCGCCGGTACGGGGGCAAGCCAGAAGAGGGGACCTCCAGGCAGTGGGGGCTCTGCCTAGGAAATCTGGTGCAGGCTAGGCGGAAGCGGCCTCTGCATAGGCGGAAGCAGCAAAAAGTTGCGGGGCGGGGAGATAAGCAGCGATTAACCAATGGGAGAGCCGGAATTACACACAGCTGGAAGGTGGAGATAACCAAAAACCGAGAGGAGAAATACGGTATCAGATGGACTTCGCCGGTGTGGCTGTTAATGGCAAACGCCTGTGCCGTTATGTTTTATTACGTTCAGCTCATCCGGTGCATACTAGTTGCTGGACTTTCATGCCACAAGGGGTCGGCCATGACAGGACAATGCGATCACCTCTCGATAGCATCGGCTCAAAACCTTTATGCAGATGGCAGGGATCGACTTTCCTCATTCGCGGATCGGCAATATCGTTGCATCTCCGAACGGGCAGATCTCCGAGAGTTATGTATGTCCGAGAATATGTGTCAAAGTTAATGTTCGTAAAGCATCTCCCTGTAAGTCACATGCAGTGATGTTGCACGAGGTTAGATTATGTATTAGACAGAAGACTGCGATGCTCAATCTTATGCGTACTTGCCTTATTGTTCCAGCAGGTCCTGCGGGTGTTTTCATCAAGCATTCGAGCTTGGCGTACCAGTCCATGAGAAGGAAATGACGGAGAGGTAAGGGCAAACTACAATGACGCTGACCAACTACTACTCATGAGTCAGCTACAGTTGATGATTGAGAGTCAATATCCAACAAATATTGCTTCTGTTGACAGTTGTTTTTCAGTGCATCCTAATGGCCTTTTCACTTTTTCCTCTGCTCATGATGTCTATTTAAACCTTCCGCAACTGGGGTGCTAAATGGACGAAAACTGTTAAAATATGCATTCCAGTGGTCCTTAAATGCGTGTCACGGACACAGTTATCAATATGAAGTGATAAAGCACAGCATTCTCTGCGGGCTGGACAACGATATGCACGTAAAGAGCTATGCATTAGTGGCCCCGACCCGGACTTGCGAGGTCTGGTGCTGAAAATTATCCTAATCAACCCGTAGCGGCCACACCTATCACCAAAATACAAGCAGCACGTACTTATCGCAGCCATCCACTGCACAAGCGAGATGCTGGTCACATTCGAGTCCAAGAAGTCCCGCAGTGTGGGTGTACTGAAAAATGCCAGCCCTGAAGAGGGTCCAATTATCCAGAGCCTTGACGCTAGACACCCTCCAGACTCAAAGATATTCAACTTCACCAAGAAGAAGAGCAGGAGTGGATGTATCACTTGTAAGATCCGCAAGAAACGCTGCTCAGAGGAGAGACCCATATGTGCAGACTGCAAGAGGCTGGAGAAGAACTGTGTGTGGGCACAAGATGACATGAGCGCCGATCATATCCGTGAACTGAAGAGGAAAGTTGAGGAGGAAGAGAAGACGACAAAGGAGAAGAGGAAGAAAGAGGACAAGAAGGAACACGTGAGAACCAGGCCACAGCCTGGTGATATCGTGATAAAGACTTTTCGCCAGGAGTCTCCGGAAAGAAATGAGGAAGACCCCCTGGATACTGAGAGTTATACGATGAAACAGACACCGGTGAGTGCGAATTTGATTCACTTCCCGCAGAGGTCGTCGATAAATTCTCCTCCAAGGACATCTGCCTCACCTCCCTGGGATCAACTGCAAGACCAGTTCCAAGAATACCAGCACTTCTTTGAGTCAAATCTCAGAGAGAACTACTCGAGGTCGCCCAAAATCGAGCCATTAGATGAAGACGATCAGTTACAAGAGCAGAGTATGACGACGCGACACCACTTACCACCTTCACCGTTTAACATTGATGCATTCTTTGGGAACTCTCCATCGTTTGAGATCCCGCAGTATCTCTCTGGTCTACCACCAGAGCTGAATCTTGACCCAATAGGCGTTAAACTCTTTGATTACTACCGTGACAGACTTGCTGGCATGGTTTCCATTGTACCGGCGGAATCAAACTACTATACTAAAGTCTTCCTACCCATGGCAATGGTAAATAAGGGAATCCTGTATTCGATTATGGCCTGGGCAGGGTATCACATGGGTGGTGATTTTGAACGAGAAGGGTCCAGATACATGGAGAAGGCGCTGGATTACATTAAGGCTACTCCTATTAAGACAGATGCAGATGCATTTCAGAGGTTGGCTAACCTGCTCATCATGTGTGGGGCTGAGATATGTAAAGGTGACGTGAAGAAATGGCCTGTGTTCTTACAGTGGGGTGCCAAAATCATCAGAGATTGCGGTGGGCTCTACAAGTTTAACCAGGATAAGGAACAGCATTGGCTGATCTCGAGCTTTGCATACCACGATATTCTTGCGAGCTCCACCAGTGAGAGGGGGACGTACTTCTCCGTGGAGGACTACGATAACTTCATTGTCAACTTTGGCTTTGGAGTGGACCCACTACAAGGTATAGTGAAGCCCCTTTTCAATATCATTGGAGAAGTGAGTACATTGGCCACAGAATCGAAAAAGCTACTGAAGATAAGCTCCAACTCATTAGGGTATGGTATCATGAACGATGACGACGACGAGCACGGAGAGCAAGAGAATGACAATCCAGGTATTGATACTCCAGATTCTACGGACTTAGACACTGGCAAAGTCTATACCAAATACTCGTCGCTACTACTAATCATGGAAAAGGCGAGTAGCTTGGAGAACAAGATCAATAATGTGAGGCCAGATCCGCAAGACCTGGACCAGTTCACATCCAGTGAATTAGAACTGCAGCTGACACTGTTTGAGTCTTTTCAGCTCACGGCAAAATTGCACTTGAGGCAGTCAGTGCTGAGACTAAACCCGAGCTCATTGGAGACACAGTTTATTCTTTGTGAGCTACTCAAGTGTCTGGATATTGTGCTCAAGTCATCAGTGGAGTCTTCACTCTGTTTCCCGCTCTTCATTGCTGGTATGAACTGCACGACCAAGAAGGACCGGCGTATGATGCTCGAACGGTTCAACGACATCATTAACCGATACAGCTTCCGTAACCTTGAAAGGGCAAAGATTGTGATGGAACAAGTTTGGTCGGTGGATCCGTCGGGTACACGCTGTGTTGATTGGTATGAGATCGTCAAAGGTCTGGGATGGGATTTGAGCTTTGCCTAAATATGTAACGAAATGAAACAATGATGAACGTGCTATACAGATATTAGACCGTCATACTTGAGCCACACGTTTGCAATGCTCCTCTTTACACTGCTGCATCACATAAGCCAGGCCGAGGTTGGTGTTTTTAATGTTCTCCTGAAACCGGTTGTGCGACCAGGCCTCGATACGGTCCTTGATACCAAGTCCTCTGAACCCAGAGCTGAACTTGACCCTGTATGAAACTTTGGTAAGTTCCTGGTCTATGTCATACTCATAGTTTGTGAACTCCTCGACATGTATGATTCTCTTGTGGTCCAGATTACGCTGGTATGCCAGCATCTTCCGCGTCTTTGGGTCCAGCACCGTTGTCTCAACGATCCAAGTGTGTGATATCTTCCCTAGGAATGGCTTCACCCAGCTGGGCAGTTTGCCTCGTTTCCGTATGAGTCTTGTCGTATGAAGCTTGCCGTCTATTATTTTACGGTCCAGCGTGTCCACAGATTCCACATGAGACGCATATGGGTTTGGATACTTGTTGAAGAAGGCCAGTGTTGCCGTTTCAAAGCTGAAGTTGTAGTCGTGAGTTGTCTTGAACCAAAGAACCATGGTGGTGTGATGGTGGAATGATATGAAAGTTTCAATGGCTTATCTGTGTGCAGTCTCAGTACCGGTAGCAGCGGGCAGAACCTTGAAGTAGTTGGCACCCCTCGAAGTTTCACGTTGCTGAAGTGCTTGATCAGGGGACGGAAGTGGTCAGCTGTTTTGAAGTTTTAGCCGTTAAAATTGGTAAGCGGAATTTTTCACTTTTGCTTTTCTGCCGCCCTGCGCGTGATGGGATCCTAGCAGTCGCTGTAGTTGCACGTTGCACATCACCAAGAGGAGATGAGGGGCTGCCAAAGGTGGAAAGCTCTAACTACAAGCACACAGTGACCGGTCAATTGGACGGTGGTTCCAGGTCGTCGAAAAAGTCGTTCCCGCACAATACATCACTACAGCTTATAACTTTGGGGTTAACCTTTCGTTACTGTCTATCTTCACTGTAGAGGAGCGTAGAGGACTTGAGTCACATACTTCTGCTTGTACCTTAGAACACTTGCCACCGCCAAAGTGTTGTGCTTGATACTTGTTGTTGCCAAATGATTGAGAACAACATGGTTCGGGATAGGTAATGCGCCCGAAGCGTTAGACTTGTCCGTGTTGGAGTAATTGTTCAAGATGACAGATTCAAGATGCGGAGGCAGCTGTGGCGGCGTCAGCCATGACTGGTTCTGCGATTGGTTATCAAGAGAAACGTAATACTGCTCCATCACCGATGGATCAGTAAAGATTGCTGGAATGTTGCGGACATACTCTAGTTGTGTTGGATTTGAAAGATGTTCTTCATGGAATCTTGAGTATCCATTACCCATATCGTCATCGTCATCCGCCAGTCCTAGATTGGAGTCTTTCTTGGTTGGTGCAGATGGTTCACCAGCTGCCGGTGTTGCCTCAGGGGATTGGATCTCAATATAGTTCACAAAGTTACCCATCTGATCAGTTGCGGTGGGGAGGTAGTCAGAGAATCTGAGCTCATTATCAACAATGAATCTAAAGCGATGGGTACCAACAGGAAGTTTGAGCTTGATGCTGAACTTATCGTCTGCTTCCTTTATCAGCTTGATCATCTTTCTCCATCCGGTGAACGAACCGGTGATGAAGACGTCCTCACCACCTTGAAACCAGTTGATCTCGACAGAGACATTATTTTGCTTGGGCTCTGGTGACTCTTGCTTCTCAATGGCAGAGTTCACATCACTGGTATCCTGCGATGCTGGCACGCTTCTATCCGCTCTAGCCATCTTCAACTTTTCAAAGTCCGAGTCGTCAGTGAGGATCAAAGTCGACCTACGTCTTGGAGGTGGTGGATGAAGGACGTCATCACCGGCATTTTCGATACTCATGGCACTTGGCTCCGAGGTGACGTTCACGCTGCTTTGCCCCGTGCCAGACATCGTCACATCCTGCTTTGACACGCTGTTGTCGGAGCTGTTTGGCAGTGGCTGGTTGTCCATCTCTTGTGCACAGAAGGTGGACGGAGAGCTCACTGGCGTCGTCTTTTTGTCGATTGGATTCAACAGAGGGTGCACGTTGACACTGTTGGACTGCTGTGGGATTATGTTCTCGCCTTTACCTTCGTCCTGTGAGGAGGTGTTGCCCATCAAACTGTGGGTCAGGGGACAAGCTGTTTGGTGCCTTTCTGTGGTGATGCCACTAGTGCCAAGAAGTGTAGTATGTAGCAGAGAGCTGATTGCGAGGACAAACCTTGCCGTTATGCCCGTGGCTGATGATAGAGTTTTGGCTGTTATGAGTTGCGTTAATTCGTAGACGTCACGATTATCACCTGGAGAGCGTGCGTCTGTATTTCCGAGGGCATAAGTCACATGATAAAGCCGGAATGCCGCTAAATAGGTGCCGCTGGATCATTCAAGATGGTGAGAATTCTCCGCAAGCTGGCAGAAGTCGTGTCTGGTGCGCAATGAGTGAGAAAGTCCCTAATGACCCTCCGAAGGTCGAGACAGCCAATGAGTTGAAGCCGGAAGTCAAAGAATTGGCAAAGCCAGTTCGCAAACCAGGGTACTCGAACCCAGCATTGAAAGCGATGGGCATCAATTCCATACGCTTTCCTTCTCGGAACTGGCTGATCTTCTGGACCGTGGTGGCCACTGGTGTTGGTGGCTATGCCTTTGATAAGTATGAACAGGGAAAGGCTCGTCAGAAGTGGATGGATCGTGTTAGTCCATATGGTGAAGGATCACTGTCCCCAAACATTAGGGCACGCAAAGTAACGGTATACGTTGCCCCACCTCCTAATGACTACCTGGATGAATCCATGGGAGTATTCAGACGTTATATCAAACCTGTTCTCAACGCTGGAGGTGTTGATTTTGAGATCAAAAGTGAGAACAGACAAGGTGTGATTCGCTCGATGGTTGCAGCAGATATCCGTGCTCTACGTCGTGAGTTGCGTGAAAATGCGGAAAAGTTGGAGCAGGAGCGTATACAAAACCTGTGGTATAACAAGGTGAAGCATTGGTTTTCTCGATCTGCACCAGTTGACAAGGAACTTTTGGAGAAGAAGGTGGATGAAGGACAGTATACCCTAAAGAACCTTCTCGGCGTCTACTACAAAAATGACCTACAAGAAGATGAGGTGAAGAACGAAGATGCAATTGTGACAGACCCAACTGGGCATGGTGGTGTTATTTGTATTGGACGTGGTGCCTATAAAGAATATCTCCATGGTTTGCACGAGGGATTGTTAGGTCCATTGGAGAAACCCCTGGAAAGTGTGGATGTTGATGTTGCAAGAGAAGGCGAAACTCTTGGTGAACCAGCTCTAGCTCCTGAAGTGAAGACGCTGGATGAAGTGGAGCAAGAGGAGCAAACCAAGCTTGAGACGAAGCCAGAGCCCGAGACTGAGAAGGAAGAGACCGACGAGGAAGGGAACAAGCTCCAAAAGGTCCCCAAACCATTCATTGCTTCGGAGGATTATCCATCAGCAGCCTTGGCCCCTGAATTGCAACTTGATGGTAATATCGTCACCCCTTCAGGAGTCTCACCGGTGTTCCAGCAACCAGTGTTGGTGATTCCTGTGCGCCACCTCCTTGGTTTCCTGAAAACACCACAGCGGATCTGGAGGTTCTATAACCGTCGCCATCTTGTTGAGGAGTATGGCAGAGCCGCATGCTGCGTCGTAGAAAACCTCAGGGGTCCCTTCACTGCGGACCATGTTAACTGGGCACAAGAGGAGGAGGCGGACTGGCCAAAGAAATGGGTGAAAACAGGAAAGGAGAAGGGGAGCGAGTGGTTGCAGGAGCCAGTGGTGGACTCAAGAGTGATTATGCTTCTGAGCGCATTCGAGCCGGCTAGAGAGGAGGATAATTGACTGTTAACCTCAGCGCCCCTCCAACCCCTTGTACATATTAGAATTGACGGCTATGATCATGGAGAGTTTGAATTATTCGTCAAGAAGCCGATGCTGAGCTTGTGAGAAGCGGAGGGCACGGTTAGGATCTTGGGGTATCGATGCGGACTGTTGGTGGGACTGTGGGCGTTATCCTGCGGGCTCATGAAAGCAGACGATCGCTGCCGTTGAAGCTTGGCGTTGAACCGAGAACACTTATTCTCGTGGACGGTGCGGAGGTGCCTGTGGTAGAGATCCACACGGGCAAACATCTTACGACAGCCATCCACAGGACATTCGTAGTCGGACTGTGAGCTGTGGACACAGGCAATGTGGCGCCTGAGCTGCTGGTGTTTTAAGAAACCCACAATTTTCCATGGACAGGCAGCCTCTGAGCATTTGTAGGGCCGTTCGATGTTGTTGGAGTCGATGTGATCCAACAGGGCAGGCAAGCGGGCGAATGTTGAACGGCAGTGGGCACAGATGTACACACCTTTCTTGGGCTTGCGGAGCACGGTGGATAGTACTGCAGCGTCGTTGTACACCTGGACACGCAGAGGTACCCGTCCGTCAGCGTACACCAGCGGGAAGCCAGGCGGCATGAACTCTGCCTGCAATGCAGACTCGGTAGAGTGCTTGTGATCCTCCATGAGCATGTGAGTGTGAGAGCAGAGAAGGGACGGTGAAACTTGTAATAGCAGTGAGCGGAAGCAAAGAATTGGGGGAAATTAGCGCGTATTTGATCAGAGCGACGTGCATCGGCTCTCTCATATACACTGCGCAGAATATGAAACGGTCGTGGGAGAACGGCCCCGGCAGCAGCCGCGGCGCAATGGGGCGTCTTACAGGGGGGCATTTGCATCTACAGACGCTAGCGCAGCTGCAGCTACAGCTAAATACGTTCTGACAGTGCGGGCTTGGCAATCGGCGGGCCTGCAGATCCTGGCAACCAACAGTAATTGTTGTAACAGTAATTGTTGAAGGGGACTTGACGGTTTGCCAGAGAGATTTGTATGTGGCAGCCGGTTGCAGGGCCGCATTAATAGGCAGACATAAGCTATACAATACGGCTAACATTCTCGTACTGGCCAACTCCTGTGACTGAACAAGCCACCAATGGAACTGTCGGAAGCACCGCTGCCCCATCTGGTCCCTCAGCAGAATTTCTCGCTCTCCCGGAGACAGCGCAGAGTTGCGTGGAGCCGCATGGACTTGCAGAGACAGGAGACTTTTTTTGGTTCATGACAACGGCCATGGGACTATACTGTAAAAAACCCACAGATTGCGGGACTTGTAGGGACTTGCAAATGCGCGGCGTGCCAGTGACCTCAAATTCTGTAACATGGGACCAGTAATCAGTTGCATGTAATGTTGACGTCGATCGGCCTGCGCTACTCAGAATTCGTAATGAATTGATTAAAATATCTCCAGTGTCATCGACTGTGCAACCTCCGTGTCCTCCACTGCGTGCTTGAACTCTGCAAAGCTAAGTCTCCCATCGCCGTCCCTATCGTTCTCCATGATCGTTCGATCCACAACTTGCTGCAACTGGTCCTTATCTAAGTTCTTCCCCACCATCGTCTTCAGCACCAGAAACAGCTCGCCGTTGGAGATATACCCATCCTTATCCATGTCGTAGATCTCGAAGGCAAACCGAAGCTTGTCCTCTTTCTGGCCCTTGGTGGAAAAGATGCTCAGCCCGGTAATGAACTCTTGAAAGTCAACATCCCCAGAACCATCCCTGTCAAAAGTCTCTATGAGACGTGCAGCCATAGGGTTAGATCCAACACCGGGGATTGATAGGAATTCTTCCTTTGATATAGTTCCTGAGCTGTCCTTATCCAATTTCATAAAGCGCTTGCGGAGGCGATCAATCTCCTCAGAGTCAACTGCAAAACAGTTAATATTCCCTCCCCAGTTTAAGCATATCAATACACACAATTAGTACCCTCTGTGAGATCATCCAACAGCTTCGATGATTGCACGCCCATGATTCCACCACGCCTTCCAATGGATTACAATATGCTCGATTTTCGTATTTCGTGTAGGTGATCAACATATGATATTTCGCGACAACACCTGGATGTACTTCCTACTGCGCAGCGGTGAGACCCAGAGATGGATGTTCGCGTGTTCTGTCCCTGTTCTGAGCGGTTGCCCCTCGATCTCTCAGCGGAGTCTCTAGAGCTCTCATCGTACCCTACGACGATTGATGATTCTCACACTCTACACATTGCACCGTACCTAAACTTTTGTGACAAGTGTCAAGCAGTCAAGTGCCGTCGATGTACAGAATTAGAAGTGGTCACAAAGTTCTGTCCCAGATGCTTATATGAGATGAAAGCAGAGCATTCCTTCTGCTCACGGAACTGTCTTGACTGTCCATTCTGTGCCAGTAATCTGGTCATCACACAGAGAAAGAGCACGGGAACTAGCACGATGAAATGTTCATCGTGCGCGTACACATACGAGACTGAACCCATTGAGAAGATGCGTTCAGTATCGCGTTCAGTTAAGAAAGAGCTGGCCAAGAACCCAGATGTCATGATGTTTGCTGATCTACAGAGGTTTTACATCCAAGAGAAACAGTTGAACGCCAGACAGATAGATGTGCCCAAGAACTATGTCACACAATTCGCTGAATTGAAGGTTAAGGATTGTGACATTTACCAATTCATCAGACGCTCCACTATACGTCCTATGGCGGCAGAAGATATAGCGCATCAATACGAACAAACAGATAACAGCGGTGTGATACCTTATGACATTGGCCTGCGAGGTCACACATTATCAAAAGACCACGCATTACCGCTGCGAACTCCATTGATCTGTAAACACAGCAAACGGTGCAAAGCGTGTCGTTCATCGTTGGTGAAACCGGATCAAGATCCATCCTCGGTAAAGTTCTATAAACTTTCCAACGCTATCGACTTCATCCCAGCGTTGAGGATCCACGATAATCCAACATATGTCAACGCGATGTCATCAGGATCTTTGAACAAATTCATACTCGTGATGGCAAACCCATTGGACACTGAGATCTCTGTATCGTTGAGCACATATGCACAGACACCGGGACAATTTCAGCACACGATACACATCCCGGTGTCGAGCTTCAGTCTGGGTCCTCGCCCGGAGAATGCATTGAAGCTGGAGTCCATCATACAGAGTACTCCATCGATCGAGTTGACGAAAGCAACAAAGCTTTCTAGGGTTGAGTTGATGAATCGCAGGCCGGTGCTTTATGATTCCGATGAGGCGATATATGAGCGGGGGAAGAACTACATTGTGGTTCCGCTGAGCGTCAAAGTGGATGACAACGGCGTTGGAAGTGTGAAGGTGCCATTGTTAGTGTCGTTCAGTGGGGAAGGTATTGGTGTAGCGTTTTGGTGTGTTTTCGAGGTAAAGATCTGTTAAAAGGGGCGGATAGCTGGCTCATTATTGACCATTGAGTGATGATGATTATTTAATGGTCGGATATAGACTGGAAACGGATGATGATGGCTGTAATGACGAGCCGAGCCGGCCTGAGCTTCATGAGGTAGGTTTTTTTGACAGTCCAACTCGCGATCCGAGTAGAGGTGTAAATCAAAACTCACGCGTCGTGATCAACGAGCGGCATCGAACTTACCAATGACTGAGGAAACCAAGATCCCGTTGAGCACCCTGTCAAGGCTCCTACACACCGCTGTGTTTGAGCATGAGGATACAAGACTCTCGAACCAGACGCTGGGACTGAGTGCTGAGTACCTACGTATGTTCATACGTGAGGCCGTGCTTCGAGCCAATGAGGCTCGTTTACAAAGGGAGGTTGATGGTGAAGAAGGCATTGTGGCTGGACAATTGGTCAGTGACGTACTGGATACGCAGCATTTGGATGAGATCGCCGGGATGCTGGTGTTAGACTTCTGATTACAGACTACAGCCTCTACTGGATTGTTGAATGGATGAAGAAAATGTCAATGGATTGATTCTAAACATGACCTCAATGCGAGGTATCCTTTGGATCAATCTTGAAGACCTTATCTGGGTTCAACAATCTCCGTGGGTCCAATGCCACTTTTATCCTTCTCATCATGTTGACAGGATCCTCTCCAAGTTCCTCCAGCAAGAACTCTCTCTTTCCATACCCAACGCCATGTTCTCCGGTACAGGTACCATCTGCGGCAATAGCGCGTTGAACCATGTTTTTTACAAGCCCCTCAGCGATGGATCTCTCATCTGGTGTATATAGCAAGAAAGCATGGAAGTTACCGTCGCCTACGTGTCCAACCAATGTTGCGAGTAGTCCCGATTTGTCCATGTCATCCTTCGTCTCTGAAAGCACAGACCCAAGCCTAGAGATGGGCACCGCAACGTCAGTGGTCCAAACTTGCATGTCTGGATGTTGTTGTCTTCCCTGGTTGATAGTCGACCACAGCGCCATCTTTCTGGCAGACCATAACTCCGTGATCTCATCAGCGCTCTTTGCAAACTCGAAATGCGACGACATGTTCTTTTCAGATAGACCACGAATCTCAGAGATGAGCTCCTTCAGCACCGTTGGGTTATTAGCACCAATCTTGAAGAACAGAGTAGGTTTTTCGATCCATGTTCTTGATGTTTCACCAGAAGCGTTCACCACTTTCATCATCTTGTCATCAAGAAGCTCCACGGCATTTACCTGGATGCCACTCTGAACAAGATCTTGAACGGTACTTGATGCGTCTGCAATAGTGTCGAAGCTCACAACAGCGACCGTCTCCTCTTTTGGCTTGACATGAAGCTTCAACGTTGCCTCAGTTACCACCCCTAAAGTTCCCTCAGAGCCAATAATTAACCCGGTGAGATTGTATCCAGCTGCAGACTTTCTTGGTCTTGCCTTGGTCTTTACGACAGTACCATCAGCCAAGACAACTGTTAAACCAGCAACGTTTTCCTTCATGGTGCCATAACGTGCTGCGTTGGTACCTGAGCATGATGTGGCAATCATACCACCAATCAGGGCTCCAGGGCCAGGGTCTGGTCCGAAAAGGAGGTTTTTTCCATCCAAGTAGTCGTGTAGATCTTCCCATGACACACCTGGTTGTACGACAACGTCAAGATCCTCTTGATGTAGTTGAAGAACATGCGTCATGTTCTTAGCAAAATCCAACGAGATTGATGGAGTTCCCGTGGTGGCAATATAGTGACCTTCCAACGATGTCCCCCCGGAGAATGGGATGGTTGGGATGCGATTTTTGTAGGTGATAGCCATGATTTTGGATACTTCTTCAGTGGAGGAAGGAAACACAATCAGACTTGGTCTTTGATCTTCGGTTGCATGGTGAGAGTTGAAGTAGGTGTCAGAATGGGAATCAAGTTCAGAACGCGAGTTTGCAACGTTATCTGGCCCAACAATAGCGATGATCTCATCTCGAGCTTTGGCGAAATCCTCTGCTGTTCCATAAATGGGGGAGTCCAGGTCTTGAAGTTTAGTGGTACATCCATCATAAAGGTCTTCATGGATAGAACCGTCATTGTCAATCGTTCCAGACTGGAAGTAACCTACGGTGATTGAAGTCAGGGCAATTGCAGATGAGACAACAATAGTATTTCTCCACAATAGACTGTTACGTGCATGCAACGGAGCAGAGCCCATGAGCCTACGGCCCAGATGAGGCCTAACAGCTCTGATTGCAGACCTGAACATCACTTTCTCAACTCCCGAATGGCCGGATCAGCAATGGTTCAATCGGAAGGCTGTACGGTTGTCTTTATATGGGGAAGGCAGCTTTGTGCTCAATGCGGAAAATGTGCCAAGTTGTGTCTTTGGGGGTGGGGTGGG
>PPLI02000015.1:68772-167742 GCA_003707745.2 Williopsis misumaiensis
CCCCAGTTTCCCACTGATACTGGACATGGCTTCCCAGACCATATCCGCTGTATCTGGGCATGGCTTACCAGACCACGCCCATTGTCAAGATGACAAGATCCCCCAGTTTCCCACTGATACTGGACATGGCTTCCCAGACCATATCCGCTGTATCTGGGCATGGCTTACCAGACCACGCCCATTGTCAAGATGACAAGATCCCCCAGTTTCCCACTGATACTGGACATGGCTTCCCAGACCATATCCGCTGTATCTGGGCATGGCTTGCCAGACCACGCCCATTGTCAAGATGACAAGATCCCCCAGTTACCCACTGATACTGAACATGGCTTCCCAGACCATATTCGTTGTAGCTGAGCATGGCCTACCAGGCTTAGTAGGCTTATGTGGAACACCCTGGTGAGATGGGATGAAGGAGAAGTTGATCTTCTTCTCCAGGGCGTAAAGAACCCAACCACAAAAACACCAACCACAAAAACACGTCCACAGAGATTATCCAGCCGACGGCCGTCACCCTATGCGATGGATGATGGGAACATAAAGCCTGGAAGCTATATAGCAAGCCCATTCCCCAGTCTATTGTGTAATCCATGCACTTTCCGTGTTTTTTAGTATGGGGTGGAGATCATCAGTGAGTGCCCATGGGCCGCAGGCGCCCAGCCGATGGTCGGTGACCGAAATGCTTCCGCAACTGGACTGCAAACGTGTGTTTTATTCGCCGATCTCGCACACAAGGAAGTTGGTTCTTCATTAACAGTCTTCATCCCGAAGTTGCTGTATTTAGACTGAACTTCAGTGACTTAGTTGACTCTATAGCAGCAACTTGAAAGAAAAGACGGAACAGCGCCGCCCACGCAGCCATTGTCTGATTGGCGGAGTAGAGAGCCTCCTTGCAGACGCTCATGCTCTTGACAACACCACACACCAGCTACTACATATCTCTCTCATAAACTCATCAGTCATTGCCCTATACACATCACGCTACCCTAAGCGTTCAATCAGATCCTTAACCTCCTTCTCAATGAGAACGTAAAACTTGTTGTTGAAACGGTCATCATCACTTAATCTCTCCTCACGTAGGAATTTGGATATTTGCGACTTGATCCGTTGAAGCTCATGCTCTTTGTATCCATCATCAACGGCAACTTCCATCCCGCCGCCAGATGGATACTGTGTTGAGGAAAGGAAACTCACATCTGATGTTAGCCCGCTGACAAACATGTCACTCACAGAGATGGAACTCATTGGGTTATGTTCACTGAAATTTATCGAATTGTTCCCATTACCGGCAAGAGCACGCATCGTTCTTGGAGCAATCTGTGAACAGTTTGTCGTTTGCGGCAACTCAGTTCTCTGCGTACTTGACTCACGCTTGAATAGGTTTGAACGGTTGTTCATCGGCTTTGGGATAACTTGATCAGTATATCCTGGGCTGAAATCCACCAGTGTGCTTTGATTGTCATTGCGTAGATATTTGAGCCTCAAAATCTGGAAAAGATAACGGATCAATGTGAAACAGTTCTTGATTATTGACCTCTTCTTGTTGTCGAATTTGATGAAGATCAGGTCAATGGTCTTGTCCAACAGGTGGTATCGTATGTCGTTACGCAACTCATAGTTCTGGTTCCCATGATTGCTCTCCAAGTCTGAAATCAAGTTGGTCAACACCAAGATGATAGCATCGAATGGCAAGTTGTTACGGATTTCCCAGTTGAATCCGTTGTAAATATCATCGTTATTGTTCTTCAAGAACTCGTACAAGTAATGCAAAGATGCAGGGATCAAGTTCGCCGACAAGTCATCATAAGAATAGCTTACTGCTGTATTACCTTGTTGCAAGAACGGGCCAGCTCCCAGCGATTTGAAGAGAGCATCGATGCTAGACTTGGACCCGTTGTTGTCCATCACTTGATTGTAACTGCCATGACATATCTGGTTGTTGCCCTCTTCATTGGTACTCAGAACATTAGAAAGGATAATCTTCTTCTGTAAGAGCAAAAGCGCACGATCACAGTATGTATTCAACACGGACTTGGACCATTGGATAAAAGTGCGGTCCTCATAGGACAGTGTCTGCGAGGATTCTGCATTCTCCAGATTCATTATTGAGGCATTGCAACTGATATGCAGATCAAGAATTTTCTGCTTGAGGATCTGAATAGTATTGAACGGCAGCATACTCAAGCCATAGATAAAGCGAGTAAGTTCGTTCAAGATCAAAGTGAACCTGAACTTTCCATTGAGGAAGCATGTATCATAGCGCAGAACATTATTCACATACTCAACGGGTAACGATGTGTCAAATTCATCAAGTCTTATCAAAGGCGTGGACATGTTCTTCATGGCGGTCATCGCATCCAAATAGAAAATTTCCCACCAAAGTAGTCTCCTCAGTTGCACCAGCCCAGAGTCAGAGATATTGTGGTACGTTGCTGGGTCTCTATTGAGATGTATCGTCTGTGCAATACGTACCAAGGCGGACATATCAATGAGGGAAGGGTTCTCCAGCGTACTGTGAAGGATCACGGCGCTTTGCAGCAGTCTGAGGGAGAACTTCTGAGGATATCCAATGGTTTGGAAAACCACACGTGCTATTCTCAAGTATTTGTGAATTTCATTGCTTAGTTCAAACTTTGTGATCTCATCATAGCTGAACTCAAAGCATTCGCCTTTCGAGGCAGCATACACCACTGGGAACAAGAGGGCCAGGAACTCCAACTTATTTTCTAGTGTATTGTCCCAAAAGGCATCGTGTTCTTGAAGGAATGCGTTCATATCCAGGATTGGGAGCACAGGATGGATGCTTGTGATATAACGTCTAACCAATCCGTACGACCGCTCTTTGGAGGGCAACGCGTTGTAGATCTCATCGAGCTTCCAGTTCGGCACGATATCAGGCTGTTTAGGCATCAATATCATCGGTAGACTTTGGTTTGTCAGGTTGAAGGTCATCTGTGGTAATTGCTCGTTGAGCTGCGGTCTTGGGGGCATCGATGCCTGTCGTACGGAGAAGTCACTCAAGATAGAGTTGCTCAGAGGCTGATTCGCATGATCGAATACCGCTGGAGATTGGTGTGATGAGGGCAGGGATTTTTCAGTGGGTAAAACTTGTGGGTTGTGCAGCTTTGGAGGAGACAATGACTCATTACTCAGAGAGCTTTCAGAGTCTGAAAAGGTCATACTCTTTTCCTTTGGGGACTCTGCCCCGTCCGAAGAGTGCGCGTGTGCGAGGATGTCAGTCTTGGGGAACAGGGGCTTTGGTACCATGTTGTCCTCCGGTTGTGGGGATGCCACCATTGTCTTGGCCCTCTGCATGTACTGCTTCAGCTCCTCCTTCTTCTGGAGTTCGACGCGTTTGTCCACGTCCTTGTTCTTCTTCCCACGGGAGACTCGATCGTTCACAAAGTATTTGCACTCCAACTTGTTCTTGATGCAGTTCTGGCATACGGGGTGGTCTCTTGAACACTTCACTTTCCGCTGATGGCAGGGCACGCAGCTGTGGATCTTTCTCTGGCGCACTTTCTGGATCTTGTACACCTTGCCGTCGCCCATCAAGAGGGCGTTTTGGTCCTTCATTGGGACCAGCTTCTCATCCTCCATGTTGGAAAGGGAAAGGGTGGCCGTTGGCTTTGGCGAGCACAAGCGTTTGTTTGGGCGATGAAAACCAGGTGCTGCGGTGAGAGCAAGAGCAGAGGTGTGCGGGTCGCTAGCAATGGGCCCTGCGGTGGTGACAGGAGACGGAAGGAGGCAAAAGTTGCTCCCAAGCGCGTTTCTCGTGGTTATCCGCCTTCTCTGCTCAACTCCGCTTTTTTTTGATCGACTAATTTGCTGACCTGTTGGACTCTGACAAGAAAAAGGAAAAAAAAACCCACCGAAAAGGGAGAATGCCGAATGCGGCAGTAGGACCCCCTGCGGGGTACAGCAGCCGGGACATCCCGCGGGGCCCCTGGGATGAACTACGTCGGCGTGGGGCCCATCGGGGTTCTAGCAATGGCTGCCGCCTCTCGAGCGGAGTGTCGTCGTGTTGGCCTCGCTGTGCAATGCGGGGTCTGCAATGCAGCTTACAGTACGTGGGGGACTGGGAGCGGAGGCGGAGATTATAGGATTAACCTTCCCCGTTCTATAACCTTAACTCTATGGTAATGTGTCCACCACCTCGGCACCGCCACCCCACCAACGGGGGAGCCAAGTGAGAGCTCCACATCGCAGGTAGCCAGCAACAGCTCAGAGCTTCTCGCCGTATCCCAACGGCACACCAGGAGTATTGCATACCCTCTGCTTCAACGCTGGAGACAGATCCCTAATTAGAACATGGATATGGGATATGCTCTTGACACTCTGAAGGGCGCCCCAGTTCCGGAACCACACTATTCTGTCCCGCTCCACGCCTAGCCATTGGCAGAAGGTCCTCTGTACGTACTTTTCGATCGATTGTCGGGTCTCTTGTGAGATGTCTCCCCTCGGGGAGTCTGGGTCATCGGCGATGGCCACCTTGGTCCAAACCAACAGGTGCGTCACACTGGTGTCAAAGTTGTATGGAAACTTGTTCGGTACGATGCAAATATCACTAGGATCATGTAACAGTGCCTGAGAACGCGGTTCAAGAAATGTCTTGATGATGTTTCCGTTGGCATCTAGCTTTGCCCACTTGAGCTCTTCTCCAAGTAAGACGGACGTCTTATCCCTCCCTTGAGATGCGAGCTGCTCTTTGAAACGCTTGTACTGGGCCTCACCAGCTGGGGATCGATGGAAAAGATGTAATTTGTTATGGTCTGTTTTGTGTTGGTTAGTTAACTCGTGACCTTTAAGCGGAAGGCAGCTTACTCACCAATGATCTCTTCTATCTGACCCCACTGAAGGGCAGACGAGCTCTTATCTTGACGCATTGTTCTTGGTTATCAAAGAGAGTGCGCAGAAAGACGTTAAACCAGCGCTATGTGATCGACTTCGCTTGATGTGTCGAGTGGCTTGACGTGCAGAAGATGCTGGAACTTTCGATTCATAACCACATATAGTACACGGGTGAAGCTTGGACAACCACCGGATTGGAAGCAGCTGACGGGATGCCATAGCATTGAGCACAGTAGTCCGGGCCATGGCAATAAAACTCGTAACGAAAGTGGAACGTCCCGATGGGCCACATGTCCCCACACCATTTCCGTATCGGGCAGTCAACACGCGAACGCGAGATATTCTGCATAATTTCCGATCCCCCCAACGCGAAAGCTGAGAAATCTCAGGGAGCAAAGCGACAAGGAGGAGACATAAACCCGCTACCTAGTGCTGACTATGCACGACAGCTTGCTCACCAGAGAGGGCCCACTGGCTCAAGTGTGGCTTGCGGCGAACCTTGAGCGTAAGCTTAACAAGGCCCAGTTTCTCCAGTCAAATATCACGCAGTCTACACAGGCCATCGTGAGGGCCACAACTAACTCTGACGAATCTCCAGAGGCACTCACGCTCAGACTCTCGGGACAACTGCTCTATGGTGTTGTAAGAATCTACTCGAGAAAGGCCAAGTACCTTCTGGACGATGTGTCCGATGCCCTGCTCAAGCTGAAAAGTGCATTCAAGTCCAGTGCCCACACCGTGACGCTACCGGTGAACGCCACGATTGTGCCCTCCATGAAACATATTGTCCTACAGGATACAATCACACACTCCGATCTGCTCTACCAAGAACCATTGACATTTGATGAT
This sequence comes from Williopsis misumaiensis, assembly GCA_003707745.2. Taxonomy (NCBI): domain Eukaryota; kingdom Fungi; phylum Ascomycota; class Saccharomycetes; order Phaffomycetales; family Wickerhamomycetaceae; genus Williopsis; species Williopsis misumaiensis. The sequence continues at coordinate 74,473 of PPLI02000015.1, forward strand.
GAACCACAACAAAGAGAGTTCAACTTCTTTGGAACACAGGGACACAACTCCATGGATGCCGACGAAAGTATTGAACTGCCTAGAAACAAGTTTGGCGATGAAGTTGACGCCCTTCATGAAGATGATGGACTTGATATCGACCTGAACTTTGACTTGGACCAAGATCAAGGACATGATGACTTTGGTGGCTTTGATGACATGGGTGATAACGACATGGATTTCGACCTTAGTGTCGAGGAGGGAAGAGCAGCCGATGATCCAAACATGTCGAGCGTCATGAATAACTCTCTCCCAGAGATCAATCTAGGTAGTCTTAACCAGCCATTGGAGACCATTGAAGACGACGAGGAGCGCGTGACCGAACAATCACAACCAAAGAAGCGTAAGCAGAGACGTCCAGTACTAGGTAGAAGCATCATTACCGACAATGAAACTGAGCTCAACATCCGCACTTTTAGCAACACAGAGGGAATCGTCACGTCAGGGGAGAGACTTCATGAATTGGATCTCAGCTCCAAGAGGTCACTGGTTGAGGATTTGCTCAACAAGACATATCTCAACAATGGTATAGCGGAACAGTTCTTCACCATAAAGAACAACAAGAGACAGAAAACACGGCCATCATCCCCAGTAAATGAGCTACCAGAACTTCAATCAGATCATGAGAATGAGAGTGTTGATCATGGTGACCGATTTGAAGACAATGGATATGACGGTATGGATATGGACTTTAACGTTGATGAGATCAGAGACGATGATCCATTAGAAGAGGACATCGGAGCACTGGATGCGGAGGCCGAAAATCTCACACAGGGCTTCAACTCGGGCGTGACAGAATCTACTTCCAAGGTTGACAAACACGTTACGGAGCTTCTACAGTCATTACATGAGACAACCTTCACAGATGTCATTGAAAAGGATCTAGTCTCAGAGGAGCCACTAGCTGCTGCTCCCAAGAGTGAGGCCACACGTGTCTTCTTCGAGCTCTTGGTGCTGGCCACTGGTGACAAGATCAAGGTGCAACAGCATGAACTCTTTGGAGAAATATCCATCACTCTTTAATGCTCTACACACTTTCCTTTTTGTAAAAGTACACAATAGTATCAAAGATAGATATAGAGAACGATTCCTTTAAGCACATGCTTCCGCAAACTGGATCAATCTCTTGACACCAACGGCCCAATGACCACCTTCTTCAGAATGGTTTGCAGTAATATCCAAAAAGATATCAAGAGCAGCGGAGAACTCCTTCTGTATGAGATTATCAGCCAACTGATCCAAAAGGGCCAAAGTTGGCGGAGTGAGAAGGTCCTCGTTGTTCAAATGGTCAAACAGGATGTTCAAACGCTTCTCAGTGTCAATAACCTGTTTCTCAAATTTCGATGGGATCGCTGGCTTGATCGTCTCTAAAGTACTTTGCAACACGTCAAACACCTTCTTTTGGGCATCAGGGATATGCGAACGGTCACCAGATGGATACTTCTCCTTTGCTAGCTGCTGTGATTGCTCAGCTGGCTTTAAACCGCCGGAAGGTGGGGCTCCAAAATTCTTTGGTGGACCTCGAATGACCGGTGGTGGACCTTGTGTAGCTGGTGGTGGTGCAGCATATGGAGAGCCAGCAACCGCTGTAGAAAGAGCCTGTGGTGCATATGAATTGAACACAGGTGGTGCAGCACTATTTTGTGGTGCATATGGGTTGGAAGGCGCAGCCGGAGCACTGTATGCATTTGAAGGCGCCAACTGAGCACCGTTGGTGAACCCCCCAGCTGGTGGTGCACCATATGGAGATGAAGCCTGTCCTCCATTACCTGCATGTGGGTAGGAAGCCTCTGGAGCAGCATATGAGTTGGAAACAGGTGGAGCAGTAGCAAATTGACCATTTGGTGCGTATGGGTTCTTTGGTGGGGCACTTGCTGTCGCCGAGTATGACGTTGGATGCTGCACCTGTCCACTGGTCAAACTGTTCAAAGAAGAGATGTTAGGCTGAGGAGACGCTGGTGCATAACGGCTCACTGGTACCGGCGGAGCAATGACTGGCGTCGTTCCTCCGCTTGGAAGCTTAGGAGTCTTGGACATGGATCTTGGTGGTGGCGGCATTTGTGGGGCGTTTTGATGCGATGGAATACGGCTCAATGGTGGCGTAGGGGCAGAGTTCGCACCAGGGATATTCGAAGGAGCAGCAGACGTCCGGCGTGATGGTTGCTTATGAAACTGAGTAGGCAAATCATTCCATCCTTCAGTCTCCTGCCTTCTCAGATTCTTTGGTGGAGGTGGTCCAGCAGTTGGAACAGAAGTTGGCGTGGCAGCAACTGGCTTGTATGGGTTGTGAGCCTGGCTACCGTATGCTGGAGCCTGGGGAGCATATGTGGTCTGTGGAGCGTATGGAGCCTGTGAAGCAGATGGCGGCTGGTATCCATAACTTGGACCAGGAGGCTGCGTAAACTGTGACTGGCTATTCACAATTGGTGCAGATGAAGCCGTCATGTAAGGGTTTGTAGCAGGGGCGCGGTCTCTTGCCTGATAGGTAGTAGTAGCCGGTGCAACCGCAGAAGCATTTAAGGCACCATAGCGACCAGCAGTAGCCCTCGAAGCCGAATTACTGACAAAAGTGGCCTTCAAAATACGATCCTGCTCAAGCTTTACAGCAGGAACCTCAGATGAGAGGAGGCCCAAGATCTTGCTAGCTAGCTCGAACTGACCATTAGTTGAGATAATATCGATATACTCAAGGATGGTGGCCAGTGAAGAGGCCGACTCCGGCACCGGTGCGTCCAAATTCAAAGTAGCTCTGTACGCTCCGAACTTCTCAACAAACTCAGAAAGAGACTCAAAGTGGGCATCATATGCAGAGCTGTTCTTTTCAGAGAGGATCTTCATTTCCAGGTCCTTCAGTTCACTGTTCCAAATGTCAGCAACCTTGTCTAGGGCAGATGCGTTCACATAGTTCAGGATTGCGTAGTCACGGTTCTTGTTAGCCAGAACTCTGTCACCAAGTTTGGTGAACTGTGTCTTGTAAACAGCCTTATCAGTGGAGTAGGTGTCAATGGCTGTGCCAATTTCTCTCCAGCTAGCAATGTCACCATTCTCCACAATATCACTGACATCTCCCAATGAGACACTGTACAACAGGCGTGAAATACTGTCCTTCTCGGCATTCTTGGAGAAGTAGTAGTCAGTCACTTTCTGCTTCAGCGATTCAGGTCCATTCAGAGCGATAACAAGTGCTTCAGTGAGCCTATCATCTTTCAAACACAAATCAACAGCCCTCTCCAAGTTCTTGGTCAACAGAGCATTGGTTAAGTCCTTCGAACCATTAAGCTTCAGCTCTCCAGATGGGACGTACCCATTCCACTGTTGCAAGTTATCATAGAAACCCTCGCCGCTGGTTGGAGCTTCCGTTTCCTCATCAGAGATACTGAGGGCAATAAACTTCTGGTATACATCACCTTCGGCAAGTTTGTCTAGTAATTCCCAGTCAGCCTTGTTGAGCCCTTCGTATGAATCTTGCAAACGTGACTCAATGATCGGCTTAAAGTCAAGGGACTCCAATGCAGTTTTGAGCTTAGCATTTTCGGCAGAGCCCGGCAGCTTCGCCTTGGAGATCTTGACATCAGAATTCTTAACACCAGTCTTGGAAACAGTGACAAGTTTTGCGCCAAAGCCAAAGGCAACGGAAGACTGTCTTCCAAGCCAGTTAGGAGCCTGCATGACAAAATACTGAGGCTGTTGAGTCTCAGTTGTCGATATCTCATTCCAGAAGTCGTTGTCGTTCACAGATGAGATTCTCTTACTAACCGGAGGTGAAGTGTCCTGAAGTGTTTGTACAATCACCTTCTTGTCGAAACTTGCAGAGGCGAAAACATCCGGGGCAGAAGGTGCAAATCTAGTCTTAAAAGCCCAATTAGCGGTAGTCGGATACTGCGCCAGCTTGGTACCTGTAAGAGGGTTCCAAAGGAGGGTGGTGTTATCCTTTCCACAGGAGAGAAGCAGTGACGGATCCTTAGCATTCCAGTCCAAAGAGAGAATTCCTTTCTTATGGCCTGCCAAGATAGTCTCAGGCGCATTGGAGTTTCTGAGATCCCACGTTAAAATCACTGGTGCGCCGTCAGATTCAGAAGCTGTGATTAACTTCGTGCTCTGTGTTGGATGCCATGCAACGGTGGATAGTGAAGCTCTTGTACCTGTCGGCGAGGTATATGTCAGATGCAATACTTCCTTCTTGGACTTTAGGTCCCAGATAGAGGTGTAACCGGCACTGCCAGCAGAACCAAAGATATTACTGACAGAATTGTTCCAGGCGACAGATGTTACAGTGTCCATTGGCGTCATGGCAGTCCCTGGTACAAATGGCACAAGGTTCTCCAACTTGTTTGCATCCCAGATGTAGATCTCCCCATTAGCGCCACCGGAGGCTAGAACATTGTGCTGAATTGGGTTGAACTGCAAACTTTTGACTGCACCCGTGTGCTTTTGTCCCTTGGCAACAGATGTGACAGTGCCAGAGCTTAGTTTCTCGGTATTCCAAAACTGAATCGTACCATTCTCTAAAGCACCTGCAAGCAGGGTATTGTTCTTGGACCAGTCGAGGTCATAGAACTTGGAGTCGGCATCGACCGAGAGGATCGGAGTCTTGTCCTGCAGCGCGTGAAACTGGAGAGTCGACGTGGAAGAGAAGTCGTCATCAATCACACCAGCAGCCGACCCTGTGGCAAGCACAGGGACGCTGGAGTGGGACCACGCAAACGTTGCTGTGTTGTTAATCTCGTTCAGTTTCACCATTGCGAGCTAGAATCTATCGTTGTGTGTGCGCTTGTTGTGGAAGATGACAGCTGTTGAGATCTGGAACTGACAACTGTGACGCGAATTGAGTGCACAGGGGCTCCGATGCTAAACTTTCTGCGCGGCTCTTGCGATTATGAGTACCTGGTAGTCAGATTAAAGACGGACTGCTCGCTTGTGCCCCTCTTAGTTTGCTTTTGATGCGAAGGACTTCGTGTTTTCGTTGCCCGTTCGTTGATTTTCGATTCGCTGGCCGAAAGAAAGTTGCATCAATGGCTGCTTCGGGAAGTTTCCACATTCGGACATGTACCCGCACAATTACACGTCAGGCCCAGATGAATCGATATTCAATGAAGTTCGATCTCTTACGATACGTCCAACTGAATGAGTGACGAGGGCAAACACGAGAACAGAGTAGAGGATGTTGAGGATGATGAGCCTGATGAGTGGTAGGTGTACATCTACTTTTTTTCAGAACAGCAAAGGCTAACGACGAAGGGATCAACGAATCAACAAGACCGGCTGTGCAGGTGGGTGCAATAGATATCCATCATTCAAGATCTAACAACTAGACGAGAACCTGAAGCTTACACTATGCCACGCAGATACTGGCGACTGGCGACAGTGCACACAAGAGGTGGGTAATATTTTGCTTCTTACATGAATACTGACAAGACAGATGGCGGACTTCAAGAAGTGCTGGGATGCAAACAAAAATAACCTGCGAACACACACGGTAGATATGGATAAGTGAGGTGAGTGAAATCCCTCTGATGGCACCGAGGACCTGTATATATAGTGGCGTTGGTTCTGCCGCTTGCCAGTAGCTGTGCACATACACCAGGCGGCCTGTGGCTCGTCTTCGACTTAGCTACACTCTATTGACATACATATGGAAAACTCATAGCTTAGTCTCACAGCTGGCAGCGATGTACCACCTTCTCAGGATCATACAACCAGGGGGCCACCGTCATCTCCATTCCAGTCAATATGATCTCCCGGTGATCGCCCAAAGCAGTAATTCTCCGCTGCTCAAGCTCATCTCTGGGTTACCCGGCATCTTGAATATTTTTCAGTAGTACCGAGAGCTCCAAGCTCATAAGTCTTCACCCTTCAGCTGATCTCAATCTGTTCCCTGCGTGCTGACCATGAGTTTGAAGACCACATACACCAATACGGAACTTGCGCCGTTCTATTTCAGTGATGCTGTAGCATCACTCTCTGCTGATGGCTCAATACTCGCCACGCCCGTGCAGGAGGACATTGTGATCACAGATCTCACCACGAACGAGACCCTACATAGGCTCGAAGGAGACGGAGAGATCATCACCTGTGTGCAGCTGACTCCGGATGGTCACTATTTGGCTGTCGTGTCACAAAGCCAACAGATTCGCATCTTTGACCTATCGCAGTCCCAATTTGTCAAGTCACACAAGCTATCGTCGCCGGCATTCGTATGCGCAGCTGACCCCACTAGCACACTATTTGCATTTGGTGGCTCAGATGGTGCCGTTATCGTCTATGATATCGAGAACGGGTTTGTCACGCACTCCCTCAAGGGCCACGGCTCTGTCATTTCTGCATTGAAGTTCCATGGTGAGCTTAACTCCAACCAATGGAGGCTGGCATCTGGTGACACTACGGGAATGGCCAAAGTATGGGACCTTGCCAAACGCAAGGCGCTTTGTACTCTCACCGAGCACTCAAGTGCTATCAGAGCATTTGCATTTGGTGGGCCCGGTGATCAATACCTGGTGAGTGGTGGACGCGATGACATTATGTTGGTCTGGGATACAAAGTACTGGAAGCTGAAAAAGACTATATCTGTGCAGCAACAGATCCTTGCCTTAGGTTTCCTGGATGATGATCTCATATATACGGCTGGTGGAGATGCCGTGTTCAAAGTCTGGCGACTTTCAACAGGGAGAGTCTTCGCACAGACAAAGCAGCCCATCGAGGAGCTCGTGATTGTTGGCGTCCTGCCAACCAGTCAACAAACTTTGATGTTAGTGCTATCTGATGAGACAATCTCTGAGATCGATACTACGACCATTGAGGAGGGCTCGGAGATCGAATTCGCTCGCATAATTGCAGGAAACCATGGTATCATCGCCGACATGCGCTATGTCGGTCCAAATGGACAGTACTTAGCCCTTGCAACTAATTCCCCCGGTTTGCGTATCATTGACCCTATAAACTCACCTTTGGAGGTGAAGATCCTCGAGGGACACAGCGATATGCTGAACTCTCTTGATGCCACACAAGATGGAAGATGGATCGCCACTGCTGGAAAGGACAATGAGGCACGTTTGTGGAAATTCAATGACGAAAAGGAGCAGTTTGAGTTGTTTGCAGTCTTCAAGGGCCATGCTGGTTCAGTCAGTGCCGTTGCCCTTCCTAGAACGCATGAAAATGGTTCACAACCAAAGTTCTTACTTACTGCATCTGCTGATCTTACAGTAAAGAAGTGGCTGATCCCAAAAAAGCCTGCAGTGCTTCCAATAGAGATTAAGACATCTGAATATACCAGACGAGCACATGAGAAGGATATTAATGCCTTGGATATCTCTCCAAACGATGAGTTCTTTGCCACAGCTTCCTATGATAAAACTGGAAAAGTCTGGGACCTGGACACTGGTGAAACCGTTGGTGTGCTCAAGGGTCATAAAAGAGGTCTTTGGGATATTAAATTCAGTTTGTACGACAAATCTCTGGCCACGGCATCAGGTGATAAGACGATAAAGCAATGGAGTCTACAGGATTTCAACTGCATTAGAACTTTTGAAGGTCATACCAATGCTGTACAGCGTGTCCAGTACCTGAACCGTGAGAAGCAACTGATATCTACTGGGGCTGATGGGCTCATCAAGATCTGGGACTCCAAGACCGGTGACTGTCTCAAGACCCTTGATCAGCATGCGAATAGAATTTGGGCACTGATCACCAGGGGAAATGGTGATAAGTTTGTCACCGCTGATGCTGATGGAGTGTTCCAATTCTGGGTCGACAACACAGATGAGGTGAACAAAGAGGAGGAGGAGGCTACCAGGCTTAAAGTGGAGCAGGAGCAGAGTCTCCAGAATTACATGAGCCAGGGCCAGTGGGGCAATGCATTCCTTCTGGCGCTGACACTGGACCAGCCAATGAGACTGTACACGGTGCTCAAGAGCTCTGTTGCGCAGAACTCTTCAGATGAATTCATCCTTGGAGAGGAGCTCGACTCTGTAATCAAATCATTGAATAACGATCAGATCATCCTATTGTTCAAGAGAATCAGAACATGGAACGTGAACGCCCGTTTCTTCACCGTGGCACAAAAGTTGATCAGATCGTTGTTGCAGAGCTTTGACGTGAAAAAATTGATTGAGATTCCAGGCCTCATGCAATTTGTCGATGCCATCATTCCATACAACGAGAGACATTACACGCGCATTGACGATCTCATTGAACAAAGTTTCATCTTGGATTATTCGATCGAGGAGATGCGCAAATTGTGAATGGTCCACTAAGCAATAGCAATTAAGATGATGAAAAGTAAAAACCATGTATATATCTAGTAGTTGTTGGTAATCCATCACTTCTTAATCTCTGTCTCGGTGAGCACAACTGGCACCTCGACGACAGCACCGTTCCACTCGCTCAACTCCTTCTCATGCTCCCGCTCAATGGCATACTTGACCGCGTCCAGCACATTTTCGCAGGTATGCTTAGGTTTGTAACGGGGCACGGTACCATCCTGGTAGACACCAGTCTTGACCAGGATTGAGTGCCAAGATGTGTCGTGGGAGTTGGCGAATCTGATATCAGATTCTGGGGTATCGCCGACAAAGTACACCGTGGACGCTGGTGGTAGGTCCAAAGTCAATTGGGAAAGTCTCTGAACCGTGAGCGGTTCATCATCGGAAGAATCGTCATCATCCCCCTCAGTCTCAGTATCAGAGAACACTGATGGGCTCTTCTCAACGTGCTCTTCAAGAACGTCTTTTCTCCAATGCGTCAACACCTTGTTGGCGTACTTGAAAGTTCCACGCTGTGGCTTTCCAAACCTGGTCACTTCAAGCTCCTGACCAGTGTGCTCCCTGAAGAGAGCAGCAATGGAAACTTGCAGGGCACCCATTCCGTATCTCGAAAGACCGTAATCCGTAGCCCAAACGAAATCAGAGTGTGCAAAGTAGATACCTGGGCCTTCATCAAACGTCTCGGAGGCAGTTCCCATGACACCGTTCTTGGATAGAAGCAGTTCCAGGATGATCTGCTGGTCTGCGGCCCAATTTCTTGAGTCGGCAAAAACTAGAATGGCATCAATGCTCATCTTGGAGAAGTCATAGTCCTTGGCAACCTTGAGCTCCTCCTCTGTCAATGTGTGGTATGGAGTGACGGATGGGTTCCACTTCATAATGTCGAGCGGTGTCACAACCGTCTCGAATCCATACTCTTCCGCAACCTTCCGGCAGGCATCACCAACGCCTCCAACAACGAGGACGGTCTTGTGAACGTCCACGAGGTCCTTCATAGGCGTATGGCCCTGAATCACCTGGTCCTCCGTAACCGGAATTCCAAGACGTTCCGTGAGCTCTTTACAACGCGCCCTCTCGGTTCTGCCACCACCGTTGGTGACAAAGATATATGGTACCTTGATTTTGTACGGGTTTTCACCGTTGAGCATCCTCAGTGCTTCGCGGGCCTCAGGGATAGTCTCTGGGCCTCTGACAATCACACCGTCAATGTCAAAGCAAAAGGCATACGACGCCACACGTTCGTGGTCAATCACTGTCCTCTTCTGGCGGACCGACCCGCTTCTTGACAGTTGCGTGTTAGATCTTGCCGATGTCAATGGTGTCAGAGAAGACATCTGGGTAAGGTCCTTCATAGAACCCTTGTGGGAGCCAGAGCGCGAGCCGCCCCACTGATCTGACAGGGAGAGCGATGATACACGCTGTTTTCTTGTGAGCGGTTTCAGTTCGTCAATGCCGTCGTTGTTCAGATACGACGTTGACGGCGCCTTGCTGATGGCTGACGAAGATGTCGGTGGAGTCTTTGTTGTTTCCTGTGACATGTTGCAAAAGATCCAGGTCTATTGTTCGGAGATGTTAGTGTTAGTTACGACAGGGCTGACAACCAGTGGTGGCGCACGGTTCCCTTTTATATGGCTTTTGCTGAGTCCCAGCCCGCTGATTAGTTCCACGCGGCGTGACGTCAGCGCCGTGCCCGCGGGAGCATTTCGCGCAGCGATTTTAGCAATGATTTCCTGTTTCGGAGTTCCGAGGGGTGCAGTTGCGCAAGCAGTCGCCAACTGGCGCAAATTGGCGGGGGTCTGGCGCCGCAAAAGCAGAAGAAAAACGGACGACCATAGCGCAGCCACTGACGTAGACTTCCTAAAGCGGTAACACCACCGCCGAAATTCTCAATCGATCCTACTTGGTTACAGGCTATGTTGTGTGTATGATGTCAATGAGGTCATGCGCTGCTAAAATTTAAGGAGTAGAGAGGCATGAGCAGGAGGGTGGCTTACATCAATAGGTCCATGCTAGAGCACCAGTGGTACCAACAGGGCCTTTTTGGTCTGATATTTCTTGTTCTTTGCCTGTGCCCAAAAGTACATCTGGATCGCACCAACGACGAGGAATGCCAGGGCAAACACGTTCGGTCTCATGAGGAACACCATCAACCAACCGTAGATCTCAAAGGTGTAGTTTGGTGCAACGAATAGCTCAAAGAGACCCCCTTTTGGTGGTTGTCTTCCCTTGCCGACCCTCAGTGACTTGTCCCCCAGAAGACGTAATTGCACATGTGTCACTCCGTTGAAGAACTGGCAGATGCACCATGCGATGAATAGCACATTCGTATGCTTGGCATGGTCCCAGCATGGAATCTCAAAGTTACCAATACCGCCATAGCTTAAGGATAAGGATGAACCCAGCGCCCAATAGTAACCAGAGTTTTTGAACAAGTTAAACAGCGGCATTGTAGAGCTTGAAAACTTGTGCACGAACACGTTCTCAAACTCACGCTTCGCATAGTGGAACAACTGCATCTTCCAGATAAGGCTGTACGCCGCCGGTTTGCCAAAGAGCCTGTACACAAGGAGATGCAACAGCAGCGGACCCACATACTCAATGATATACACCGTTCTCCATCCAATCTGCGGACCCAGATCCTTCACAGACACTTCCGACTGAGCCAAGAGAGCTGAGGTGGAGGTGATTGGCTTCTTATCCACGGTGATACGGATACGGTTCGCGCTGGTCTTGTTGTCCTTGGCGACCTGCTCAACAAATTGATCGAAGGTGTTTATTCCATCGTACTGTGTGGACTTGAGGGACTTTGAGCGTGAGTTCACTTTGATTGATGACATTGCAGGAGCAGACCAATCGGCTCGTTTGCCAGCTATTCAGGAGTGGAGGGGGTTGCCGCCTGCTCGTCAGTAACTGAGAATAATTTGGCCTCCAGCTCGTGCCGACCGGCTCCAGAAATTCGCGGCCCCAGCCAGAAATTCGCGAAAACACCAGTACAAACTTCATCAACCCTGCTGAGGACTTGGAGAAGCGTTCGTCTACTGTCGTCCACGGTCAAAGATGAAGCTCGTTAGATTTCTCATGAAGCTCGTGAACGAGACTGTTCAGGTCGAGCTCAAGGACGGAACTGTCGTGCAGGGCACTGTCGTCACGGTATCACCAACGATGAACATCACGCTGAAGAAGGTCAAGATGACGCTCAAACACAGAGATTCCACAGTCGTGGACTTCATCAACATCAGAGGCAGCAATGTGCGTAATGTGATTCTTCCTGACTCGATAAATCTGGATCTTCTGCTGCAGGACTCTGGGGCGCAGAAGAAGAAGAGAAAGATAGATACAGACTTCCAGAGTAATAAGAGGGTAAAGAGGGCTCTGTGAAAAGTGTCTTGCTGCGTTGTGAGTGTATGGTTCGAAAGTGTATTCTACAATGATACGTAATATATCAGTCCATGTATGCCAGAGTGAGCCCTATAAACATGTTGTCGTGAAGTAGACGATCCACAACTTCATCCACATGTGTCAGCACCCAGCTCCCATTCTCGAATAGTATGAGCTTCCTGTAGTCCTGCAAGTGAGGTTGAAGTATGGCGCTCTCCTTATATACAATACGGGCGTACACCAGCGCCAACACTTTCAAGTACTTGAACTCTTGTTGGTTGATGTAGAATTCGATGATATCTCTCGGTGGGAGGATCTGTATAAGCTTCACCAGCAGGCAGACAAACGGGAAGGGTCTTCCTGTGGACTCAAACGCTCCCACGCATCGTATCTCCACGCATCTGTCGAGAATTGTTGCTGCATTAACGTTGAAGCAGTGAAGCTTCCAAAACAGTGAGTCGAACACACGTTCTCGCACAATCTTCTCAGCCAGCTCTGTCGAGTTCACTCCTTTGTGCTTACTCCTTGAGAGCTCTCTATCCACTATTATTCCTCTGTTCATTGCTCCCCTATTACGACGTTCCGGTCACAGCCACCATACGTTCTTTCCCTAGCCCTAAAGTAACCTGTCTGCCAATTCACCCGTGCAAACTTCGCGTGGTCGGCTATAAAAAACAGTTGGCGCTGTGCACTTGAAAAATTTTCTCCCTGGTCTCCCTGAACAAGAGCACCCCATCTTTCCTCCCTCCATCCAGCTCGACATATCCTACAGTGACCGAAGATCGTCTCTGTGGAGCTGGGCTGCATGGTTGGTGGGCAGTGATGAGGTCTCCTGACCTCTCAGAACTGTGCGTATATCCTGTCATATGTGGTTCCAAATGATGATAGCGTTGTTCCTTCTTTCCCAGTCCGACTTCGACCATGACGACATGGGGTTCTAACTTGCTCTCTGCTTCCCATACAGCACTCGACTTCGGTCCACTGCTGGGGTTCCTTGGGCTTTTTACTTGCCAGTAACAAACACCTCTGATCTTCAACCACTTTGATACAACCTTGCGTGTGGACTTTACTAACAGTGAACAGAGAGGACTAGTTTGTGATTATCAAAACAATCATGACAGAGGCCAGACGGGGGTTAAAGTGATGAAAGCAACCATAACATTCGCAGTTTCCTCGGTAGCTTACGCTTAGAACCCTTCTATGTAAGCCAGTGACCGCCCATAGACCTTCCTAGGATGTCTGATTAACCTTCTTTGGCTTCTGTCTAATTGATGACTTTTCACCTGTCCAATTGTAGTTTCTACGGTGCATCTTGCTGCATATATAGTCTGTTATGTTTATATTACACCAAACGGTTTGGGTGTCCACTGGTCATGCCTCTGGAAGCTCTTTACAGGTATGGCCTGTGCTAGCTTTGCGCGTTTCTTCAAGCTCTCCAGATCCGTCATAATGTCTGTAATTTCATGCACTCTCTTTGACGTTTCAAGCACTCGGTTGAGTTGTTCAACTTTGGAATCAATCCTCAGTTGAAGATTCCTTGGGACGAGGTCTCTGAATTGCTCCAACAGCGATAAATTCACATTCTCCATGTTCTTTCCCAAGACATCGATAATCTTGGACTGTGTCATCTCGTCGTACCGCTTCTGCAATACAATCCACTTGAGCCACTTCTGCGCACAATTGTACTCCTCATCGCTGTTGAGTGATGTGCTTTGTACTCCCTTTAGCTTTGTATACTCATATGATTTTGTCAGTAGGCAGTCTATCAATCCCAGTGGGAATTCATTCATCATGTCAGAACTTTTGAGTTGGATGAAGTGGTTCATCATCGGCTCATATAGAAGCTTTAGCTGTTCCCATTTCAGCTTGGTGCTAATGATGCGCTCAACCATCACACTGTGGAAACCATCATGCCCAACATGGGACCTTATGCTGTTGATGCAGTCCCAGTACTCCCTGCCGAGGGGTGATGAGTCGCCAAACTTGATGAACCGGTTGATGTCCTGTCTTCTGATTCGTCTGTACTGCTTGAACAGCTCTCTTAAACGTCTCTCCTTGTCATCCTCATCCTCCATCTCCAGCTCTACGGGCTCACTTGGATGCATCTGGCTCCAATAATGAATCCATGTCCACTCTATCGCACCGCGGATGCATTCCTCGCACATCTCCAGACTTGGAAGAGAATCATGTGTTGCTGCATGTCGGAACTCAACAAACCAACTCGGAAGGCCAATCTTTCGAGCCAAGACTTGCAATGGGATTGCAAACTGACTCTGTTGATTCGGATCCAATAGGCCATTCACAAATCTGATCAAGGTCATCGAAGCGGCCAGTCGTATACTCTCCTCATCACCACCATCCATAAGCATCAGCACAGAGAACAAATGGGCAGTGCTTTGTAGAGTATGCGGAATCCTCGTTCGTGAGCTGTACAGGTGTACAATCGATATGGCCTCGCGATATGACGCACTTCTCTGCTCACCAGCTACCTCATCTTCGGGGAAGAAGAGCGAACGAAGAGCCAACAGCTCGTTGGGACTTTTCCAAGGCACCAGTTTCGGGTGCTGGCTCATTGGCAACTGTGGATACGGCAGACCGCAAAAGTTGTTGTACGCTTTCACCTCAAGACGATGAGCTGCGAACTAATTAAATTCGCGGCGATGTGCTGAGTAAGTGCTTATGAGTAGCTCAAGACAGAGGTCCATGTCTGGCTATATTGCCTGTACTCCAAGTGATGCAGGGCAGGGAGCACATGCCAGTGGTTCAGTAGAGTAACGTTGTACCCCAAGGGACCCGGCCCTCGGGAGCACCTCGTAGACTGCACCTTTACACCTCTTCACCAAGCCCGATGTTTCCAGTCCAATACACCCCAAATCAGCCTTGAAATCGTGGCCATTTACCGTCTCAAGAATTCTCACCGACGACTATCCAATGAGACTCCCAATTGGCGCTCTGCTCTCAGTCCTACACTTGATCTCGTCAACTGGCGCCTCTGTCATTGGAGTTGCTCCTGCCGATCAACATCTCTACGTTGCCCACGAGGGGAAGTGGTCATGTCTACACCACCCTGAGATCCAGCTCGACTGGAAGCAGGTTAATGACGACTATTGCGACTGTCCTGATGGATCTGATGAGCCCGGGACTTCCGCATGCGAGAATAACAAGTTCTGGTGTGAGAATGAGGGACACATTGGGTCTTATGCTCCAAGTCATGTTGTGAACGATGGCATCTGCGATTACGTGTATTGCTGTGATGGATCTGACGAATGGAACACTGGTGTCCAGTGTGAGGATAGATGTGCAGAGATACATGCTGCGTATGAAAGCAACCGCAAGGCCACTGAGAAGATAGTGAAGGTTGGTATGGATAAGGCTACGAAGATTGCACGAGCAGCGATGAGGGTGAGAACAAAGTTGCAGCAAAGGCTCAGCGCAGAGGAGAGTGTCCAAAGCTTTGACAATTCAGAGTTGAAGAGACTTTCAACGATAAAACAAGAAAAAGGTGATTCTGGTGACGAAGGAGTCTACGACCAGTTGAAGTCCCAATTGGATGGGGCAAGAGATAGCATTGCCGATGAATTAGAGTCTTTCATTGCCGTCAGAGGTCAATTCACAGCAGTCAAGGAGATCTTGGATGAATTGCTGGCCAGTTTCAACCAGAACTTGAACGACGTAGCCGTTAAGAAGACCGTTGAGGATTACAGAAACTTCTTGGATGAGTACGCACCAAGCACGAAGGACCTGGTTACATCGCAAAGATTGATTTCAACAAAGTTTGGTAAAAGCGTCAAGGCCGTTTCAGAGTCATCAGGAAAGATCCTGGCGCTGTTTGAAGATGCTGTTGGTGAGCATGAGACTAATTTCAAGTCACTCATCAAGCTGGAGCAGATTCTGAAACATCTCATCGACAGCTACAACCCTAACTTTAACGATCCACACGTTAAGGAAGCTGTGAACTCATACCAAAACTACCTTTCCAACAAGGTGAACGTCACGGAAAATAACCTCGTGGAGTCCATTAAGTCCATTAAATCCACTTTCAGTCAGGTATCCGCGAAGCTCGCTAGCCTGAGTCCGCCAGCAGAGAAAATTAGTGCAGACTTTAGGGCGGCCCCCGGTGGATTCGGCCTTGATGCGCTAAAATCCAAGCTTCACTTCTTGATCCAAGACTTCCTGGGCACTGCACCAAGAAGAAAGGCAACTTTGGCAATTCCAGATGATGATGACCTGAACGCTGTGATCGTTGAGCTTGAAAAACACTCCAAGAGTGCCGAGTCTGCAATCAAGAGTATCGAGTCCCAACTGTCGAAGAATTACGGTCCAAATGACATATTGCGTGCGATGGAGAACGTTTCCAAAACGTCCAAAATTGGCGAATACGACTACGAGCTCTCCTTCATTGGAGAGGTCCGACAAAGGGGAGGAAGTGGGCACGATGTGAAGATTGGAGAGTTCGAACGGGCTGAAGAAATTGATGGGGGTTTAGTTGCATACTATGAGAACGGTGCCAAATGTTGGAACGGTCCCAAGAGAAGAGCCGTGGTGAAAATTGAGTGCGGTGATGAGCATGAGCTTCTTGCAGTGAGCGAACCAGAGAAGTGTGAGTACCACTTCAGGGTGAAGTCACCGCTAGGATGTCCCGTGGAGGCCTAAATACATATCATCCCGCCATTTCCGGGGGCGTCTTTTGCATGGCCCTGGCCCGAATATAGTAATTTTTTGCCCTCGGAGATGGAGCTCACAAATTTTTCCCACGCCCTGTGGCACAAACGACTATGCTTGGATACCAAAGTTGACTGAATTGGCGCTTATCACCTGGTTTCCTACTACAATAGCTGCATACACAGAGTTTCTTGATCCCAACGTTATCGAACTGATACACCGAGCTACTTCGATCAAGCAAGACCGGGAACGATCAAGCGACAAGGGCTGCGGACCGCACAAGACTATCATAGAGAAAAGCAGCACACTCCTCACGACGATTACCACGAGTGAAGCCCAGTTCAACACGGGAAGTAGAACTTACATGGAAACACCGTTAACAGTGAGTCTGTTGAACAGAGCATGGAATCATTTCTTGCTAACCTTATCCAGAGAACACACGCACAAACACACATACATACATACATACAATGGCGAGATCACCCACGAAGAGTACTATATCCAAGCGTTCGGTAAATCCACCAGGCAAGACGATAATACGCAAGACAAAGCCACAGAACTCCCAGCGAAGATTCAGTCTCGTTGACTCGGATTCGAGCGAGTTGAGCGAGTTCGAGTCTGGTGATGAGCCCAATGACGAGCCTCATGACAGCCATACAGGAAAGTTCCAGGCTTTCCAAACTGATAGCGAAGAAAGCGATTCACATGAGGAACTGTGGAAGAGCCATGCTGACCAGGTTGTGAATACCTCGAGTGATGACGATGAGGAGGAAGATGATGATTCAAGCTCGTCCGACGACGATGAAGACTACGTCAAGCTTACTGCAGAGCGGAAGGCAAAGGCAGCAGAACGTCACAGGTCAAGCTCACCGTTTAAGTCTCCTCCTCCTCCTCAGAACGACGTTGACTTCTCATTTGACTGGAACAATGGAGATCACCAACTCAAAATTCAGGATGAAGAGGAGGATGTCGGAGAGGAGCTGAGTATGCTGGCTCCACCACTGAGGAAGGAAATACCCATCACTGGCGAGCCTTTAGGATTTGTGAACATTGAGGACTCTGGGTCTGACGAGGATATTGACAAGGATGAACTTTTGCGTACACTAGCACAAGAGAGCGATGCCGCCGATGAAGGGATAGAGACAGGCGAGGATGACTACAACTTACTGCAGGAGGAGGCCAACAACATTTTACAAGACTACAGCAATGGGGACCTGCAGCTGAGCACACAAACTACACCAAGAAACTCTGTGGTGGAGGACATGATCCGCAAGTTTAGGAAGGAGGCTGATCATAACGAAGCCCTACAGTATGTTTCTGATGACGATGACGAGTATTATGACGACGATGACGATGAAGATGATGACTCCTTTGTCATTCCCTTCTTTGATGACTCTGTGTTTAAGGACCGGTTGTTGTATACCTCCGAAGGGGCAATGAGCTCACAGAACAAAGCCAAGAGTGTGGATAGTGACGATGACTCCTACCTCTGGAACTACTTTTTCAGTGGTGGTGAGGACTCAGAGGATGGTGCAGAGAACCATAGCGATGATGAAGCCACTGACGAGGACACCACGCTTCCACCACCATCATCGGGGAAGAGCGCTGGCTCCAAAGCGCAGGAACTGCTGTCATCGTCGTCAATCATTGCAAGACCACCAGCATTGGGGACATGGTCCACGGACTCCAAACCTTTCGGGATCATCGATGGGCTATCAACGCGCTCGTTACACCCTGCACAATCCAATACAGATAAGCTACCAGTCATACCAATGGGCATCGCATCGACAAATGCTGAGGAGTTCACACTTGATGAGCTTTTGAACATGAGCGAGTTGGAAGATGACGACTCAGATCAGGGCTTGGACCACCAGCAATGGTTGGAGTTCACTTCGTCTGCACGGAAAGTACCACTATCGGCATTTAGAAATAAAGGTGTTGTCAATGAGGACATGCACCTGAATGCTACCCGCAGATTCAGCAACGGCGGTGGACCAAAGCTCAAACCGAAGCGGATCCGCAACGACGTTATGACTCCGCTAACAAAGGCTGAGCGCAAGAATCGCAATTCAAAGCTCAAGATCAAACAGGCGGAGGCTGCGAACGAGGGGCTTCGTGTAACGCGCAGTGGGCTCTTCAGCGAGGAATCACTGGGAAACGTGGAGGAGTTCCTGTCTGGACTAGGAAATGAGGCGGAGCTCACTCTGCTATTCCGCGAGGTGCAATGAACAATTTAATGGGATATTATCCAGAGAGTGAGGGATGTAGATGTTAGGTACTTTTAAGTAGCGATCTAGATACTATTGGGGGCTTGGATAACTTTGTCAGCTAAAACATACATTACACAAGGGTTGCGAGTTTCGCACTCAACTCCATTTGCGTCTTGACAGAGGATGCCAGGTACTCCACCATGAGCGAATCCTGGATCTGTGAGGTGAAAGCTCTCTCGAGGTCTAGTGCCTTCACGTTGGTGTTGAGCGAGCTGAGCAAGAGCTTTGCAAGCTCATCGTTGCCCTTGATAGCTCCCTGCTCCACCTTCTCAATGTAAGCGATTGTTGAATCGATGAGCACATCAATCTTGCCAAGGTTCTCAGAAAGCACGTGGAGGTCGACAGAGCGGGACTCAAGCTCCGCAGTGCCATCCTCGCTCCCCTGGAACACGGCCTTGGACGCGTAATGAAGCACGGCCTTCTCCTGGGTAGAGTAGTCAACCTTGCTGGCAATAGGCGTGAAGATGTAATTGCTCTCCTTCTCGAGTTTGAGCGAGTTGGCAAACCCTGTAGAGGCACCGACAGTGCTGGCGATGTAGGTGTTGATGCGCGGGACAGGGTTCTCCTCGGAGACGGGCGACAGCGTCAGGTGGATTGGTGGTTGCTGTTCAGACTTGGAGTAGAACTCGTGGATCAGCGAAGTGAACGAGTCGATGCCCTCGGTGGTGCTGAACCAACCCAGGATAACATCCTGCGGGTTGGATCTTTTGTGAAGTTGGTAGAAGGCTCTGTTCTGCACATCCTCGATCTCAAGGAGGTCATCCTCTTCGGTGTGTGGCACGATGTAGGCATCCTTGATCTCGAGTTCAGCACCACCATCAGAGCGCGTACCGACAAGAGTGCCGATGATTCTCTCCTGCGAGCGGAGAGAGAACTCCAGGAGCTGGAAAAGCGCAGGTGCCTGCACTGTCACGGTGACCGGCACACTGCTTGTGGACGCAGCAAGCAGGTTGGGTCTCACAATGTGGAGAGAGTCGGACATGGCGGTGGAGCTGTGGATTTGTGTGCTTCCCTGGATGCTTTTTTCAGTGATCTTTTCAAAGATTTCGGTGGAAATTGCATGGGTATTCGCTGGAATGGGTAATTTCCTGATTGGGTGCGCGGAACACTTTTTTGCCCTGCGGTTGTGGACTTGGGACTTGGGACAGATGCCCAGGCGGCTTGGAGGTCTGGAAGTCTGCCGGGGCTCTCGCTATCGGAGGCACGTAGTGTTGACGTTTGAGCTTCGTGCCTCCGATGGCAGTCGGACACCTCCCAGCTCGGCAGCGGCTCCTCTGGATATTCCATTTCAGGCCCACCGCGGAGTTTCCCCATTGACCGGCCGAGATAACACCGGCTCCACCGTCGCCACCGCCCACCAACAGGCCAGGGCAATATGAGCACTGTCGCACCCAAAGCACCGTCCAGGTGGATGAGGCGCCTGGTGGGAGCGGCCACCACATTCACGGCAGCGTACGCCTTTGACCGGCTCCTCTGGGACGACACTCTCCAGAGAACGGCCAAGAGCTTCTACACCTTGTCCAGGATAGGGCTCGACTACAAGATGAACTTTGAAGAGGGAAAGGACATCATGGCGCTGCACCAGCGTAGCTCCGACAGGCTCTTCGATCTCCTGATGGCGAACAAGGGACTGTACATCAAGCTGGGCCAGAACATTGCCAATCAGAGTGCTGTGCTGCCAAAGGCTTTCCAGGATAAGTTCAGCGAACTCTACGACTCCGCTGGCACGGATTCATGGGAACATGTGGACAAGATCTTGAAGGAGGAATTGGGAGCTGACTATGCAAAGCACTTCAAAAGCTTTGATAAGGTGCCTATCGGAAGTGCCAGTATCGCGCAGGTCCACAAGGCCGTGCTCACCACCGGTGAGGATGTTGCAGTGAAAGTGCAGCACTACTACATCAAGAACCAGATCAACATGGATCTGTGGACCTATAGAGTATTCACTGACATTTTCTCCAGTGCTTTTGGTGTCCCATTCGGGTTCATGTCCTCATATATCAGTGACCGGTTGAAAGAGGAGGTTGACTTCACCATTGAGCTCAACAACGCCAAGAGGGCGAAGGATTTGATTCAACATGATGGTTACTTGAAGGATAAGGTTCATGTCCCGGAAACATTTGACTCTCTATGCTCTGGAAGGGTGCTTGTGGCCGAGTGGTGTGACGGTGAACCATTGTTCAAGTACGAGGAGCTCAAGAAGGGGTATAACACCACTGCTATCATGCATGACTATCTCAAGCTCTTCTCCATGATGATCTTCCAATGGGGGTTCATCCATTCAGATCCACATCCGGGAAATCTTCTGGTTAGACACAAAAACGGTAAGCAGCAACTCGTCTTGTTGGACCATGGGCTCTACGTTGAGCTGCCTGAGACTCTTCGGTACGAGTACTGTACACTATGGAAATCCTTGTTTGAGCTCAATGATAAGGAACTCAAACGAATCTGCGTGAATTGGGGTATGGGTTCTGAACAGTCGGACATGTTTGGTTCGATGGCCCAGTTGAAACCGTACAACAAAACCCAAGACAAGCTGGCTGAGATGACTCGTTACGAGAGGGAGAAGTTCATGTCTGAAAATTTCAAGAACTTCTTCCAGAATACGGAGAAGTTCCCATTGCCGTTGATCTTCCTGGGTAGAACAATGAGAATGGTGCAGACTTTGAATCAACGCTACAAGTCCCCCATTAACAGAATCAAGATGTTCACGAGGGAAGCTGTCAACGGGTACTATCTGAATGCGCCGGTGACTTCTCTTTCGGTGTGGGCGAGAGCGGAAAGGGTGCTACGGTACTCCATCTACATGCTCACCATGACCATTTTTGATTTGGGCTTTATTATGACAAAGTTTTCCCAGTCGATACTTGGGACTAAGAGCGTGGAGGACCTGATGCAAGAGAGGTTTGTAGCGGAGATGAAGGAGATGGGCATGGAACCCCCAGAGGTGGATATTCTGGGTGGCTAGAGAAATATTTAGACTTGCACATAAATAGGAGCTCAAGGGTTTCTTCCTTAATTACAAAAAGACAAAGTAGGCCATTATTCATTGCAACTAACTGCTCAACCACGGATGGGACTATTACGAGGAAGTCGCGTGGCAATGCTGTTATACATCTGTTTCGCTACTATAAGTATATGCTGTCTCGTGGTCTATGTCTGCATCCTCCATTCCGTCTGGCGATGGTGGACCAAAGTCTGCAGCTATGGCAAGAAGCTAAAAGAGGAAAATCTTGAAGACACCAAAAGAAGAACAGAATTCTTCATTGAGGACCCGCCAGCGGCTTCGTTTCACCATTCGCCATGATTAAGACTTTATCACACCATTGCTTGAGCTCCACGTATTTCCCTCTCCATCTCAGATCGTTCAACGCGGCGGCTTTCCCCTGACCCTCATCCTCAATGATGCTCAAAATCACCTTGTGGATAACACTGACAAGCTCATTGTCCTGCATGATACGCTCCAGTGATTCCTTCAGTCCATCGACCTCCATGCCCTCGGGGATCTGTTTCAGGACATCCACGTCAAACAATGTTCCAGTGTATTGAAGCATTGCCTTGATAAAGTTGGGTTTTGTGATCCCCTGGCTAAGAAATATATCCCAAAGCTTCTTATCCTGGTGACTCTGCGCAAACTCGATTCCAAGCTCCGGATCATCTAGCTTGTCTATGATGAGATACATAGCCTTCAACTCCTGGCCCACTTTCCCCAAGAGGTACACCAGCTCAGGATAAAGCTCCTTCCTTGTTGTGATCTCCAACGCAGTATCAATATCATAATGTTGTGCTTTTTTTAAGTATGCTAACAGTTGCTGTGGTGCCATTTCTGCATACAATGTCATCAGCTCGGTCTCGAAAAACTCAGACATAATGGCATCCACAGCAGTGACTCTCTGCAAGTAGAGGAATGTCACTGTTTGTAGGCCATTATCGTTCAAAAGTGAAATAACTCGGTCTGGGGGCACTTCATGTCGTTGTTCCACGAGAAGGGAGATCACAGGTGCAAGCTTCTCCGAGAGCAGATCCAATGGCGACTCCGCAATCTCCTCATTTGATGCAGTGAATTCGATAATCTTTGGAATATCACTTATGAATATGAGTAGCAAGTGATGTCTCTCCAATAGCTCAATTGTGTGCGGATCCTGTAGTTTGATGAGATGTTGTACAGCTTTGGCCGGTTCATCTGTCTGGATGTACAAGTTCGAGAGAGAACGGCGAAGAATAGCAAGGTCGGGGTCAACCTCAAGCCTTTGCTCCACTAGTCTCTCTATATATGCGTAGTCATATAGGGATGTGTCCCACTCGGATATATAGTGGAAGAACTGTTCGTGATCCTTCTCAAGCATGTGTTCCAGACATGTGTCATATATCTTTGCTGGCAAAACCATACCACCTGACGTTGGTAATACTGATGCCAGAAGAGTTGTCCTTCCGCTTTGAATGAATATCCATGACCATTGTTCCCATTTCTCCATCACAAAGGAGCCTGGGTCACAGTTTTGTAACACCTGTTGTAAAAAACTTGCAGCTTGTGCCCAGTTATCATCTTCCAGGTAGGCCTCAACTTGCTTGATACCAACGTTGCAACGCATCTCTTTCGATACAAGGTGTTCACTCATCTCCCAAGCATTCAGGTATTTGGAACGTTCAATGTACCAATCAAATCGACCTTGCAGATCGAACTCTTGTGCGATGATTCCATCAGTCGAGCATACAATAAAGTAGCGGATCCTGTTTCCCGTGAACTGTCCCAAGAATATATCGTTCACTCTTGCATGGGTGAATTCTCGAAGTATGACCTCGTCAGTACTCGTCTCCTCGTGTGTTACAGAGTTGATGATGCGTAATTCTGGAGGTTCTGTGATTCTCCCCGCTGAATTAACAGTCAGGACGATCAAATCGCCCTTCAAGCTTCCGATTCCAGCAATGACACCATCCTTAATATCTGTCTCAGATTCAACTATGACGGTTGGTTCAGCCATCGGTTTGCTGAACGAGCTCATTGCAGAGCTTAGCTTGAAGTTGGGCTCCACCTGTATGCCGTCATCACACTTTATCAACCAAACATGATTGCACCAGCCGATGAGAATAAAGTCATGATCAGGGAAGCATACTCGTGGCCAACACACTTCTGCTGGAAGGTCGAGGTTGGGGCGTGCCAATCGCGTTATGACCTTGTCTGTTCTCAAGGCGTAGAAGGTGATTCCATCATCACTCATCCAGATTAGGACGTTGCCCATCAGTTCCATCTTCACAATCGGTCCTGAATCCTGCGCTATAATCCTCTCGTTCCTCGTTCCGAGCCAGTTAGTTGTACTGATGATGACCTTCCCAGATTTGGTTCCGTATATAAAAGACTTGGTCTCCTTATAGTCTCTGTTGAGCACAGCGGCGTAAACAGGAGTTTTCAAGTCGAACGCAGTTGTGGAATGGAGGTCTGTTATACTTGCGATGAGCACTGTTCCGTCCATCGAAGCGGCGATGATGTGAACCCCATCTGTGTGTATAGATAAGATAGGAGACTTTCGAGCCCTGATGGTGCCGATTGACTTGATGTTCTCATCAGTCACATGGAGCAGTCCCGATGATGTTCCAAACGCAAAGCAATGCTCGCTGATAAGGATGGAGGATACTGGTTCCCTGCTGAAGAAGGTCTTTGGAAGTTGATTGAGCCTGGAGTATTTGAGCGCGGGTGGGTCCTCCTCTTCGTCAGATTCTTCTTCGCTGGCTTCGCTCTCCTCACTGCTCTCATCTGCACTGGCAGCCTGGCTGCGTTCCTCCTGCTCCGCTTGCGTCTTGTTGTTGCGATTAGATGTGCCGCTATGCTCCACAAAGCTGACACCTTGGAGAGGGCCGTCGCCATTCACAGCCTCTTTCACGTGACAGTGCGGATCCTCAACTTCAGACTCAGAGCTGTCTCTTCGTATGCTCTCGTCACTCATCGTGTTCGCAGGTCAGAGAGCCTGGTGCCTGCGCAGAGAGCTACCGTCAGTTAGTTGTTGTTGGCCTGCTTAACCCCAGTACAGCTCTAGTCTCCAACCGCGAATTCAAGAGGCTGCGGGCCGAGGTTGGCGGACTAGTCCCAATCCCTGGGACTGGAAAGTTGAAGCGTCAAATCTAGCGGCCATGCGCGAACGTCTAGAAACAGCTCCTCATCTCAACTTTACTTACCCAATCGCTTGATGCATGGAACTTCCAACCCGGACCCCTTGGTTTTCAACAGGCCGTGCTCAAGTACATCGCACACATCACTCGTTCTCTCAGCGTCCGTGTCAGACTACGCACCGTATCAAAACACCGGGTTCCCAAAATATTTATAGTTATACAACTGTCATATGTACAGTACTCGTATCGTCATACAGCTGGCATAGGCCAGCGTTTAAGCAATCAAACGTCAACAAAATCAAAGTCATCAAGCGGTATATGGAAGTCAAGAATTTCCTCCGTCAGAGTTGAAAACATTACCACTATTTGCACCAGAATCTGAACCCAACGATTCACGCTTGACAGCCTTGTCCTCTCCAGAGGTGCCAACACCGCGCCTTCCAGCCTTGTCCTCTTCTGCAGCAGCAAGCAGCGCATCTAATGGGTCAAGCTCACGAGATTTCAGAGCTTTATCAACATTGGAGTCGTTGCCATGTGAGTCACCACTAAATGCGCTGTAAACCTCGGTCTTCTGTGGCACTGGGCTGAAGCGGCCCGTCGTTGGGAAGACTGGTGGTTGCTTCTCCTCTGGTGGATTCAACAAATTTGTGATTGAGAACGGGTTCGCACGTGGCTCACCGCTTTGTGGTGAGTAAATAGCATTCTGTGAATGGTCCATCGGTTGCAGAGATGGCAATTCCTGTTGTTGCTGGAATGTCAAGAGGCTCTTCATAGCGGGTAAAATGATAGAAGGGTTTGTGTGTGTCGTTGGGTGCAACATAGGTCGTTCTTCTGGCTCAGTTTGCAGAGCTTGGTGAACAAAGTTAACATTGCTTGGAACATTCGACGGAGCGCTGAAGAATCCAAGTGGAGGGTTCCTATGTTGTGCTTCCTTCTGTAGCTGCGCCGCTGCGACGCTGGATCTTCTCTCGTCATCAGGGGTCTTCTCCTTCCAGTCGTTTGTATCAGAGTTCCTCATGTAGAAATTGCGCACCATAGTAGCGCTTTTTGTTCCCAATTGAGCAGCAATGTAGTTCCAATCGGTCCCAACTTCGCCAAGTAACTTCGTGAAGAGAGCCGAGTCTTTAACACTCCAGTAGCTAGAAATATTATTCTTCGTCTTTTGGTCTGTCTCAGAAGAAACCTCAGCCGTTACGCTCGGTTCAGCCTTCTTCGGCTTAGGACCCCTCGGTTTCTTCTTCAGCTTTTTGTCTTCCTCCAAGTTCTCTCCCGCAGATGTTGGCTCCAATGGTCTCTTGG
The DNA here is from genome assembly GCA_003707745.2 of Williopsis misumaiensis. Lineage (NCBI taxonomy): Eukaryota > Fungi > Ascomycota > Saccharomycetes > Phaffomycetales > Wickerhamomycetaceae > Williopsis > Williopsis misumaiensis. Next base: position 100,484 of record PPLI02000015.1, read on the forward strand.
TCCGTTCAGGTTCGTCTATCACCGGTACCTCTTGCAGTGTCTTCTTTTCAGATTCAAAGACAGGTGCTGCAGCTCTACGACGACGACCAGTGTCAGTGTAGAACTCCTCTGGAGCCTCCTTCGGGACAAAGTTCTCCAGATTGAGCTCTTTGTCATCGCTGCTCTCGGTAGGTACAATAGCAGGCGTACCCGATGGGCCATTCTTAGACTTCCCACGGCGACCCTTTGCAGCCCTCTTGTTTGTCTTCTTCCTCATAGCCAACAGCTGCTTATAGTCTGTCACACTCTTCTTAGTCTTATAGTAGTGCAATACGCACTCCTCTGGAGTCCTCAGACCACCCATGAGATGGGAAATACGGCCAAATCTCTTTGGGAATGACAGGAATGCCTCGCAGAACATCTCGTGTTCGCGCTTCGTGAACGTATCGATTGCATCAGCCCTGATTCTTTCAGCCCAAACTGACTTATCAGTCAGGAGGTTATTTGTGGACGCCATCTTGAGCGAACGCTCTAGAGGATTTAAGATCATGTCCGGAATCTTAGCGGCGACCTGTTCAGCGCGGTACATTGGGTCCTTCTGCTTCTCCTCCTCAAGCTCCCTCAAAATCTCTTCGAACTCAGCTTCGGATCGCACAACATCGGCATGGCGCGAACGTCTTCTGCTATCGAGTAGTCCCTCGGCATCTGGTTGTTCCTTATTGTCTTCGTCCTCCTTTGGGGACGGGTAGAAGTGTCGTAGTTGCGCAGACATCTCCTCGCGTCTGTTCAGCGAGTCTCCTTCTCTATGTGAATATTCATTCAAGAGTGAGATCTTTCGGGAATAAGTTGTTCCTTTGATGATAGAGATGTTCTCACGCAATCTAGGCAAAACTCCCTGCTTGTGAACCAAAAAATTCCTCTCGTAAAATGGATACTCTCCAAAGCTCTTCACGGGAGTCTTTAAAAGGTATGGAAGTCTCTTCACAACTTCTTGTCTTGGGTGGTTCTTCAATTCCCACAAACGCTGTTCGTTCTTCGGTAATGGGAAGCAGCAAGACTCTGGAGTGCTCAAGGGTGTAATCAGCTTCGATTCAAGTGGCTTCTCAATGGTGACGAACTGATCTGGCAATTTGGTTTCATTCTCTGTCAATGTCTTCTCCATGACTATCACCGCTGCTCTCAGCGCATCATCAACAGACGAAGGAGCATTTGCCTCAGCTTTATAATCAAGTTGTTCATCATTCGGAGCCCCCTGGGAATCGAACTCCTTTTTGGGAAGGTCTTGGTGAGATGGTTCGACATTAACACTTTCTGAAATAGTGAGTATTTGAGGTTTAACTTCTGGAGAAAGTTTTACTTCCCGATCCTCTTCAACTTCTTGCTCATCATCCTCCGACGATGGATTGGTATCCTCGTCAAGCTCCTCTTTATGCTCAATACTGAGAGGAATCTTCGCAGCGACAATATCAGCAACATTACTTTCAGTTGTCACCTCCGCTTTGCCTTCGTCGGTACTGTTCTCCGGAGTTTCTCTCTTCGAAGCATTGTCAGAGGCTTGTTCGCTATTGTCTGACATTGATTTAGCCCTGGAACCCAGTATCAGATCTTCATCGTCATCGTCATCGTCTTCATCTTCATCGTCATCATTGAAGTCCTTGGGTATTAGAGAGGGCCTAGATGAAGGCGGTCTATAAGATTCGTAACTCGTGGCTGGGTTTTGTTCATACTCAAGAGTGTCAGGTCTCCTCACATCGTCCTGTCGCAGGCTGGGTGATCCAGAGTTCGGTGGCCGTTGGCCATACCTGGTCCCAGGCTGGTCCCGCGGTCTTCTGTCATCGTAGGAGCTGTAAGACTCGCCGGTAGGTCTGTCTCTGTGTCCTCCATTGTACGAATTGTACCCGCCTCTTGCGCCATGGGGTCTTGAATAGTATCCATCACGATTTCTTGGCTGGTAGTTGTTCATAGAGTAGTAGTCTCTTCTCCCTGAAGGGTACCTGTCTCTTCTATCGCGGTCATCGCCTCTGTATTGATAGGATGAGCCGCCCCGAGGCTTGTATGTGGATCCAGCGTAGTTCGACTGTGGTACAGAGCCTGGAGGTTGTTGAGACTGTTCTGAGTAACGATGCCTTGAGTAGTTATCGTATCCGCCTGGTCCAATAGACCCAGTGTTGTTGGTAGAGCCTTGTCTCTGGTTTCTGTAACCCGACATGGTCTCTTCCCCACGCTATGATGGGCTAGCCCGTGCTTGGTTCAGAGCTATGCGTAATGAGCACTTCTAGTCTGATGCACAGTTTGCAGTATAGAACGTCAGACAGAGTGTTTGTCGCTCCTGACTCTGTTACACACGAGCCTCAGAAACGGAACAGCCAAAATGCGCACGATATTGAGGTCGTGTGACAATCTGGCAGACACTGTGTGACGTAGCACGCACTTGTGAACGGAATGATATCCAGCAAGTTAGGTCAATCGTTCCAGGCCAGCAACGTGCCGTCTTTTGAATTGCAGTGCTTGTGTTGAATTCGATGTTTGCACCAGTGTTCTTTTCCTGGTTGGCCCTTTGGCGCGCCAAAATTCGCACGAATGGCGCTGCTTTTTTGTCGCTGGCTGTCCGATTGGGATGGAGCGTGCAGCCGTCTTCACAGTTACGCCTGCGCCGCCCTAGCGTGCTCATAATTACGGATAAGACATGATGGAAATCCTTCCACCACCTATTGTACTGGTTAGCATTACAAACACAGACATTGGACCCCTGCGATGATTGATCTTCTCTTATGACTATTCATCGAATGGTCCGTCTTAGAGCGATGTTGATCCTGGACGGGCTTGTTTCCCCCAGGATGGTGGTCGATGCTGTCTATGAGTAGAGCATCAACAGCTCATCAGAACTGAAAACAGCCACCTACAAGCCATCAGCGGCCATAAACTGCGATCTAAGAGCCCTCTCCTGTCCCACCATGCGTCAATAATAACACATTGCGCCTTATTGTCATGGGGATTTCGAGTTAGAGTTACGTGGTTGGCTGCACCTGCCACCCTCAGCCCAAATGGCTTAAGCGAGAAACGTTGATGCGCCGATAAAAAGGGTCAAGCCATTGTGCATATACCATATATATGGACTATTCCTGGCTCTCAATGTTGGTAGCTGAGTGTTGCTCATTAGCCTGCCCATGCCTTATTGATTATAGTGGTGGAGCATTACAGACAGGGTTTAAAGTTTAGCACTAGCGTCAAGCTCCAACGAAGAGACCAGCCTGTTTTGGTGGTTTCAAGTGGAATGCTGAAGGTCTGCAATTGCCACCCTGTCGCTTGACTATTACTACCACATTCTCCATTGCTTCATCTGCATCTGAGATCCCCCGCCCTTCCCCCATAGTTTGTGCCCGGACCACAGAGTCAACAACCAGCCACTTCACTGAATCGGGCATCACCTACACCGAATTGAGCCCACATCCAACCACAGGGGCACTAAACCGAAAGGATGCGCAGGCTGCAGTCAAAGTCTGGGCTGGTCAGTTGTAATAGGGTCGAGCCCTCAGGCACTAATGGCTGGTCAAGGGGCTTATAAAATCTTTCAGAAGCCCACCTCAAGGATTCTCGTTAAAGGGCCTGCAGCTAGGCTCTCTGATCCTCGGACCCCACAAACAAAGCACACACGCTCCTTCCCCATCCCTGTTGCTCGCTTCACACTCACTCCTCTCCTTCTCTACCATTCTGTCGCCATTAACTTGCGCTGACGTCCACTCGTTTCAACAGATTCCATCCTTCTCTACACCATAATCCATGGAGCTCAACAGATCGCATTCTTTCAAGAGGAGCAGCGATGACATGGCCAATTCGTCCAGACCGGTGAAACGCAAGAGTTCAATCTTCTCTCTGCCCCACACTCCGAACACTCGTCGTCCAAAGGGTAGGCTTCTGACCAGCTTACAAAACGTGTTCCCGTTCCAGTCATCAAGAGTCTATGTATCCCCGGTATCTGACGAGGATGCCTCTCCATGGCCAAGCCCGGTGACCACGCCTGATCGTGAAACTTCACACATACCATATACACCGATCACTCCTCAGTGCCAGGATATCCACACAAAGCTGCTTGACTTGTCCTTGGATCATAGCCATCTGCAACAAAACCAGCAACAGCAGCACCTTATCTTTCAGATTCCAGAGATCCTCTCCAAGATTTTGACGTTTGTGGATGAGTTTACCTGTGTGCCAGGTGAAGAGGCGCCTCTTAGAAGAAGGCCGCTATCCTATGAACATGCACTTCTGATATACAAGGATGAGGAAAGGGCTCAACAAGTTTGGGCGGATGCCATTCGTGGTACCTTTGATGAAGTGGGAAACCCAGCGACGACGTTCAAAGGTTCGAACACGTTGTACAACTGCCTCTTTGTGAACTCCTTGTGGTGTGAAGTTGCATTGGAAGTGGCATCCACCAAGCTGTTCTTTAGCGATTCCGCTAAGTGGAACAAGTTTGTGATGAGAACTTCAAAGACGAGTCTAAAGAGACAGAAATCCAATACCAAGATGCTGATTATGCACAAGTTGCCCAAAGTTGAGCAGCGTGAGATTGACATCGTCGCACCAGCGCTGAGCGGCGGGTTAGAATGGATTGAGATGTATATCTGTCCCCAAGTGCTTCCAACAGCGACCATGTTCAGTGGCGCAACTTTGAAGAAGCTTATTCTGCCTGGTTCCCGAGTTGTCGATGACAGATTCTTGAAGCTCGTCTCACGACATTGTCCCCAGTTGGAGAACTTGGATCTCCGGGCATGTGGCCTTGTCACCGATGAGGGAATGGTTCAACTACTCTCGCGTTGTAATAAGCTAACGTCTTTGAACCTGGGCCGTCATGCTCAATCCTCCAAGGTTACAGATCTGACTTTGGCCGCTGTGTCGAGGTATACAAAGATAGAAACCTTGGGTCTGGCTGGCTGTGCCATCTCTGATAGAGGTCTTTGGGAGCTGGCTCTCCATTGCTCAAACAGTATCATGAGGCTCTCTTTGAATGGATGCACCCGCCTAACCAACGAATCCCTTCCACGGATCCTCGCTCAAGGTCTCTTGCCACATTTGTCTGTCCTGGAGATTAGACATCTTCTAGACATCACTAACTTCAAGCCACTGGTGCAGTTCCAAAGATTGAAATACCAAATGGGCCAGTGCGTTCTCATTGAAGGGTGTGAGGTGCTAGAATATAGAATGAGAACGGAGGAATGGCGCCAGGACATGAGAAACTCTGCTAAAGTCCTTAATGATCTGAAGCAATGGTGTGAGGATGCAGACAATGGAGACGTGAAGCAGTAATAACTAATGATAGCATGAAATTGAGTGTAGCAGGACGGCTGGGAGGTAGCGCTGGATAACGGACAGAAATTTTGTATGCGTCAAATATCCGTCCAGATATTTGCTATTTCTGGCATTATACGCCGTTCTAGTGGAGTTTACGGGCGATGGAGAAGACAATCTAGGACTACTCGTCCACTGATGATGACTGATCTATTCATGATCCATCATCCATTATCCTTTGGTAACCTTTCCATGGGTGTAGCATCTAAGTTTGTGGGACTATGATCAGTATTCCCGTTCCAATACCTCGTTAAATGTTTGTCCCGAGTGCAAATCGTTTTTTCGCGTTGGTTTACGCGCGCGTCGACTTTGCCCGTCCAATTAAACGGAAGGATCAAGCCGGCCATGGGTGCCATTACAGTCCATTGCGCTCTATATTAGCTCATATATCGTACTGGTTTGGTAGTGCTATATATGGTGGGAACTTTAAGGCACAGACCAACCTGCACATGTTTTCTGAAATTAATTTTATCTCACAGGTATCCAGCCAAAAGTTCTGTAGCCATGTTTCACTCCATTCTCCGGGGAAAACACTAATCTCAGGAATTACTGTTTGCAACGAGACAAATTGTCCTGTAGCAGTTCATTGTGATTAGTTAGTTCCTGGCCTGATCTCTGATCTAGTAGTCATATTATATTATGTATATAGTGGACTGTGGGTGGCCATGGGCATGGTCCATACGCACAACTCGGGTCGTGCAGTTGGGTCTGTTTTAGCTCCGGCCGCCTGCCGATGTCAACGGCTAGGCAACTCCAAGAGTCCAACATACTACTACTAGTCCTGTCTACAGAAACCTCCCCAGATCCTCCACGTCTGCCCTCTCTCTCTCCCCACCGGGCGACCCCACCGAGGCCCCGGGTTACCCTATTATAAAAAGTGACACTTCCAGCTTATACACTGCCGCTCATAGTAGGCATTCCAGGCAGTGCTCGTTACGCATTGATACTGGACATGGCTTACCAGACCATATCCGTTGTATCTGAGCATGGCCTACCAGGCAATAGGCCACGCCCGTTGTTAAGATCCCCCAGTTTCCCGCTGATACTGGACATGGCTCACCACACCATATCCGCTGTATCTGGGCATGGCCTACCAGGCAATAGGCCACGCCCGTTGTTAAGATCCCCCAGTTTCCCGCTGATACTGGACATGGCTCACCACACCATATCCGCTGTATCTGGGCATGGCCTACCAGGCAATAGGCCACGCCCGTTGTTAAGATCCCCCAGTTTCCCGTTGATACTGGACATGGCTTCCCAGACCATATCCGTTGTATCTGGGCATGGCCTACCAGGCAATAGGCCAAGATCCCCCAGTTTGCCGCTGATACTGGACATGGCTTACCAGACCATATCCGCTGTATCTGAGCATGGCTTACCAGACCATATCCGCTGTATCTGGGCATGGCTTACCAGACCACGCCCATTGTCAAGATGACAAGATCCCCCAGTTTCCCACTGATACTGGACATGGCTTCCCAGACCATATCCGTTGTATCTGAGCATGGCCTACCAGGCTTAGTAGGCTTATGCGGACCACCCTGATGAGATGGGATGAGGGAGAAGCTGATCTTCTTCTGAAGCTCGCAAAGAACCCAGCCACAAAAACACCAACGTCAAAAACACATACTCAGAGCTTATCCAGCCAGCCCGAGCCCTCACCCCATGCCATGGATAATGGGAACACAGAGCCTGGAAGCTATATAGCAAACCCATTCTCCAGTGTATTGTGTAATCCATGCACTTTCCGCGTTTTTTAGTATGGGGTTTGAAATCCATGCACCCGGTGCATCAGTACTAACTAATTCGACTGGCGAATAATCAACAATAGTGATCTCATCGCCAAGACCATAGACAGCGGGAGCTTGATGTTTGAGCTCATTCAGATGACTGCACATAGCCTCCTGCGATGTGTCCCACGCTCCCGTCCCCGAGCGGTCAAGTTCTTGGGCATCGACATCCTGACATTCTCTGTCCGACTGGCACCGAGAAAAACACAGCGCAGAATGCAAAGCTCTGCTGCTTAGAGAACAAGTCAACCAATGAGAAGAGGAGACGGGTGAGTCTTCTTTGTTGAGTGAACAGTATGAGGGTCTAACAGCAAACAGGTATAGAAGAGACTACGACAGTCCAAGAGGAGGCCGTCCTTACGCTCCCAGAGGAGGTCACCGTGAGAGCTATGGGTACGACAGACGGGACAGCTATGGCAGAGACGGAAGAGACGACAGATACAAAGGTGAACGGTGGGATTCACGAGATGTTCGGGACTCCTGGGACACCAGAGACTCGAGAGATTATAGAGGCCCGAGAGAGTACAGGGATGTAAGAGACTCGAGGGATGTCAGAGAGACGAGAGACTATAGAGATACGAGAGACGTCAAGGACGTCAGAGAAATACGAGACACCAGGGAGCCAAGAGACACCAGGGAGCCAAGAGACATCAGGGAGCCAAGAGACATCAGGGAGCCAAGAGACATCAGGGAGCCAAGAGACACCAGGGAGCCAAGAGACACCAGGGACACAAGAGACACCAGGGAGCCAAGAGACACCAGGGACACAAGAGACACCAGGGAGCCAAGAGACACCAGGGACACAAGAGACACCAGGGACAGTAAAGATCAACGAGACCGCCCCACAGAACAACGGCAGAGCTGGTTCAATCCCCCTGACCTCAGAGAGTCTACTTCCAAAACTGATACAACCCCGAAGAAGGACACCACCAGCTCACCGTGGGTGAAGTTGCTTGGAATGGACGAGTCCGATCGAATGGAGAACGTCATAGGCCCGGTCAAAGCGGAAATTGACGAGATACGAAGAGCACATGAGGCCGGCTACTCCAAGATAAGAGAATCGGCGAACAAGTTACAAGCAGTGGAGAAAGATACATTGGTCTTAGGAATGCAGATGAGTTCATTGGAGGCTGGGATTAATGGGTATGAGACGTACAGAAGCGCCAGAATTGACGTTCTCGACAAGATCACGCTGCTTGGTGACTGATGGGTGACTGATTGGTCTTTTAGTTCACCCCCCTCGCCCTGGGGGACCGGCCCAACCCAGTCCAACTCCGGTATTTAGATATCTTAACTTGACGATGATCCATGATCCCACGAAGCGTCACAATTTTGTGCCACTAATTCCCAATCCGGTAATTAATGTTTACGTTTCACTTTATGGCAAGAAATCACTTGCGGCAAGTCTATTCAGCTCAAACTGGCATCTCCCCTGTTCAACGCGAGCTCCCATCTGTGCATTGCTGAGTCGTGGCTCGAGCCTATAGGTGACATGAACGACGTCACAAACACGTACATGTCGACCTCATCACAGTCGAGGCCCCGGCTCGACTCTAGTCCACCAAAGTTGAAACCCATCGAGTCGAATGGCTCACGGAGAACGCTATTAGGCAAGGGCAAACTCACAAGGCTGGAGATGCTCGATGACAAACTAGTCTCGTTCCCGCTGGCGCCACCTCCGCCAAAGAACAAGACGGATCTCTTGAGGTCGCCAGAGTTCAATGCCCAGGACCCTGTGAGGCCAAACTCACAAATCTTTGACGTGTCGTCCATCGTACTGGTGGAGGACTATATCAAGTCCCGGAGTCTGTTTGGAAGAAAGAAGACATCAGTATCGGATCTAAAGACCTCGTTGCGGGCTTTTGAATTGGAAGAACAGATCGAGGAAGTTGAGGAGAGTTACATGACCCGAGCCAAGTCAATATTAACGATGAACACGCAGAGCTCATTGCTTCTCACAACATCACATGTCGACGAGTGCGCATCCTCCGCTGTGCGAACGCTACGTTCATCGAGAAGTTCCATTCATTCTACGGCCAGTTCAATGGCCACGCTTAAACTATCAGAGCAAGTGGATTTCCCACTGGCAGAGTTCTCAATGTCTCAAGATTCATCACTCAAGTACTGTGTCATATGTGAAGCTCCTCTGTATGAGATCAGCTCACATTTAGTTGGGATTAAATCCGACTTCACCGAGTTTGTGTGCTGCAATTGCACGGAACGATATGAAGTGCTTTCGAGACTTCTGGATGACTTTGATGAGTCCCTAGCAGGGATGCATGCGATACCCGATGATGTGGAGGATATTGAAGAAGCATTGAACCTACCAGCGTTGAAAAGACGTAAGTACGATCCGTTCTCAAAGACATTGACGGACAGACTCAAGAAACACCTATCGGGTGAATCTGTACGCTTCGAGGCAGCCATGGACAGGCCCTCCGCTATCTGGTTGCTAGAGGCAAAGAGAAAGCTGAGGTGGAGATGGAGAATAAGTGGACTAGTACCTAGATTCATGAAGAGAGACGAAAGAAACGAACAATAATAATGGACATATACATCTAAAGTGCTTGTAGGTACTCAAGGGCAGACTCCAACTCTCCCTTAGCGTAAGAGGAGATCTTTCCCTGCCATTTGGACTTACCACCACCTTTCAACCCAGCAATCTTGGTCTGTAGGGTCTTTGCGATTGCAATGGTCTTTGCCCCATCAGATGAGTTGATGATGATTGACCCACCCTCCTTACCTTCACCAGAGATAAGAACAAGGGTCTGTCCCTCTTTCTGCTCTTTGGAAACGTCCTTGAACAGCAAAGTCAAGTAGTCCAACCCAGCAACTGGTCTATGGAATACGACAACGTCCTCAACCTTCAGCTGTGAGATCAACTCCAATGATTGGTATTTCGCCACTTCTTCTCTCCAATTTGACTCCTTTTTGACAGCCTTTCTATAGTTCACATTCAACTGGGTGATCTTGTCTGTCACTTCGTCGAACTGGCAGGATAAATCAGCAGCACTGGCCTTTAGGATCTTGTGATTTTGCACTGCATATTGTCGCACGCGGTCGCCAGCCAGGAAGTGAAGTCTCGAGTTAGTACCACGAACAGATGTCTGATGCAGAAGTGCAATCGATAGGATCTGTGATGTGGACTGCAAATGTGTTCCACAGCATGGATTGGAATCCAGCGAACCAATCTTGATCACACGGAGGACTCCCTTCTCAACATCATAGTCATCTGGAATCTTATCCTGCTTCACCTGCTCACTCGCAGGCGTCTCTACTGTGATGTGAATCGCCTCCTGAATCCGCTCATTGACCTCATCACTCACGTTGGTAACCTCGTCCTTACTCAGCGTTCTTGGAAGCTCGATGTAGTTGACCATGTCTCCCATACTCCAACTCAATGTGTTGAGCCCATACTTGTCCAACACAGCAGAGAGAAGGTGCTGTCCAGTGTGCTGCTGCATATGGTCCAATCTTTTCTTCCAGTCGAGCTCCAGCACAACTTCGTCGCCCACCGCCAATGGATGATCAACCAGGTGCACAGCACGCAACTTATCTCTTCTGATGTACTCAACAAAGTGTCTCCCACCAGCGGAGTCAACGATGTACCCTTGGTCGCTCGGCTGGCCGCCTCCCTCGGGGAAGAGAATTGTGTCTCCGAGCTCAACGGCATACTTCGTAGTCTTCTTGGTCTTCTCGGGGTCGCAGCGCACGATCCATGTCCGGAATTCCTTGAGGAAGGGGTTCTGCTGGCACTTCAGAGCACCAACAATGGCAGGTGTGAGATCAAGGGCCATGTGGGCTTTGTCCTCCGGTGGTGAGTCAGAAAGGTGGGGGTGATGGAAGAATCGAGATAAGCTAGCGCAATTATTGGGTCGGGCAGGTCGGGTACAACGGTGAGTGCCATTATTTGGGACTCTGCTCCTGGTGGAATATCCTGCCACATCCTTCTGTGTTCTTTGTATTTGAAGACCTTAGACCAGGCTGCTGGAATCTAGTGCCACTCTATATCCTTGTAGAGACGTGTTCATAAATGGGTAGCCGGTGCAATTAATGCCTGGTACGCAGCAGTGCCGCTTCCTGCGACTGGGCTGGTGGGCTGGTGGGCGGGCTGACGTCCCAACCAACGGCAAAACCTCCGACTACAATGAAACAGGATTGGATTATGCAAATAAGTACTATGTATAGGCAGGTCTAGCGCTTTAGCGGGCCTAGTAGGAGTAGCGGAAGTTCAGGTTCTCAATGTCTGTCATGTCGCTGAATTCATAGTTTGGAGGCAATGTCACTGTACCCAGGCTGTCCCTCCTCTCGTTCTCCTTCTTGGAGATGTATCCAACAAGGGCAGCCAGTGGAATCTGAACAACAGCCATGACCATCAGCGTGGTCTTTGCACTTCTGTAATTCGGTGCCTCATCTGCCCTGAACAACTGTGGTCCGATGAGTGATCCGATTGAGAATGCAATCATGGTAAGTCCATTCCGCGCGAGCTTCTTTGTATGGCCCGCAGTGTTGGCACTGTTCCACGAGTAGAGAAGTGCAATGACGCCAGTGGCACCCATGTTCATATAGATAGCGATCAAGTTAGCCACCTTTCCCGGGTTTGCAAGCAGAATGGCATATCCAGCAACACCGGGCAGACACATAATCATAAAGATAATGGTACGTTTCCCAATCTTGGAGCACACGTAGGTGCCTGAAAGAATGGCAATGATCATAGCAACACCCACGGGCATTTGTACGAGAGCCGCAACCTGATTGCTAAATCCAAAAGTCTTGTAAATTGTTGTCGACCAGGTCCCAAGGGCACCAGTAGATATCATTGAAACAATGGTAAGAAAGAACAGCGGCCAGGTGTGCTTGTCATGGAACAGTAGCTCCATTAGCTGTTTCTTCTTGAAGACTTTAGTCTCCGTGCCTGTCTGGTTGGCTCTGATGTGCTCGAGGACAAGCAACTTCTCCTCTTCGGAGAGGAACGAGGCAGATGTTGGATTGTTTGGAAGTATGATGTACATAACACCTCCAAAGAGCACGGTGATGCATCCCAAGACGAGGAAGAAGATCTGCCACGACTCAAGACTGGCATGGACATGTTGGAAAGCAAAAGAGAGCAAGCCACCCACAATCGTGGAAATACCGGCACATGAAACCCAAAGGCCGGTTCTCTTCATATTTTCCTCCCTGTTCCAGTACATTGATGAGATGATGATCAGCCCAGGCGAAAGCGAGGCCTCAAAGATACCCAGTAAACTTCTGATAACCATCAAACTGGCATAGGAAGAGCAGGCAGCATGGCACGCCACAACGATACCCCAGCAAATGATACACAAGGAGAGAAACTTGCCCGTGGGTAGTATCTGGAGCAGGTATAACGTCAGTGGTACTGCAAAGATGTATGCGGCATAGAAGATGGTTCCCAGGTTGGCAAACCCGTTCGCATGGCCTGCTAAATGGTCCTTTATACCCAACACGGCTGCAAGATTGAGCGAGTTCTTGTCAATGAACTGGAGGAAATATGAACAGCACATCACAGTCATGATCCGTATGTCGATCTTACGGGCCAACGCCGGTGGGTACGCGGTGCTGTCTTGAAGAAGAGCCCGGTCGGTGGTCTTGAGGAATTGCATCGCCTCGTCCCTGTCGTTGCCACCCAGAGTTGCCTCATCGGCCCTGAGTGTCTCTTCTGCTAGGTCTTGGGACTCAGACTTCTCCACTGTCTCGTCAAGGGCTGCAACCTTGGATCGCTCAAATGCTGTCATCATGCTGGTGGTGCGGCAAGTAGTTCAGGACAAGTGAGTGGAATCAGCCCAAGTCTTTCACGTCCTCCGCGCGCCGGCTATTCAACCAGAGTGAGCTGGTTTCAGTGGCTCCTCAGCTTCGGAGTTGGATGGATGCCGTGCCCAAGATTTTTCCTGGCCCACGGAGTTTTACTAGGGCGAGCGCCCAGAAAGGGGAGGACGAGAACTATGGCGCAACGACGGCCAGTGAGAGGCTCTGAAGAGCGGCAGCTACAGTGCAATGGTCTATCCTAGTCAAGTATACTCTATGCTCTTCTTCCAGCATGGCTCAAATCACCAGGAGTACCGGAAGTTCAAGTTCTGGATGTCTGTGAGGTCGCTAAACTCATAGTTCTCGGGCAGCTCCACAGCGCCCTGGGCATCTCTCTTGTCATTCTCCCGTCTGGAGATGAACCCAACCAACGCTGCAATAGGGACCGTCACGATGGATAGCACAATCAAAGCTGTTGTTGCGTGCTTGTACCGTGGGGCATCGCCCGCTCTGAACAACTGGGGCCCAATGACAGAAGCAATGGAGAAGGCTATCATCGTGAGGGCATTTCTCGCCAACTTCTTGGTGTGTCCTGCCGTGTTTGCGCTGTTCCAGGCATAAATCAGAGAGATGACACAGGTGGAAGCCATATTCAGATACACCGCAGCCAGGTTCCCTCCTCTGTTAGGATACCTGAACAGCACAGAGTAACCGGCAATGGCGGGCAAGCACATAAAGAGGAACACCAAAGTTCTCTGGTTTGTGTATGCAGAGACATAACACTCGCCAATGATGGAAATGATGATAACAGCACCAATGGGCATCTGAACAAGTGAGGAAATCTCGCTGGAGAACCCAAAGGTCTTGAAGATTGAGACTGACCATGTGCTCAAAGCTCCAGTGGAGATCATTGACACCAATGTCAAGAAGAACATTGGCCACGTATGCCTATCATGGAACAGCAGCTCCTTAATCTGCTCAGGTTTGAACTTTTTTGTCTCTGTACCAGACTGGTTTGATCTGATGTGTTCCAAGACAATACACTTCTCTTCTTCGGTGAGGAAGCTAGCAGTAGTTGGATTATCCGGTAAGATGAAGTATATCGCGACGCCAAACACCACGGTGACACATCCCAGCAACAGGAAGAAGATCTGCCATGCCTCGAGACTAGCATTATGCACGTGCTGGAAGGCAAAAGAGAGCAATCCGCCAACGATGGTGGATATCCCACTTGCCGCCGACCAAATCCCTGTTCTCTTCATGTTTTCTGTTTTGTTCCACCACATGGATGAGATGATGATGAGCGCAGGGGCCAGCGAGGATTCAAAGAGACCAAGCAGTGTTCTGATGACCATTAGTGTAGCATAGGTCTTACAGGCGGCATGGCATGCCACACAGATCCCCCAGCAGACAATGCAGAGCGAGAGAACCTTGCTTATTGGGTAGACCTGTAGCAGATATGCCGATATAGGCAAACCAACGATGTAAGCAGCATAGAAGATTGTTCCCAGATCCGCAAATCCGTTCGGGTGATCCACAAGATGCGACTTGATCCCCATCACGCCGGACAGATTCAACGAGTTCTTGTCAAGGAACTGCAGGAAGTACAAGCAGCACATGAGGGACATCATTCTGATATCGATCTTTCTCGCAAGGGCCCTGGGATACTCGACGTCTCCCTTTTGGAGCTCATGTCCTCCAGAGGCCAGGAACTTGAACGCCTGGTCCTTCTCTGCCAACGTTGTCTCTTCTGACATTGGCTCGCTGCCACTGGAGGAGGCACCGCCAGCCCCAAAGCGAAAAGTTTTCTTTCCCTGGCCACCCAGAGATCTGTTAGTGCATGCGACGGGTGCGTCGGACTTTGCGTCGGACTTTCCACTTTGTGCCAGAAGCCCGAGCGCTGGATGGAATACACAAAAGCTCGATGGGCTCCGGTGTTTTGGAGAGCGACAAGTGCCAGGCAGCGATTTCATGGAGCCTGAGTCACAGACACCAGGCTCCCAGTCCATCTCGCCCCAAAGCGTAGCCTCAAATACTGTATCCACCTCAATGGGGAAGATATCACACACCCCAAGCAGACCGAGCACAGCTGTACTGGCGGACACGACGGCCTGTGATACCCCAGAGGTTGGAGAAGGAGAAGGAGATGTGCCACTGGAGCTAGAGCCTCTTGTGGATGACATTGCACACCTTCCCCCATATGGTCCGCCGCCGCAGCATTATCACGGATTTGGAAGATCTTTGAGGGAGACGGTGATCTGGAAACAGTCAACCAGGACGCTCCCACCAGACGATAGGTTTCTTGAACGTATGGAGGACCGGTTTGTCCGCTGGAGTGCTCTTAGAGGTCCTTCAAAAATGCTCTTCTTCCCCGAACACATTGATGACGCTGTTGCAGAAGATGGTGATGCGCTAAGAGATAAGCATTGTTCAGATCTGGTACTGGATACAGCTTCGATCCAGGACAGCATGGAGTTCTCCCAGGATTATGTTCCCCTGAGGTCGGCATCCATGAGCTCATCCATACGCCTGAAGATAGCCACTAGTGCTGTTGTACGACAGGATGATAGTCGGTTTATGTCACCTCCAACAGTCGAAGCTGTACCCATTGATGAGAACGATATTGCCCTATTCGTCAAGGATCAACCGCAAGCTCAGGGGGAGATGAGGCTGCTTAGGCTGCACTTTGATCTGGTTGGGCATCCTCAACAACCACTGTTCTGTGATGACGTTGGCATGATTTGTGCCGAGATGTGGATGGACTTCTGGCACTTCATCACTTGTAAATGCGACACCACAGACGACGAAACGAGGCTATTCTACCTCGGTCAACGGTGACGGCTACTTTGTGGGATATTCTAAACAACATTGATTTTACCTCTTTACGGAAGTGTAGACACTAACTTATTCCGCAGCCTCGGCGAATCTCTCAGAGATGGTGGCGATGAGTCTCTCAAACTCCTCCTTACCAGCCTCCTCGCCTCTGGATGGCTCGAAGAACTTGGATGAAGACACGGAGTGCTTGACATCGGAGGTCTGCTCAGCCAACTTGTTCCAGTTTGCACCATTAGCCACAGCCTTTTGAGCCTCATCGTGGTAGCCAACAAATGCTCTCATCATGTCAAAAGTCTTCCAGATAGGGCAGAAGGCATCGTAAGTGGAGTAACCATTTTGCTGCAAGAAGTCCTCCTTCAACAAAGTAGCGACATCCAATGTGATCTTGTCAGAGTCTGATAGGGCAGACTTACCAACCAACTGGACAACCTGCTCAAGCTCCTCAGCCTTGGATAAAATCTCTCTGATTCTGTCTCTCAGAGCTGGGAACTCTGCATAGTTAGCATCGTAGTACTTACCCAAGACATTGGTGTACTTGGAGTAAGACACAGATGTGTTGATCGATGGGAAATGCTTTCTCTGTGCGAGTTTCTTGTCCAAACCCCAGAAAACCTGCGTAATACCCAACGTGGCTGTCGTAACAGGGTCCGAGAAATCACCACCAGCCGGAGAAACAGCGGCAACAATAGACACAGAACCAATACGGTTTGGAGAACCCAATGCAATAGCCTTACCGGCTCTCTCGTAGAAAGAAGCCAGCTTGGCACCCAAGTAGGCTGGGAAACCTTGGTCAGCAGGCATCTCACCAAGACGACCGGAAATTTCTCTCAGGGCCTCCGCCCATCTCGAAGAGGAGTCAGCAATCATGGAAACATTCTTACCCTGATCTCTGAAGTACTCGGCAAGGGTGATTCCAGTGTAGATGGAGGCCTCTCTGGCAGCAACGGGCATATTCGAAGTGTTGGCCACCAAAGTTGTACGTTTCATGATTGGCTCCTTTCTGCCAGATATCTCAGTGAATAGTTCTGGAAACTCCATTAGGACCTCCGCCATCTCGTTCCCTCGTTCGCCACAGTTGTGAACTAATGCCAAGTTGGAGAGCATGAACATGTGGTCGGTAGTCTCGTGGAGGGTGATACCGTAGTAATCCTCCGCCTCGGACTCGATTAAGTCGAAGTGGAACACAACAGGATCCCTCGAGAACTTAGTAACTGGAGTCTGATTTCTCTCCAAAGCACAGTGGGAAAGAACGCCAGCAAGAGCAGGGCCATTCAAAGAGACGCGATAAACAAACTTGTGTCTAACACCGTTCGAATCAATGTTCTCGTCTTCTGTGCTAACAGAAACCTTGATACCTAGAGACCGCGCAACCTTAACAACACCATCACTGACAGAGCTGTAAATAGTGGCGATGGTGGCATTCTTGGAACCATCGTTATTGACCCTGACATCACCGTCAGAGTCGATGAAACCAGCCAGGAACTGTTCTCTCACTGCAATATCCTCGAAAGCAAGATGACCAGGCACAGCCTTTTCAAGATCACCATCAATGTCATTTCTAATTCCGAACATCTTAATAGCATCCCAGAAAACATTAGAGTTGTCGTTGTTCTTTCTGATACCGTTCAAACGAACAGCAGTGTCGTGAACAGTGACAGTCATGTCACCTCTATAGTCGCAAGAAACGATGGAAGACTCAAAGTTCTCTGGTTCGTATGTCAGATCAGATAAATCAGTTTCCATGTCGGTGTCAAAGATGTAGTTGTCACCATCATCTTTCGCTCCTTGAACCATCTGTATAAAGTACTGCTCTTCATTGAAATCGACGTCATTGGTGAGTTCATCCACTGCGTTACCACGGGAGTTCAGGTAGCGATGGTGATACTCGTTGGCAGAGCAGGTTAATCCAAGAGACTCACTGTAGTCTCTAACGCGGTCAACCAAAAGAGTATCCTTTGGATCGAATGAGAAGGCAGCACGATCCATGCATCCGTTACCAGCCCAAGCACCGAGCAGGTAGGCCAACTGTGGAACAAGGCGCTTCTGAAGGCCCTCTGCTTCCAACCAAGCGGCCAACTTACCTGACTCAAGGAATATTGGTTGTATCATTTGAGTAGTATTGGTTTTGACATTGATACCAACAGCATCGTAGTCCTTAGCTTCACAAACCCATTCGATGGAGGCTGACTTCTCAAGCTCAGCAGCAAACTTCGCGGCCTTCTCATCGGCACCAATTTGGCCACCATGAACATGATATCCGAAAACCTTGGTCTTAGACTTGACGACGTCCAAACCAGTTTCAGACTTCTCCAAAGCAAAGTGAACAACAGCAGCATATAATTTGCCGCCGTACTTACGAGTGGTCACCTGGATGTTCTGCTTTGTCTTCAAAACCAACTTGTGGTCACCAGAAACGGTAAAGTCCATCAAGCCATGAACCTCAGCATCACGTCTATGACCAGTGATTTCACGGACGTGGTACATAGTGTTGTTCCCCCTTGGTAATCCAACCACACATCTTCCGGTACCATCTTGGCCCATGACGGTCTCACCAACCTCAACGTCTTCAACAGATTTGTCAGAACCATCAGCCATCATAACCTGGGTGCCCTTTGCGAAGCACCCTACATAGATGATTGCATCCGAATTAGAGAACTTGGAGAGAGACTGCGAAATGACAGTTTTACCACAACCGAAGGCACCTGGGATACATGTAGTACCACCTTGAACACATGGGAACAAAGAATCAAGAACTCTCTGTCCCGTGAGGAGTGGGTAGTCAGCAGAAAGCTTCTCAGTCACTGGTCTTGGAATACGAACAGGCCAGGTGTGGTACATAGAGTACTGATGCTTGACGCCGTCAAACTCAACCTCGAGAAGAGGCTCATCGATGGTGTAAGAGCCAGCTTCCGCAATCGATGTGATGGTACCTCTAGCTCTTGGGGGCAGCAAGATCTTATGGTCGTCAAGCAAAGAGTTCTCAAAGATGGAACCGAAAATGTCACCACCCGAGATATGGTCGCCCACCTTCAATTGTGCTGGCTTGAAGTCGTACTTAATAACTCTGTCCAATGCTGGAGCATCGATACCCCTAGGAATATAAATGGACTGAGAAATCTCCTTGATGGCCTTGAGAGGTCTTTGAATTCCGTCATAAATGGTCTCCATTAAACCTGGACCAAGCTCGACAGACAAGGGCTTACCAGTTCTGAGGACCGGGTCACCGACAGTGACACCGGCAGTCTCCTCGTAGACCTGGATTGTGGCCTTATCGGCCTCAATTCTGATAACTTCTCCGACAAGGTTATCGTGGCCAACTTTGACAAGCTCATACATGGCACAGCCAATCATGTTCTCTGCGATGACCACGGGACCAGAGACGGAGTAGATCTGGCCATACTCCGACTCGGACTGGTCGTCGAGAGAGATCCTCTTGATCTCCTTGCGCGCGTTCTCAAGTGCACCAGCCTGATTTGGAGTTAGTAACCTCCTTGAATAACAGCCTCCTTGAAGGGCTAAATACGCACCATTTTTCAATCTGGAAAGTGCCTTTGTTGCTCAGTTGCGTTGCTCTTAGTACAAGTCTCCTCTATACGTGAGTCTTGTGCCTTTAAACGAGTGCAATTGCGCTATAAGGGGTTGTGTGTTCTTGTTTCTGGCTGCGTGGAACTGACATTTGAAGCAGCCTTTTTGGCCTCCCAGTGCCGGGTAATGGGAATATCCTCTCTCGGTGTTACCCGGTCAGCTGATTGAATGGGCACATTGACCCTCGACGAGATCATAGCAAGGGATCTGTCAGACCAATGATTGATGCTCATTAAACGACCCCTACTTAGCAGTCAAACTACAGCTTGTAAACATATGAAACCATACATTCTTGCGGACTAATCAACCTCCTCAAACAGGCAACACCAGCATCAAGCTCACACCGAACACCAGCAACCCACCCTCAATTGACAATAGCAAACGTATCTCGCAACAAAGTGTATAACAGCCAACTTCAACAGCCCTCGCAAAGCGATCTTAGATCGA
Source organism: Williopsis misumaiensis (assembly GCA_003707745.2). Taxonomy (NCBI): domain Eukaryota; kingdom Fungi; phylum Ascomycota; class Saccharomycetes; order Phaffomycetales; family Wickerhamomycetaceae; genus Williopsis; species Williopsis misumaiensis. The sequence goes on from PPLI02000015.1 coordinate 120,232, forward strand.
CATTAGGCAAACACCCAACACCAACTTCAAACAACTTCAGAAGACAACCTCAATCGGCAAACTTGTCACAGCCCGCTTATTTGGATCTGGCTCTCACCTTCCGTCTCTTTCTTTTGAGTCTTCTGACTCTCTTCTTTCTCCATTTGTTTCTCATCTCTGTGGATCTGTTAGAATTACGTCTTGCCATTTAGGATGATAAGGAGACAGTGCCATGAGGTCAATCGCATCAAGAGATGTAATGAGCAGTGGGTAGCCATTGCTACCTCATATCTCGATCGATTGCCATCATCCTGTTGCTGTTCATCACCATAAGGATGCCACTTACTGGAAAAGAGTTGATATGTGGAAAGAGAGGAGAGGAAGAGTTGCGGAGATCGAAAATTCGTTGAAAAGTGGACATTCGCACCAGCCCGGAGTGCCCACAACTGACAACTGAATTCCGACCACTAATAATCTGCCCCTCACCCGTAGTTAACGGAGGAATTACGGGGGTAGCAATGTTGGTGTTCAGGTGTATGAGCCTAGCTGCAATCACGTGCTCAACTATAGGGCTGCGCTAGTAGTGTTAGGGCAACTCTTCCACAATGAGGGCTACAACTAGTACTCGTTTCCGACTTCATTCTTCAATTAGTCACTTTCTTCTGCTCCTGCTTCAGTGCCTTACTCAGTCCGAGTTTAGCTTCTGGCACATTGAATAAGTCAACAAGCGAGTCGATGACACTCTCGTTTAGCAATAGCTCGCCATCTTGTTCCCTCACAGATTCGTAGACGTCATCCAATGATGGTGTATCTTCATATATGAGCTCGTTCTTCGTTGAGAGTTCCTTGAGGTGCTGTCCTCCGGTTGCAGCCTTGTAATTGCAGTAGAACCTATAAGCGAGATAGAACCCCGGAACGTTAGGTACAAGGGGCACCAATGCAATTGGCAACGAGAGCGGGATACCGGTTGCTGTCCATAGCATCTGCTTCCTGTGATACGCCACTGCAGTCCCGCATAGCTCCTCGATTTCCCGAGATAGAGTCTCTGATGTCACAATCTTGGATGGGTATAGAACTTTGATGCCCTCGAATGTCCCGTCTGTCTCGTTTGAGGCTATCTGAAACTTGACCTCCTCACTGGTGTTGCCCGTCACGGCGGACTCACTGGAAGCGGCTTCCTTCTCCTTCTCATTCTTACGCACTTGTCTCAAGAGGGCAGACTGGGAAGGAATGGATCTCAGCGAGTCCTCGGACCACGGTATCCTCTCCAAAAATACATTCAACCAGTGCACGATCTTCTTGTTGTATGACTTTTCAGAGCTCTTCAAAGAGTTCCATCCTTTTGTAGCAATCTGAACTGCCTTGCTCTCGCACTTCACCAGCAAAGAGTTATTGTTCACAAGTTCCTTGTTGTACTGGAAATGGAGATATGACTTGTCCCTGGTGATGGGGAAGACCAATATACGGGCCAGCTTCGGTCCCGAGTCTGTTGATGAGTGTCTGATCCAGCGGGACATGGTCCTTGAGACTGAACGTGGCTGTTGCAAGCGGTGCATCGAGGGCAATTGTGGGTTGGAGTGAAGTTGAGGTCAATAGATGCGGAAATGAAGATAGAAGTATCCTTGCTGATGTCCGCTCTTCTCTGGTGTAGTGATGATGTCAAAGGACGACGTCTACCCGAGACCACTGCTCAATTGTGTTTATCGGAGTCTACAGGTAGTTAGTTTGCCATCTGCTTATACGAATTTCAGCGTGCCCAGCACCAGTTAGCGATGACCATGACGTCGCACGCGCAACCGGCTCAGCCTCAGATGTTGATGGGACCACCTGCCTAGCGACTTGGAAGTCATGCAGAATCCAGATCCAACGATCCTATCGGTGCCATTGCCTTTCTAGTGCTGTTGCGCCTGGGCCAGGCAACATTAAGCGTGGAGCTACTGGGCCGTCGATGTGCCTCCGTCTCTCCTCGGGATGGTCAGAACTACGACCGGCCACAGATACTAGTGGCTATGCAACAATTCATGCACTGTACATATGATGTATCATGTCCTTGGGTGGACCAATGCACTGTCCCTGTTACGTGTTATCTGTTATCTATAGGTTATTGCTATTCTACGCAGCTGCCGTATCGACTACCAAGTCGGTATTTTGTGTCATCTCAGGCAGCACTCAGGCAGTACCAGATCTGCCTCGAGCGCTTGCGAGAAATGCAGATAACATAAAGCGAAGAAAAAGGCTTAATACTCCCATATAGCTAACAAAGCGATTGCTGCCCTGTCTTGATCCTCTCTCCTTCAGCCTCTACAATACCACGAATTGGATGGACACATATGGGGTTTTGTGCACCTGATAACATTTACGCTGTATTTTTGAAGTGCGGGAGTGAACAAACACAAACAGACAGCCCAAGGACCCCGACACAGCCTCGGCTCCCAGGCCCGCTCAAGTGTTTTTTCCTAGGGCCTTCATTCTGCATTACTTATACGCTCACTTGAATTGCTGCCCATCGTCTTCAATTGGCACAGCTTCCACGCGGCACGGGCATACGAATTATGTCTCCACCCGAGCCCAGTAGCGATGAGGAGCCCCTCCCAGGGCTTTTGAAGGCGTACACTGACAATAAGAAGAAGGACTTCAGGGCTCCTTCTTTAGCTACCCCATATCAGAACGTGGCCAACTACTCGCACTCGGCAACGGTGGTGCCTCCATATGCACTCTATGGCATTGCCAACAATCAATCAACAGAGCAGCAACAGACACACAAGTCTAAGGGCTCTAGATCACAGGCAGACCCATTCATTTTATCGATGAATGATAATTGGGCTACCTTCTTCGAGACCGTGGACTCCACTCCAGCGTATGCTGACGGAATTCTCACTCGTGATGCTGAGGCTTTGGGCGGATTGGCCGATTTGAATGGTAGATGGGGAGGTGATAAGCGTTTGAAGCACTACTTGAACAATGAGGGACCACCGCCAGATCCAAAGGATTTCAACAACAGCGGCTCCGGATCGATATACTCGGACAAGAGGGACTATTTGAAGAGTCGATCCAAGGCTGGATACTGGATGTCCGCCAATAGGGAGGAATGGATCCCATACATGAGAAGAGTGCTTCTACTCAACAACTACGTCCCTTTATTCTTCAGAGTGGTGATGATAAGCTTAAGCATAATTGCCTTGGCCCTCTCCGCGAGAATTTATCATGTGTCTAGAAGGCAGTACTTGGTGACCGATAATGTTACCACTGATATATCGCAACAACCGAGCACGATAATGGCGATATCTGTTCAGTCGATCGCTTTGGCATACTTGGGCTATATCGCTTGGGATGAGTTCAAGTCAAAACCGTTGGGAATTAGAAACCCGGTGGAGAAGATGAGATTGATCCTTTTGGATCTTCTTTTCATCATCTTTTCAAGTGCAAATCTTTCACTATCGTTTAACACACTCTTTGACAGCAGGTGGGTCTGTGTCATTGATACTTTGTCTAACGTGCCCAAAGTTGGTGCCATTTGCCGTTACCAAAAGGCATTGTGTTCCTTCTTGTTTGTGGTATTAGTGATGTGGGTTTTCACATTCACTATAAGCATAATGAGAGTTATCCAAAAAGTGTCATCTCCTGGTGCACCGCCTCAATGATTAAATAACGAGAGTTCTGTTGCAGAGCTCAGGCTTGATGAGTTCACTTTCCAAGAGCTTTTATAAGCAATATTCTAATCTTCTACTGATTTTTCTGGAATTGCATGACCTCTGTTTAGCCTCCAAGTATCTCCTAACGCACCTGGTGAGTTTTCCATCCCAATATCGATACCAATACCGCTTATGGCTTCAAAATGGCGAGTCCGATAACTGTCAGAACTTTCAACAGTTTGCTAGTAACAAAAATAATTCAAGAGGCCAAATCTGGCAGACTGAGTTGCGCTTAGCATACTCTTAGTAGTCATATCACCGACCAGTTCTGCCATTGACTCATAGCACGTCACTTGCTGATAGGTCAGTACCTTGACATCGCTTTATTCCTGACACACTCATATCACGCTCAATTGACACGTAAAGCAAGCACATTAGTACATTAATGAGCATAAACTCTCCAGTGATACCATATACTCGGGAACCAGACACTCTTGATAGCTCAAAATATGCAGTGACGGATGAACTCGTGTGGAGCCCTGACGCCATTTGCCCGCCCCTCAGTCCAGCAAACCAAGCATTCTCAGAGTCATGTGAAGATACTGGCTCGGTGTACTTTCCTGTCTGTTCGATATCCCTTATCGTAACCTCTTGACAGTCCAATAGTCTATAGCTTCCTGCTCTCACTATTAGTACACTCGAGTTGGCTTCCAAAATATCTTCTTCTCTATAAACTTGTAATGAGGATAGCTGGGAAGTTCCCTTCTTATACTGGGTCTGCTTCTACCAGTCATGTTCCACTCCTATCCCCTTATCTCCTATCGGATACTGGATGATCATCTAATGTGATGATCATATGATCCCTTCCTCGGATCCCTTCCTCGGATCCCTTCCTAGGATGGCGATCCAGTATCCTCACAAGTCATGTGAAGATACTGGCTCGGTGTACTTTCCTGTCTGTTCGATATCCCTTATCGTAACCCCTTGACAGTCCAATAGTCTATAGCTCCTAGCTCCTACTATTAGTACACTCGAGTTGGCTTCCAAATATCTTATTCTCTATAAACTTGTAATGAGGATAGCTGGGAAGTTCCCTTCTTATACTGGGTCTGCTTCTACCAGTCGTGTTCCACTCCTATCTCCTTACCTCCTATCTCCTATCTCCTATCGGATACTGGATGGTTATCTGTCTCCTTCCTCGGCCTTATCCGGATCCCTTCCTTGGATCCCGATCCAGTATCCTCACAAGTCAACAAGTACGGCCGTGTGGTCTAGTGGTATGATACTCGCTTTGGGTGTGAGTGGCCCAGGGTTCAATTCCCTGCTCGGCCCGTAATTTTTTTATAAACTTCAATCCAGCTCACGTGACTAAGCACGTGATGCAGGTCGACGTACGCCGCAGCTCGAATTATGACGTAATTATATTGATCAAATATATAGCAGTTTCGCGACGCTAGTAGATGACTGCATACAGCTGGTGATCTGTGGACCGTGTACCGTGCGGTTATATCATCATTCAATACATATGAAGTGCTAGACCATGGTCCTCTGAGTCGCGACGAGTCGTTTAGACTTTATTGTATGAAATGATGGTCACGTCGTCGCTCACTTCAGAACTACTACAATATCGACGATGGCCTGCTCCGAAATCGCTGCAACCACCAGCAAGCAGTTCGCGATAACTTGAAGCAGATCCCGTTAATCTTTAGTTTAACCTCAATATCAATAGTAAACCCACCATGTCCGACCTGGCACCGGCGGAGGAGGAGAAGCTCAACGAGTTCCAGATGATAACATCCTTCCCTGAATCTGAGCATGAGAAAGTGGTGAGTTTGCTCAGAAACAACTATTGGAATCTCGAGGTGGCATTGAGCAAGTATTTCGATGGATTACTGGACTTTGAAGCTTCGCGTGAACCCTTCGTTGAGCATGAGCAACCTCAGCATATGATACAGAGAGAGCCAATGACACCCCGCAATGAGCTTGAATTTTTACAAGGATTCCTGAACGGAACGGATCATTCGCTGTTAATGCCCCAGTTGCCGATCGTGAGACCTATCTCAAATAGATGGAGAGCACAGCCTGGAATCCATGCATCGGCTCAGTTTGGATGGAACACGTTTGGACAATCGCCGCTATTGTTCCTACTCTTGCTGATTCCTCGAAGCTTGACATTCTTGCTCACTGGCATATCGTGGGTGGTGAATCTATTGTTCCCTACGTCACCAGACAACATCCCTCCCGAGGCCACGTTGGCTTCGTGGAATCCACTGGAGCATTATAGAGCATTGACCCATGATGACCCACCCTTCGAAATATATAAGGGTGATTTCAACACAGCATTTGAAGAGGCCAAGTTGGAGTCAAAGTTCATCCTGTTGATCATCCTTGGGTCGTCTGAAAAGTCTACCGAGTTCGTGAAGAAAGTGCTTAACAACGATGCAGTGTCCCAATCTATCAAAGACCACGACCCGCTGGTATACATGGCCAATGCTGCGGAGGCACAAGGTCATGAAATTGCCCGGTCGTTCAAAACACGTTCATTGCCGTCATTGTACCTCATGGCCAATGTCGCATCGGGTCCAAATGCCATTTCATCGATGTCATTGCTTTCAAGGATCCCTGTCAACTCGGTACAGTCATTTGTTGGGAGAATGCAACTCGAGATTGAGAAATATAACCCGGAGTTGATCACCAAGAGGATCGAGCAAGAGGAGCTGAAGTATTCAAGACAATTGAGAGATATGCAGGATAAGGCCTATGAGGAGAGTGTGATTGCTGACAAAATTAAGCAGTCTAAAAAGGAGGAGGAACTGAGAATCAAGCACGAGAAGGAGATAGAGGCACAATGGAAGGCGACACAGAGATCAAGATGGTTCAGGAAGATGGCCAGTCAGTTTCAGGATCCACTGGAAGGATTGCGTAAAGGTGATTACACTAGCATAAGATTCAAGCTACCTAGTGGGGAACTGATCACCAGAAAGTTTGCAAAGGGACAGACACTCAGGGATATTTATGCCTTTGTCTCAGTGCATGTCTTTCTCGCAAGTGATGAATCTCATGACTGTAACCATGACGAAGAAAAAGGAGAAGACCAAGAAGAGGTCGACGAAACTTATGAGCATGAGTTCGACTTCGAACTCATTTCTCCAATGCCTCGGTTTGCTGTAGCTATTGACCAATCCAAAATTGAGGACGCACATCAACTGTGGCCAAATGGATCAATCATGGTTGAGTTTAACGAATAGTAAAAGAATAAATATATCATGGTCATTAATGAAGGCTATCGAACAATACAATTACTGTAATGCTCTCACATTTGAAGTGGGGATTGCATCGATCTGTCGCTTGGCCTCCTCCCATGCCCCGAGGTTATCCTTAAGCCATATGAGTATGGATTCAGCATAGTTCTGCATGATGGAGCGCCATTGGCGCTGAAATTGAATGAGCTGTTCCGTACAGTTGATGTCGATGGCGGTATTGACCTGGCCAATGTCCTTAAGAATCACTCGGTGGCAATCCTCGAGTTTGACAACCTCTTTCTCAATCTGTGCAATTTCGGAAGAACGCTCTATCTCAGTCATAGTGTTGATGTCATCTGCCCTGGGTTGTGTGTTAAAGAGTCGCATTAATGGTGAGGCAACCTTGGCTGGGGCCATGTCACTTTTATCAAGTCGTTTCACCGCATCGGCAATCGTGGGTGACTGTGCCGCATTGCGCCTGAGCACCTGGCTGAGCCTATCAGCCTGCTCCTGAGCAAACCGCAGCTCATCGATGCGGGATTGCCGTCTCTTTATCGTGGTTTCGATGATGAACAGCTGAACCTCTTTCAGCCTTCTGAATTTGAGTACACTGAGCGATATTGCTGACGATTGTACGAAATCACTTATTGGTTCCTCCAGTGTAGTGAGAATCTTAAATGCAAATGCCTCTGAGTTAATGTAGTTTATGTCAATCGCCTGACCAGTCTTCTCTATACCCAAGGAGAGATTATAGCTGTCCTCCAGACTGAATGCGTTGTAGTAGGCTCCCAACTCACCCAAGTCCTTCACGAGTCCATTGAAGTGTCTTTTCTGTTTCTTTACACTGCGTTCAAGCTCGGAACTGAGTTGTCTGTACACCTTAAAGATATGCTCAAAGTCCCTAAACCGTGCATCGGTTTCCTTATCTTCAGCGCGCGGCTTAAAATTGTGCAGCGACGATGACTGCGGCGTTGGTAGGAGTAGATGCAACGGTGAAGGTTTTGTGGGGTTTAATGGCGGCGCGAGCAGTGATGATGAGGGCAAGATTGAAACCGGCGGTGTAACGAGGACATCAATCCAGCGCACTCCAGGGTCAACAAACTTCTGGAACACTATACAGGTCGAGATCTCTGGAATGGTTGTACAGCGCCTGAGAAAAAGTGTGAGTAGACGCATTCGCTTAGCGATGACCTTGGAGTCGTTCTTCGCGTTGACAGGCGAGAGGAAGTACTTCACCACGCTATGCTTCTCGGGAATAGGAGGAATGATAACGGCGGGCAGAAGCCTGAGCATTGCCTTCCGCAGGGAGTCAAAGTCCGAGTAGCGGCGTAGGACCTGTGAATTGCCATACTGGATGACGTAGGCGACTGCGGAGTGGCCGCGCTCCTTAACTCGTGTGGTTTCCGTAATAGCAATATTGATTTGGTAGTTTGGTTGTTCCAATTGTCGACTTACCGGCTCTTGCGATGCCTCTTGTTTTATCTGTTCTGGCAGCGCCTCCTCTTGTTGTTCTTGCTGTAGTGTATCGTCACCATCCAAATGCTGCTCATGAATATCCAGAACGGGTTCATACGCCGGCAGCGTCTCTATGTCTTCACGGAAGGAGTCATCCCATACACTGCTACCTGCAAACGGGTTGTTGTCCTCCTCGAAGTCCATGGCGGCTTCCCGGGGCTGTCTGGGGTTTGTTGCACGAGATACAGGAATTCGCTTGGACCAACAAACGAACAACAGAGAGGGCGGCAGATCGGAAATGGCAGAGCGGCGCACGACCGTTCAATGGGGCGCACACGAAAGGCAGCGGCTGGCGCTGTACGACCGGCTGCTGGCACCGAGTGCACACTTCGCACAACCCGCGCTGGTGTTCGTCCATGGCGGCGCGTGGCAGGACCCGAAGAACACGGAGAAGGACGCCGATGGCCTCCACGCGGAGCTAAACGCTGCCGTGGCGCTTGGCTCCGTGGACTACCGGATCGATGTACAGCACCCGGTGTTTGCAGACGACGTTGAGGCCGGGGTGAGGCGCTGCATGGCGGAGCTGGGGGTGGAATCGGTGAGTTTGCTGGGCCATTCAGTGGGTGCGATGCTTGCACTCCAGACGTTGGGGCGTGGGGTTAAAGTGGATAAATTGTACCTCGTCGATGGGATCTACAACCTAACTGAGCTGGTGGATGAGTATCCGGACTACCGTGGCTTCGTGGAGCGAGCACATGCAGACTACAAAGACGTTTCGTTCGACTTTTCACTTCTTAAAGACACCACCATCCACGTCCTTCACTCCTATGACGATGAGCTTCTCAGTCTGCGGCAAACGCACTGGTTCGTGGCTCAACTTGAGGAACACCGTATCGCATACACGCTATACGTCGGGTCAATGGGTGCCCACAACGACGTGTACGCCCGCCCCTCCATCCTCGCCGATTACATCAACCGTACACTTGTTTAACCCGTCTTAAACACCAAGAAGGCGTATACTCCCACGTAGAAGTAGACAAAGAACCCAAGCTCGTGCGTCACGTACGACCCAAAGTTCTTGCCCACAACAACGTGCCACGTGTGTCCGTGTAGAGTGTCCAACTGCTTCTTGATCGCACCGGCAACGTCCTTCTCCACGATGCCCTTCGCCGTATTGTGCTCGGCAAGTGCGCGCACAGCCAGATCAAGGATCTCCTGCTGTAGCTCCGGCGCCATGTCCTGCGCCTTGACGATTGCTATGATGCGTTAGTCTGCTCTGAGAGCCCATTGATTACAGCTACCCACTCTTCTGTTCCTGGCTCATATTGCTTGATGGGTGGTGAGGAAGTTGAGGCTTTACAGATTTCCGAAATATCAACGGTTTGCAAAAGTAAACAATCGACGTCCCGTCAGTTTCAGATCTCTACAACACCACAGCTGCAGCGCTATTCGAAGATCATATGAAGCACAACGTCCAAGTCTTTGTCCGCGTACGGCCACGCGTGACACGCGAGGTCGAGCAAGATCAGCCGCTACTCGTGGAAATGAATGACCAAACTACCACGATCCGCCCTCCGCATACTGGATCACCCACCAAGAAAACCCAAGAGCCGAAACAGTTCCAGTTTGACAGCTCCCTATGGAGTGTGGACTCAGATCAGAAGAGGTTCAAGTCCCAGGCGGACTGCTTTGCGATTTGTGCACAGGAGATGATCGAACATACGCTGAATGGATACAATACATGCGTCTTTGCGTATGGCCAAACCGGTTCGGGCAAATCATACACCATGATGGGAGATTCCAGTGACCCAGGTATCATTCCACGGTGCTGTGAGGATCTTTTCGACAAATGTACTACGATGCCCGATAACTGCAGAGTACAAATGAATATTACATTCTTCGAGATCTATAACGAACAAGTCCGTGATCTCTTGGGCGATTCATTGAATCTGAGAGTCAGAGAGAACCCCATGACGGGACCGTATGTTGAGGGGCTCCAAGAGTTCAATATTCAAAATGTTGATGACTTTTCCAAGTACATGTCCTTGGGAAACAAGAATAGAACTACGGGTGCAACGAAGATGAATGACAAATCGTCAAGATCACATGCAGTGTTCACCATTACTGTGAGAATCACAGAGTTTGACTCGAATGAGCAGATACTTACAGAGAGGAATTCATGTCTTCGATTGGTGGATTTGGCCGGGTCGGAACGTGCTAATGCGACAGGCGCGACAGGCCAGCGCTTCAAAGAAGGCTCAAACATCAACAAGTCCTTGACAACGCTTGGCAGAGTGATCTCATCTCTCACGAAGAATGAAAAACCTCCATTCAGAGACTCAACACTGACCTGGCTTTTGAAAGAGTCTCTTGGTGGAAACTCCAAGACCGTAATGATCGCATGCATCTCCCCTGTGGACTACGATGAAACACTCAGCACACTTCGTTATGCCTCTCTTGTGAAGAAGATCAAGCTTGACGCCACAATCAATGTTGTTGATCAGGTGGCCACACATAACGAGGAGCTGTTCCTGGAATTACAGGCGGAGATCTTCCGCTTGACCACAACTTTGAATGAGGCAAGCACTAAGGATAAGCTCGTCTTCCAGTTGGAGAAGATGAACAAGTTCTTAGAGAAGAGGATTATTGACCAGAGCAACCAATATGATCTATTGCAAGTAAAATATAAAAGCTTGCAGCACGACTACAACAGAGATCGGGGAAATTTGAGATCCATTTTGGCCTCGATACCCTCAAACAATACTAATGAAATAGACAAGTTGAAGGAAACACACACGGCTTTGCTAAGCAAGACATATGCCTCCAGACAACAGCTTCAAGATGATATTGAAAACTTTGCACCATGAACTGGTTTACCTTTACTACGGCTAATGAATTGATGATTTTCTTACTCGATACTAGAGAGCTCTCTATCACTGGGTCCAGATCTCTTTCCCATTCTCCTCCATGAACTTTCCCAGATTCGACACATTCGAGTCCCATTCAACCAACTTCTGCTTCATACTTGCTATCTGTGCCTGGTTTATGATTCTTGGTTGGACCCAACTGATAGAAATCGTTTGACTAATTTGATCAATGGAACCCTTGAGCAATCCGAGACTCAGCGCGCGCATCACCAAATGCTCCACCTCGTTTAAAGACAAGAGAGTTGCCTTGGAAACATCTTTGAAGGAGATGATACGGATTGACTTGGAGAACACGAGCTCAACAAGGGTCATCAGACAGATCTTTTGCTTGAGGAATGATTCAGAATTTTTCAACAACGGGTTCTTCTCCAAATGGATCAAGTTTTTAGAGAACTGATCAATGTTACCAGAGTTCAAGGAAAGGAGCAGGTCAACGAGCCATTGATATTCTGATTTCTCTAGTGTCTTCAAGATCGGATGGGTGAGTAGCTCACCAAAGTTGTAGATCTTGTCAGCGAGCAGCGCACTAATGCTCAATTCGTATGCCAATCTCTGTTGATCCAGCAATGGTAGTTCCTCAAGTGTCACCGTTGACAAGAGAAGAAGACTCTGATAGTAAAAGTTGTTATAGTCGGATTTCACCTTGTAGTACTCTGAGTTAGTGGAGAAATAAGATTGGTTCAACTTGAGGTCAACACCATCCAATGCAGAAATCTTCTTGTCAATTTTGTCCAAATCATCCCTAGCCTCGTTCTCCAACTTCAAGTGCAATTTACATCTTGCACTCTCGATTTCAATGAACAGCAATGCCTGCTCTTTGTCCAACTTCTCCTGTGCCTGTAGTCCCTGTGCCAACGAGGTGAGATACTCCAACTTTTCTTGCGGGTCCTCGATTTCCACGAGTGCCGCCAGCAAGAACTCCACAAGCTTGATCTGTTTGAGCTTCCATTTGAACTCCGATACAAATTGCGTGTATAGCCTCAAACGGATACCTTTTGATAGTCCAGACTTGTAGAACTCATCCAGACAAATGGTGAGTTGATGCCAGAGCTTACGCTCGTAAAGGTCCTCAAAGGCGTAGAACAGCTGGCCGAGCTGTGGATCCGCCTCTGTGCGTAGAGTGGAAAGGATCCCACTGATGTCTGCCATGATTTAGAGACAATTGGGGGTGATACGTGATGGTTTTAGTTTGCGTGTTTCGATTCTTTGGTGGCAACGTCGTTCTTGAGATCGGGTGCAATTCCGAGGTCAAACGGCCGGATTTAAACCTGGTTCATAATAGACTACTAATATACAGAGTCTTCACGAATTCAGTGGTTCCTTGAGGGTTTTATAAGAACTACGATGGCCAAAATATGCACGTCATTCCCCGTAAACAGAGCCCCAAACTTATTTTGGAGGTGGCGGCTTCGACCACCCAACCTGAATGATAAGCGAGTGGTAACCTCTTCCATCGAGGGCATCCAACGCCTGTTGTGCTGTTCTGATCGAGGCAAACTGGGCAAACGCCAAACCTCTGGATCTACCCGTTTCTCTGTTTCTCACCACGTTGACTCTCATCAATGGACCGAAGCCAAAGAGAAGTTCGTTTCTGAGCATGTCCTCATCGACAAGCTCGTTCAAGTTGGCAATCTTGAGCGTCGTCGAGTCGTCACGGTCACGTAAGGATGCAGCATCGGATGGCACACCACCACGCAAATGACGAGGCATGAACTTTCCGGAGCCTGCTGCAGCACCAGAGTCCTCCGCACCGGCGCCTTCGATTGGATCTGGCTCGAGCGATGCCAGCGAGTCCTTGAAGGGACATTTGGCGGAGAAATGGGCACCTTGACAGTATCTACACGTGATCTTGCGTGCGTTGGTGCCCAACTTGGCCTCTTCCGCGCGCTTCTCTTCCTCCTCTCTCTCAATTGCCTTCCACGACGTACCGAGTCTCAAAGTGACAGACTCACCAACCTGTGTGGTTCTGTAGTCTGGTCCTGGTGCAGAGTTCTTCTCCTCACCGAACTTGGCCCACTTCTTACGCTTGGCCACCTCTTTGTTCACGGTCTCTTTGACGACAATTTCTCTCACCTTTTGTGTCACTTTCACCTTCTTTCCCTCATCGTTTAGTCTGTATGTTATGATCGTCTTTGTACCGTCCTCATTCGTCTTGATGAGCGGCTGGTTCTCTGGGACTTCATCGTCAGCCCATTGGCCAGTGCGTCTGATGGTGTTAGTAAAGTGGACAATTGGTGATGAGGTAGGATACGAAGTCGGTTTGAACTGTGATTCGGCGAGGGGGATTTCAGCACAATCACCACACATCAGAAGACCGTACAATAGGCCATACATACTCTTGAATATCAGCCATCTGATTTGAACCGGACACTGCTTTTGAACTCTTGACCCTGCGAGAAGCTCTCATGGGCAATTTTTTCCGAAGTTTCATTCGTGCAGGCCGGGCAACCTTTAGAACTACTGCGTGCTGCCCGAAACGGAGCAAAGTCCGCATACGGCCGTTTCAAGACGTGAGCTTTGACGTACTGGTCTGGAATTATTCGCAAGGTTGGGTGCATCTGCTAGTCTGCAACTCGCGCTGGTGAACAGCGAACGCTTCGACACAGAGCCAGGACGCGGCGACAGAGACAGCACCTGGGCCAATTGTTAAGGCCTGAAGTCCGCGCGCAAGATGCCCACCAAAGAGGACACGGCAAGTGTGCAGAGCTCGGGAAAGAAGGCTAGGCGGCTCTCTTTGCTGCGAATGTTCTCCAGGGGCAACCACCAACGCTCCCGCTCGCCATCCGAGGCGAGTGACACGACGTCCATGTCAATGGGAGGTGGTACGGGAGACTCATCAGAGGATGATCGGTCGGTGGATCTCGGATCGTATGCAGCAGCGGCAGCGCCACTGTGCTTCAAGACCCTGGCCACTCCAGTGAAGAAGATTGGGGACCTAAACGACAAACTACACATGTTTGATGATGATGACCATGATAAATACCTTCGCAAGCCGAAGTACATCAAGACATTCAAGAAGCACGGCGCAACGATACCCATTGCGCAGCATCTCTTTCTTGCGCAGGAACTGAGGCAGGGTGAGGCGGTGGTGCACGCAAATGCAGATGGGCTCGGACTTGCAGAGATGGAACTCAGCGATGATGTTGCCGTTGATCATAAGCAGAACGCGGGAAGTGGGACCGCAGTTGAGGGGACCGAGGACAAGAATGCAATCTGGACCATGAAGTTTAGTTTGGATGGCAAGTTTCTGGCCAGCGCAGGCAAGTCGCGCGATGTAAAAATATGGAAAGTTATAGCGTCACCATTGGATCGCATTGAAAACTCCCAAGAGGAGGGAGACAAGACAGAGTATGCATCGGTGTTCCAAAAGCAACCCTTTAGAGATTACACGGGCCATACGGATGACATCCTCTCACTTGATTGGAGTAAGAACAACTTCTTGCTCACCAGCTCGATGGATAAGACCGTGAAGCTATGGAATGTGAACCAGGACAAGTGCCTCCGGACGCATACGCATCCTGATTTTGTACCATCTGTAAAATTCCACCCGACAGATGATCGGTTCTTTGTAAGCGGATGCTTAGATCACAAAGTACGATTGTGGTCCATTTTGGAGTCAAAAGTGAGCTATGTTTTTGATGCAGAGGATCTTGTCACTGCAGTGACCTTTACCCCCAATGGAAGTCTAACAATTGCCGGGACGTTCAAAGGTATTGTGTATTTCCTTGACACACAGAATCTAGAATTACGGCATTCGTTGGACCTCAACAGGAAACATCATAGCGGTACGATGAAGATTACCGGGATAGAGTCATATGCAGATGGAGATGACATTAAGGTGCTCATCTCATCGAATGACTCGCGATGCAGGCTGATTTCACTGCGCAACAAGCAACTTGAATGCTATTTCAAAGGCATGGAGAATGAATCATCGCAAATCATCGCCACGGTATCAGACGACCATCGGTATATCATCACAGGGTCGGAGAACAACTGGGTGTATCTGTGGGATGCGAGGAAGCCACCGGACACGACGCTTAAGAATTTGATGATTGATAAGAAGAAGCGGACGGACTATACCTCTTTCCATGCACATAATTCGGTGGTGACATGTGCCTTGGTGGCACCTCATGGGACTTTCAAGGCATTATCATTGTCGAACGATTATATATTTGAGTTGAACCATGAGTTGAGTCAAAAGGAGGAGCACAATGAGACGTTGCTCGAGGAGAACTTTATTGGGGGAATTATCGTCTCTGCAGATAACAAGGGTGTCATCCGCGTGTTCCGGCAGGATTTCTCCTCTTCGGTACGTAAGTTATTAATTGCAGAGAAGAAGAACAGGACAAAAGAGGAGTCTCGCATGTTTGCGAACAAGCACGCAACTTTGTCCAACGCCTCTTTGCTTTCGAGGAACAATTCGCTGAGGGCTTCACAGGACACTCCCACACAAGGCCGGTCACGCTCGGGAACTGTGGACTCGACGTCCGGTAGACGGATTCAAAGTGTGCTCTGTGACGTGTGCAGCGGGGACAAGTTCCGGGTAGCCAAGTCCACACAGGGTCTTGAGGTGTTCTGCACGGACTGTGGTAACCAGATCACATGATAGTGTCTATAGAGCCATTAATTTAGACGATTGATAACGACGACGTAGCCGATCTTTTTATTTTCCATTATCGCGTTCAAACGACCGGTGCAGCGACTGAAAAAACCAACACTCCGAAAAACACACGGCCCGTAGGAGCTGCGAGTCATCGATACCACAAACCACATGTCTGAAAAGTCCGCATCGCAGAAGATCTCCACCGTCGGTGGGTTCATCGCCGGCGGTATCGCGGCATGTGGAGCTGTCACGTTCACAAACCCGATCGAGATCGTCAAGACGCGGATGCAACTACAGGGCGAACTTGCCTCGCACGTAACCAAGGTGTATAAGAACCCGTTCCAGGCCCTGGGGAAAATCTATCACAATGAGGGCATCCGTGGTCTTCAAAAGGGACTCGTATGTGCCTATATCTACCAGATTGGACTTAATGGGTGCAGACTTGGTCTGTATGAGCCCGTGAGAAAAGCCGTGAACAGTGTCGTCTTTGCTGGTGAGGACCCGGTGAAGAAGCAATCCGTGCCCGTGAACGTTATTGCGGGTGCCACTTCAGGAATATCCGGTGCCATTGTCGGGTCGCCGTTGTTCTTGATCAAGACGAGAATGCAGAGTTATTCCGAGGCCTTGGCGGTGGGTGATCAGACACACTACAAGAGCACGTTGGATGGCCTTGTGCAGATCTTTAAGAAGGATGGGGTCAAAGGATGGTTCAGAGGCGTGGATGCTGCCATCATCAGAACCGGTATGGGATCGTCGGTGCAGTTGCCGATCTACAACTATACGAAGCAGTTCTTGCAACGCCATGACCTTGTGAGTGACGGAACAGGATTGCACTTGCTGTCGTCGACCGCTGCCGGGCTAGGTGTCGGTGTTGTGATGAACCCAGGTGATGTTGTGCTCACCAGAATGTACAACCAGAAGGGCAGCCATTACAAAGGACCGCTGGACTGTTTTATAAAGACTGTCCGCATCGAGGGTGTTGGTGCCCTGTACAAGGGGTTCTTTGCTCAACTCATGAGAATCGCCCCGCATACGATCCTGACGCTCACGTTCATGGAGCAGACAATGAAGCTTGTGCAGAAAGTTGAGTCGGATGTCCTTGGGTTTTAAATTGAAGTACGACTGGGGTACCGGATGCCACGACATTGCACGAGCTGGAGCCCGGATGCGGTCGGGCGTTAGACTTTTAATCAAAGATAGAACAACGCAAGAGACATGTACGACGAGTAGTCTCCTTGCAGGTATAGTAGTATCCGAACAGGTTACTGGCGTGCTACTCATTACGCACGCACGCACGTCCACTGCACTCTGCACCGCCGCATTCGCAACTTTATTGTTGGACCCAGGGGGACCATCCGGCGTGACAGCTGAGGCTATATTTAGCCGTCGTGAGGGCAGCGAGGGCGGCCAGAACAGCTGCTGAAGGACACCAGACCCCCAGACACGACAGTCCTCATGTAGGCTGGGGCATGGGCCCCATGGCCATCGACCCTGCCCGTGGCGCTGACACCGTGCCCACGCCCGCCCTGTAGGCCCAGCCACGTTGTAGTCCGTCCCCTTTTGGCCCTTCCCGGACCGCAAACTGTAATTCTACGCGTGTCTTTTTTTTTGCGCACTGCGCCGATGACGTTGGGGCACGGGAATGGAATCCACGGCGGGTTTGTACTGGGGACACCGCACTTGTGGTGGTGGTGGTGGTGGTGGCGACGATGATCACCAGTACACAGTGCTGGGTCCACTCGCCCGCTCGCCCGCTCGCACGTCCGCCCAATCGCGGCCGTTTTGGCCAGCCATTGCGCCCGTTTCAAAGCCAGGAACGCAAAACGGATCTCCTCCCCCTTCGCCGCACGCGCGTCACTGCGCTATATTTAACTGCAACGTATAAAGGAGCCCCGATCCGCTCGCTTCGGTGCAACTTTTCTACTCACCAGCCCTCGCACGTCGCACACCACACACACACACACCACACACACACACACCACACACAACATAATGTCCATCGCTACCCTCTCCCTCGTCCCAACCCAGGCTGTTGTCTACGCTGCTTCCAACGCTTCCAACGGCACCTCTTCTTCGGCTGCCTCTTCCTCCAACGGCGCTGCCGGCCTCGACCTCTCGTGGAAGTCTGGCTCCCTCATGGGCCTCGTGATGCTTTCTCCAGTTGTGCTTGCTCTTGGTCTGTAAAGATTGAAAAATGCTACTAATGACTCTCTGACTGCCTTCTCCCGTAGTAGTGCTGCTGTAAGACGTGCGGTATGACGACTTTGCTGCTTGATCCTTGTACCAAAACTACCGGCACATACAATGCACTCCTCTTCACTAAGAGAGGCGTATGCATTGCCCTGGAAAACGCGGCACTTCACGCCCAAGCAAAGTTCTCTGGTGGAGTCTTGCTTGTGGACTTTGTAGACCTAAAAATGTTTTGATCTAACGGAAACAACAAAATCTTATTCACTCCAAACCTAACAACGTCTCATTCCTGTCCCTGTCTCCCGTTCTCAATAACATCATCTCCAAAGAAGAATTGCACGGTGGCCCCCCAGACTGCCCCGACTCCCCTCTTCAACTTGGAAACCTGCTTCGAATTCACATCCATCGCTCGCCTCGTACACATCAGCCAGGCTGCATACTGTCTGGACCGAGCGTCTACTCGCTCCCGCCGCCTTTTCAAACTCTGTATGCGCTTGGTATTGCCTATGGAGAGGAACTGTCGGACAGACTCCTCTGATGGATTCACAGATTGCACCATCGTCTCATAGGAGCAACCGTTCAATGTGCTTCTCCACATGTCATAATCCCTCGGAACAGGATACATCCTGAACACTTGGCTGGATTTCCAACACCTTTGTTCATAAGCACACTTTTTCCTGAAACCAACAAGGAACTCTCTCTTGAATGCCATCTCCAACCCCAAATGGAATTTCGCCCTTTGACGCTCACGAATCACCATCAATGCGTAACTCTCTTTCGTCTTATGCCTCCTTGGAGCACTGTATACGTACACCTTCTCTGGTGGAAGGTCAGCCGGTGCGCTAAGCTCACGGATCCTTGGATTCCCCGTCTTTGTCTGCAGTGGTGCTCTTCTTTTGGTACACATCCCAACCATATTCCGTGGTGTACGCTTGACAATGGTACCGGGGGTATAAGTTGGTCCAGGATTGGTGTTGCTTTCAAACAAGGACGCAGCGGATTCGGGCCTTGGTTTCAACAGGTCAGAATGAATGCTTGGCCCTGGCTTGGCAGCTCGGACTGGTCTCTCAGGAACGTATATGGACCTCCATGGTGGATGCCTCCTCGTTTTCGTGGTGTTTTTAACCTCTGTCAACTTGGCAGCTTCAACTATAGCAATAATCTGTGGCTTTCCGCTGACTTTGACATGATACGTAGAGGTTGACATGTTCCGATGAAGAAGTAAGGTGCAGTGAGAGATCCGGAAGCGGCAACCCATAACTTTATAACAGACCCGGTATCCGGTAGCAGGGCCAGTCCCTCTGCGATCTTATAAACGAGGGCATTATGCAATCATTCTATAGATCCTCTAAAGCTGAGAGCTTTTTGTCTTGTGGGGCTATTTTGTGGCCACTACGGAATTCCGGGAGCGGGACGTGAGCGGAGACAATTATCTATGCCATTACTACTGGAGTTAGTGAACAGCTATCCCTCGCAGTAATGGAAGGAAAGTTTTCATCTTGTTAAATCTCCCATGGCTGTGATATTCGTTAGTCCGGAGCACGTTGCTCTGCAGCACTATTAGTCTCATGCTTCATGAGCCGTTGTTGCTTGGCCTGTTCCTTTTCTGAAGTTCTTCAACCCGAGATACTGAGACCCAATTAGCCAAAATAATCAGAATGAAGTCGAAGTCTCAGAGAGAGGTCCCTACGTTTGACCGTTTAAATGAATCTTTTATTGACCAATCCAGTCCACCGATAGCCACAGGAGGTCTCACTGGCAACGTGGATGTTGAACTTCTCACCGTTTCTTGAATGGAGCAATCCCTCATGAATCCCACGGCCTGGAGCGAACTGTGATGAGTCATGAGTGACGGCTGGATAATCTCTGTGGATGTGTTTTTGTTGTTGGTGCTTTTGTTGTTGATGCTTTTGTGGCTGGTGCTTTTGTGGCCGGGTTCTTTGCGACTTTCAGAAGAAGATCAACTTCTCCCTCATCCCATCTCATCAGGGTGGTCCACATAAGCCTACTAAGCCTGGTAGGCCATGATCAGATACAACGGATATGGTCTGGCAAGCCATGTCCAGTATCAGTGGGAAACTGGGGGATCTTGGCCTATTGCCTGGTAGGCCATGCCCAGATACAACGGATATGGTCTGGGAAGCCATGTCCAGTATCAGTGGGAAACTGGGGGATCTTGGCCTATTGCCTGGTAGGCCATGCCCAGATACAGCGGATATGGTCTGGGAAGCCATGTCCAGTATCAGTGGGAAACTGGGGGATCTTGGCCTATTGCCTGGTAGGCCATGCCCAGATACAACGGATATGGTCTGGGAAGCCATGTCCAGTATCAGTGGGAAACTGGGGGATCTTGGCCTATTGCCTGGTAGACCATGCCCAGATACAACGGATATGGTCTGGCAAGCCATGTCCAGATACAGCGGCAAACTGGGGGATCTCAACAACGGGCGTGGCCTATTGCCTGGTAGGCCATGCTCAGTATCAATGTGTAACGAGCACTGCCTGGAATGCCTACTATGAGCGACAGTGTATAAGCTGGAAGTGTCACTTTTTATAATAGGGTAACCCGGGGCCTCGGCGAGGTTGCCCGGTGGGGAGAGACTCGAGAGACGGCAGACGTGGAGGATCTGGGGAGGTTTCTGTAGACAGGACTAGTAGTAGTATGTTGGAGTTGCCTAGCTGTTGACATCGGCAGGCGGCCGGAGCACAAACACACCCAACTGCAGCACCTGAGTTGTGCGTATGGTCACCCACGAGTAGTCCTAGATTGTCTTCTCCATCGCCCGTAAACTCCACTAAGCACGGCGTATAATGCCAGAAGTAGCAAATATCTGGACGGATATTTGACGCATACAAAATTTCTGTCCGTTATCCATAACCGAGCGCTACGATACGACACTAGGAATACTGTGGACACACTCTCGAAAACTCTAGAGTGGGTCCTTGGGATATTCCTCGCACACTCTGCTGCAATATAGACGCGCGAACCCATTAGACCTCCGACCCTCTGTCACGTGACAGTGACCGGAAATCAATTATTCCTGTAGCCAAAGTATCCAGGAGACTTTCATCAGCGGAACATCTGAAAGCCACTACACAATGTTTGCTCTCACTGTTAGAAGCTCAGTACACAGACAGGTTCTTGCGCGTCCCTTCTCCACGGCGACACGCCTGCTTCAGAGCACCGCCACAGCGGGGGCTGCCCAGCCAGGGTTGAACTGGTCCGATTTCTTTGCACTTCGTCGTCAACAGCGTCGAATCAACATTGCATCCTCAGTGGCAACCGCCCTTGTGGGATCTGGCGTCTCCTGGTCATACCTTTCCAACGTCGAGATCGACCCTACACAAATGATCTTTGGCTTTGATCCCTTCATGATTTTCTTTGCAGGGTTCATTGGTGTCACCGGACTGGGATACATGCTTGGACCACTACTTGGTAGCGCGGTGTTCCGTGTTGCCAACACTTCCAAAGTGAGCCAGTACCAGATCAAAAACAAGGAGTTTTTGGAAAAAGTATTCAGAAACAGAGTCGATCCAAGTTCGCAGAGTTTCAGTAACCCCGTGCCAGATTACTACGGTGAGAAGATTGAAGGGCTCAAGTCGTACAAGCAATGGCTCAGAGACTGCCATGCTTACAAGAGGAAGGCCAAAGAGTTCTTGTGAATGGGTGCATTTGACGATTGTAAATAGAAAACTGACATGAAATATCGCAAACACTCACCACGTAATCAGCTGGAATCTATCATCAATGTCCTTTTGAAGAGTGATATACTCCAACGTTCTTTCGAAGTGCTTCTTAGGGTTCTCATTCGCGCTGCCCTCTTGAACCAA
Source organism: Williopsis misumaiensis (assembly GCA_003707745.2). NCBI lineage: Eukaryota > Fungi > Ascomycota > Saccharomycetes > Phaffomycetales > Wickerhamomycetaceae > Williopsis > Williopsis misumaiensis. The sequence continues at coordinate 142,091 of PPLI02000015.1, forward strand.
GGTGTCAATGTTTGTCTGGATAAGCTCAATCAGCCCATTGATGTACTTGATACTGATGCTCTCATTCCCATGGATAAAGTAGTACAAGCATCTGTTGAGGATCTCAACAAAGAGCTCAATGGAAACACCACTATCCATGCACATATCAGCAACACGCAACGATCTTTGAAGACATTCCAATACTCTTTTCCCATCTCTGTAGAACTCCGTGACACCTTCCTCTTCACCGAGCGCAGGGATTTCAACGCCCCACCAGAGATGAGAGGCTAAGTACACAGCACGACATTGGTCAGGCTTCTTGAGCAGCTTAGAACCATGCAGAGCGGTCTTGGTGATCAGTGTATCGTAATTATCACGAGAAAAGTTTCTGCATTGTTGCAAAGTGCCAGCAATAGATACGATAGACTGGTACTGTGACCGTGAATCGGAAATTGACTCTTCGTAAATGGTAAAACACTGAGCAAAGAATTCATAGGCAAACTCTTCAGCTTTCACCTGGTCTGCAATAGTAGCCGAGGCAAGGTAGAGCTTGAAGCTGAGATCGTTCAAACCAACGCGGTAGACGTCATTGATAACACGGGAGGTGAACTTGAACAGTGATGCCGTCAGCTCTGGGTTCTTATTCCTTCTTATCAGTTTGAGAGTGTTAAAGAAGAGAGCAGGGTAGGTATGTTTGATGTTACCCTCAGACAACAGACCCTTCACTGTGGTGAGCAGTTTGGAGTGAATTGTGGTATCCTTGTTCCACATCGAGTGAACGAGCTTTGCCAATTTCTCTTGCTCATTAATGAAGTCTATAGACTCGTCACCATTGGTATCCTGCTCCTTGTCTTTATTCACAATGATCACCCTAAGGAGCTTCAAGAGTCCAGCAGCATCATCGACCGATTTAATCTTCACGTTCTGCGACAATATTCTGTTCAAAATCTCCAAGCTTACGACCCTTTGTGTTTTAAGAGACTGCGAGTCCAATAGCTCCGTGTAGTGCTTCAACTTGAGAACATCCAATAGCTTTCCATAATGGCTAATTGGTGTCAGAAGAAGAAGTTTGAAATCCTCATCGACAGACTCTGAGGAGGTCTCAACCTCTTTCACTTTGTCAATAGCAAATTCCAGCAGCTGGTCAATGGTTTCAAACGAAGTTGGGTAGTATGCCAGGGAAAGTTTTGACACGGAATCCAACAGGGAGCTGATCTCCTCAATCGAGAGCTCCCTAGATTTGTCCAATTCAACGATGTAGAACCAGAACTTCTCGAACAAGTTGAATGTAAGTTGTGGGATGCCATCACCATCGGTATTCTCATCAAGTGTTAGATCATTGAGCTCCTCTCGTTTGGCATAGTCCGTCAATCTATCAATCAAGGTGATCAGCACCTTTTTCAAGCTCACACTCGGATTGAGGTCCTTTATGCAATTCAAGTACTCATCAAGGGTATACAAGTGGAACTCATCCGGGAAAACTTGGATGACGACATCAAGCAAGTACTCCTGGGCCAAAACATCTTTGCATTGGACAATCTGCTCCAAGATCACAGGTAGTATATGCGTCTTGTAGTAATCCTTATCATTCTCCAATTGTGACAGCCTCACCAAGTTAGAGCCCACGAGGATCTTGAGCTCCTCCCTATCCTTCGTTCTTTTGAGTCTGTCTTTGGAAGGTCCCTGATGTTGAAGTCTGACCCATAGCTTGTTCATTTCGATAAAGTTCTGAATGACAAACTGAATCGAATCATGGGATTCGGGCAACAGGCTCTTAGTTCGCTGTTGAAGGTAGTACCTCAAGAACAATCCTCTGATTGGATATTGGACGCCCCGGCACATCTCTATCATGTCCTTCATGATCTCCTGGACTGGTGCATCTGGTGTGGCCATGTACACAGTTCCGATGGTGATCATGAGGTACAACCGCGGAACAATGTTTCCCGCGTACTGCACAAGCTCGTAAAGATCAGCAAGGTGATGATGAGGATGGCTGTCCTTCAAATAACCTTCCAGGAGATTCAAGGAGTCAGACACGAGGATGTAGAGCTCATAGTACTGCTTCGGCGTCAATTGTGATGTTCTCAACTCGGACAAGAAATTGGAGGCATGCTTCAGGGCATCCATAAGCTTTCCTCTTGATTCGAGACACTTCTTCATCTGTTGGGTCTCTGATTTGATCGTCTGAGTAGCATCGTGGAGGAGCTGCGCCTGCTCCTCAGGGGTGATAGACTCAGCCATTGGGTGCTTAGATCAGATAGTCTCAGCCCGCAAGATTATTGTGGTGTTCCTGACTAAGAGTATATCAAGCCTGAAACAGAATCTCTCGGGAACCTGCACTTCAACAGACAATTGAATAGAATGTACTCGGCAATGACCGCACTAATCGCCGTCGTTGGGTGCATTTCATCAGAGTCTGCTGGCTCGAATTGGAATTTCGCGACCTTTCCCGCGAACTCGTTCTGTAAATCGCATTTTCCCCAGACGGAGTGCCGCAAACCCCATCAAAAGCTGCCGTCAAATACACTCGCGTCCAAGAGTTGCGCGTGGACCACTCGCAGACAGTGAAGCACTAGACATGGCAGCGCAAAAACTGTTGAACACCGCAGGTGAGGTTCCATTGTCACCGACAGCGACACCGGTCTCCGTTGAGGCTGCACCACCGTATTCTGCATCGAACAGCGCGGCCACCTCGAGCGAGGCTCCCTCTCAACAAGATGAACATCCGGCCCCATTAGTTGATGCAGATTCATGCAAGATTGATGAAGCAACCGAGAAGTTGAAGCAGTCATTGTCGTCTTTCACACTAGACTCAGGCAGCAACAGTAGTGTGAATAGTAACGAGAAGATCTTGGAGCAACTGTCACCTTCTGGTGACACCACGGGATTCACTACACCACTACTGACGAACAGAAGATTGAGTATCGGAACCAATGCCGTCATACCCACCCTTCTCAACGCGCAGCTCAATAACTTGGACATCTTCAACGTTGAACACGAGAGGCCCCCACGACCAGGACACGAAGACAGTAATTTGGACCCGAGCAGGCTTTGCCTGGAGCATAAGCTTGCGTCAATCTCAACAGCACTAATGACGAAGAAACAACTCGGCAAAGTCATTGGCGGGATCCGAGATCTCGAGCAATTGCTCAACAGGGTCAACATTAGATCCAAGATTACCCATGTGATGGTTATCACAAAACTCTATGACCCTGAACCTGTGGTGTGGACTTCTAAAGTCTGCAAGTTTCTTTTACAGTACAGTAAAGACATCAAGGTGTACATTCAAGAAGAACTTCGGGAGATACCTGCCTTTGGCTACGGTACTTTCAAAAAGCTCGATAGTGACTGCTCTTCAAGAATGCGGTTTTGGCACGGTGATAGGTGCTCGTACAGACCAGAGATGTTTGATCTTGTTCTCACATTTGGCGGTGATGGAACGGTGCTTTATGCATCATGGCTGTTCCAAAACGTTATTCCACCGGTATTGCCCTTCTCATTGGGAAGTTTGGGCTTCTTAACAGAGTTCAACGTCAAAGAACATAAGGAAGTGCTCATTAATATCATGGAGAATGGATACCAATGCTCGATCCGAATGAGATTTGAGTGCACGGTGATGAAATCGAACCACAACGACGATATCAAGGCAGATCTGCGAGAAGAGGTCCGCAAGTTGGGGACAGACTCGAAGACCCATACCATATCGGATACTTTTACTGTGTTCAATGAAGTTGTCGTTGACAGAGGTCCAAACTCAATGATGACCTCTTTAGAAGTGTTTGGCGATCGTGAGGCCCTAACTACAGCTGAAGCGGATGGTTTGATCATATCAACTCCTAGTGGGTCCACAGCTTACTCACTTAGTGCCGGTGGTTCACTAGTGCACCCTGAAATCCCTGGTATTCTTATCTCGCCAATCTGCCCTCACACCCTCTCTTTCAGACCATTGGTCATTCCAGAGTCGATCATTCTAAGATTGGGTGTTCCATATGATGCAAGGTCTACCGCGTGGTGTGCCTTTGATGGTAAGAACAGAGTTGAGCTTTGTAAAGGTGACTTTATGACAATAACTGCCAGTCGATTCCCACTGGCATGCATCAGAAAACCTGGAGCAACGAGAAACGCATGGTTTGAAAGACTGAGCACTACGCTGAACTGGAACGAGCGCAAACATCAGAAGCCGTTCAATAAGCCGTGAGCTGACGTCTAGTTATTGTTTTGGCCATTTTGTGTCACCACATCAACTTGTGGACAATATCAACCACAAAACCAGAGCATGGAGATCACGAACTAAATAGAGTATGGAATTCGCCATCACAATAAACATATGTTATGACTCTGGTTACGTTAAAGGTTTTCCAGGATAAATTAGGATGTTTGCCCTTCTGAGTCTTTTACGTGTGAACCTGGGCTCATCGGGTTTAAACTCTGGATTATATGGAGAGTCATGGCAGGCAGAACCTGCCGCATCGTCAGCACCACTGAGCATAGATGGATTGTTACACTTTGAACCCATGGATAACCTCCCGACTGCGTCTCCCATTGGGTTCACTGGTGTGGACGATGCCGGGGATGAACCTCAGGCGACACATAACTCTTTCTTGCATTCATTGAAATGGTTTATGAAGAGATCCAAATCATCAGACGACTTTGCGGAGGACCAGATCACGGTTGATGTGCAGCCCACTGATGTAACCAGTGATATCCCGGGAGATATAGCCGAAGAGGTTGAAGCTCAACTTGAGACCGCAGGATTTGCCTCGAATATGGATGAGGTGATGCTTGTGGACGGTGAGATTGATCCAATTTATGAGACGTATGTGAAATACACGCACTACACTAGGGAATATGCAGATCTTGACAACGGTGATGATTGTAATGCTGGTACTGATGCCGTCCCAAAGGCGACACCGATTACAGGGGACGTGGATGATGGGACATCTGGAGAGGACAAGAAGGGCGCAATCCTCGATGATGACATTGAGGGTTCCAAGCTGCTGACACAGTTTACACTTACCCGATTAGCATCCGAGACACGTGTGATCTTGAGTCAAATGACACTACATCGTGACAATGGCGGGAGAAGGACTGAACCTCGAAAGAAGGAGAAGGCCATTGTCACAATGACCAGAAAGCTCTCAAGTATATCTTTGAGAGGTCAGGCTAGCAAGACCCGCTCATGGAACTGGTCCGGAAAGAAGGGTATAGATGATGACGGGGAAGAGGCACTTGTCTCTTTATTCGATGAGCCGGAGTTCCAGGAAAGATTGAACCTTGGCTCGGTATCCAAGAGAGGTGCATGCACTGATGAGAATTACGACCAGGATATTATCCCTGATCATGCGGCATTTGTTGAAGAGCAAGAGACCGAATTGGGGAAGGAGAGAAAGGTCAAAACATGGGGCAAGGGAGTCCATCTCACGCTGTGGACCCAGAAAACGTTCAAGAGAGCCCATAGCTTACGCTTGAAGGCGCGCAAAGCAGCACGGGCATTCTATGAGTGAGCGTCGAGCAGCGAGAGGCGATAGATATTCATCAAGGGTGGTGGTGGGGACTGGCTGGCATACCGCAAGATCTGCCTCCGCAGAGTTTGTCCCAAAACGGCATTAATCGCGGAGGCCTCCAACGTTTTTGTGTCACGATGTAGTTTCCGAGGGTAGAAACTACCCGATCTGGCCGCTTGCACCGCACCTCGGTTTCGCATTTGCCTTGCGTCGGCTTCAGATGCGGCCGATTTTCCAATCGGGCGGCGCGAGTGGCAAATTTCTGCTGGCGGGCGGCCAGCTCAGAAAACTGGAGTTCAAAATTTAAGGGAGGCGAAAAACAAAAGGAACTGCAGAGAATCGGAACGGATAGAGCTCAGGTGATAAATACAGGAAGGAACAGGCGTTACACACATTGCAAGGCTACACAACTCAGAAAACAGACAGGCACCAGCATGAGAGACTCGAACTACAAGTCTGTGCCGCTGAACAAGGCTGCCGTGTCGATCACGACAAACCTCTACGACAGACGGGCGCTTGACGCCACCTGTGACAGACCGCTTGTCAACTCGCTGAACCACTTGACGTTCCTCACGTCGTCTTCTGCGAAAGTGCGTGAGACATTGGCGAGCGATGGAGGACTCGAACGGTTGGTTTGCATCCTCCACGAATGCACCAAGGACGTTTCCTCACACACCCCACGCACCACGGGGAAAACCATCGCGGAGGAAAAGCATGATGCCCTGGTGGCTTGGAAGTGGACACTAGCGTTCCAGTGTCTTGTCCTCATCGGAACCCGTGGTACAGAGAAGATCCGGGAACGTGTCGTGCAGGCTGGGATCATCCCGATCATCGCCACCGTGCTGGACAACTACCTGTTGGTGAACCGTGACTTTGATGCAAAGACAGATACAACGCTAAGCGAGAAGTTCATCGGTCTAGTTCAACAACAGCTTAAGCAGTCTCAAGCGCGTGATAAAAGGTCACAGTCGTCCTCTACACTTGGTGTCGAGGTTGACTCCTTGTTGTCCAGTTATTTGAGCTCGAACTCAGAATTGGCAAACTACCTCAGCGAACCACAACAGGCACAGAGATCATCACCACTATTGGAGAATGGACTACACATACTGCAGAACATTTCTGAGATGAACATCCAGCGGAACCTGCACGACATCAACCAGACCATCACGTCGCCGAGGTTCTTCCTCCGTGGCGTGTTGATTCCAAAGGATGATGACGTCGTCTGGTCCCTACAACTACTGGCATTCATCTCCAAGTACTCCAACTTGAAGAGTCACCTCCAGGGGACTCACATTGTCGAGTCGCTCTCCTTGAGAACTCTTCTCAGGACATGCCCTAGTCCAGTGTCAATCCCTCCAGCACTGGAGACGGATGACGACCCAGAGATGGAACTTTTATCTAACCTGTCCTCCGATGAGAGCGAACAGCAGTCGCAAGCGCAATCCCATTCAACACAGCTTAACAATCACCAGCGCCATTCTGCATCGCAAAGATTCCCACCACAACTCACGCAGTCATCAGCACCATCTTCGCAGCGGACACAGGAGCCACAGACACAGCCACAAACGGCAAACATCTCCCTGGCCCAGTCACAAGTTCTTATACAAATGAACAACAACTCGAACGATGATATCATGAATGACAATGACGAGCGTGGTGATGGACTCGTGGTGAAATCGCCCGAGTATCAGAATGCATTGCTGAATGACTATGAGGCGCAGGCAAAGATCATGGAGCATAGTGCGTTATTGGGACCAACAACGCAAAGCACGAAGCAGACTGGTATTACGAGATCACTTTTAAACTCGATCCTGAAGTTTGAGAAATGTTGTTTACGTTGCTCACAGACGGGTCAGCCATCAAAAGTTGATATTCAGGACTATACTTCCAATGAGGAAAAGACATACAACTTCATAGAACTGTCGTTAAAGTTGAATAATTTCTACTCCAAGCAATGCGTTTGGTCCAAGATCTGTGACATTGCCAACTGTCTCAAAGAGAAGGAGGAGTACCTTAGCAAATGGTGCTACGGGACTTACTTCCTTAAGAATACTGCAGATGACGATGTTGATCACTCCACTGACATTGCGGATGTGATGAACATCTTCCCACTGGTGGAGAAGTTTACGATCAAATCGATGAACACGTCGGACATGTGTTACTGGTCCGGCGTGATCATGCGTAACTCCTGCCGTAAGGCTGAGAGTGGCGTGAGACAATGCGCATGCTTCGACTGTGGTAAGTGGGAAAAGTCACCACGCCAATTTGCAAAATGTCGCCGGTGCAAACGCACCAAGTATTGCTCCAAGGAGTGTCAATTGAAGGCATGGGTTTACCATAAGCACTGGTGCGTTGATTCCAACTCCACTTCTACTACCCAGAGCCATGTGACAGGGACACTAGGTGACTCCTCCGCAGCAGGAGCACCGGGTCCCGATGAAATCCAACCGGCACAATTGACGGAGAACCTGTGATCGCATGGCGTTACCAAAAAGAAAACGATACCTCTCCTTATTGCATGTTGCACAGCAACCCCAACCCCCGAAACGGTTAAGAAACCGATAGATTCACGATGTTATGGCCCACGATGATCTGACAATCAAGTGTATTTTCATTTATTCAAAACAAATTTTATTTCCAAAACCAAGGATGTAGTTGTTCAATTAGCCGTGGCCTTGGCCTTAGCCTTCAACAGCTCTTTGAATCTTGTGTTTGTCTTTGCATCCTTCACAAGATCCAGAGCCCTTGTCCAAACGTTTCCCTCTGCGTAAAACTCATCTCTCTTCTCAAGGAAGGCCTCCTCAGCAGCACGCACTTTTTCGATATTCTGGTCCTTCTTGTTGTTGTACTCCTCGTAGAAAATGTCCAATTCCTTGGATGCCTTCTCTCTAGTCTCCTTGGTCTTTGCATCATTCGCCTCGTCTCTCTGTTGGATCTCTAACTCATATCTCTCTTTCCACTCCTTAACCGCATCAGACTCACCTTTTGGTGCCGAGTATAAGGTAGTGTCCTCTTCCTCTTCCTGCTCTTCCTGTTCGAATGACTCTAGCTTTGAGTCCTCCTCCTGTACATCTGGGAACTGCTGCTCGAATTCCTTAACGTCATCATCCTTGTTCAGGAAGTCCTCGTCCTGTTCAGTCTTAAATTGGTCAGCGTCATCGCCGAGAATCTCTTTCTCACGGGCAATGAAGTCATCGTTGAAGGAGTCTGACTCCACTGGGACGTCGATCTCTGGGAATTTGTCGGCCATGGTTATGTGTGTTGAATGGAAAAGGGGTGGGTTGTATATCGGAGGTCCAGATATATGAAATTCCGTGTTGTATTGAAGACAGTCGGCTGGATGTTTCAAGGAACGTTCAGATAACAGAGACAATGGATTGAGGTACTCAACGGCCGCAAATCCCCTTGAAAGCTGGTTGATCTCTCCGGTAGCCGGCAATTGTGACCAGCTCGTCGTGATCGAATCCGCGCCCTCGAAGCAACAGAAATCCGACCTGGTGCACTGTCCTCGGAATTCAACGGTCCTGGAACACAGAGGTCTCTGTCCTGTTTAGAGAGGCCCATGGTGATCTTCGGTTTCGCGTCTTTTGTTTACTCTCCTAAATCTTTGCATTGCTTCGTGCGCTTCACCTGCTTTGGGTATCAGATCTGCATCGGGAGCAACATGACACAACCTACAGCACTTCCAAGCGAAAGTGCTGGTGAACGAGACACCACAGATGATCAGATCGAAAACTTGTTGCGTGAAGTGGAAGAACTCAAGGCATCGAGCCCAATCAAACACGAAGGTGCGATTAAACCAGGTTTGTCGACTACTGATGAGCCAACACCACAAACAACATCAACACCTTTGAAGACGAAGGATGAATCTGTGGAGACTGATGACAACTTTGATGACCTCGTTGACATGAAAGCTGAGACAGCAACGACGAGACAAATCCCGAAATCTGTATCACAAGCTCTGTTCACCTCCACCGTGAAAGTGATGAAAGTCCGTGATAAGACAGTGGCTCCCAAGTTTATCGGAATGAAGCCTAAGGAGGACCCAGAATCATTTCAAAAGATAGAAACACTTCAACAGAGCGAACGTGAATTGAGCAATAAGACTCGGAAACTACGCAGTGAGATCTCATACCTACAGGAACTCATCGACACTGCCAGTATATCGTCCAACCTGAATGAACTGCGCAAGCTCAAGTTTGCCATTGAGAGATTGGGAAAGTTTTTAGATCAGAAGGAGAAGGAGAAGTATGAAGTGGGGATCCAACTGACGCGGATGTTGAGAAAGAGGGTGGATAGCGGCGACTACGGCGAGTTCTGGTCGAACTGATGAGTACATGACAACTGGACATTGGACTCGTAGCACTTAATGGATGGTTCTAGTGCTTCTATAGGAGGTGTGCCCGGACCATCGCTTCGAAAAGCGTGGAAGTTTCCAAAACGTCAACTCCGACGGTGTGAAGGATTCGAACGGTGCGAGTCGACCCAAAGACGGACAATCCCCCGGTTGAAGTTGTCTGACTACACCTCCGCACCATCTCTGCATTGTCAACCATTCTTTGATATCTTAGTGTTTCAACCAAGTCTATCATGAGGCTTCCAAGACCGATGGCAATGCGCCACCTCCTCCACATGAGACCAATGCATCAAAACTTCAACTTCAAGCCGTTACAACCCCGGTTCTTCCATGCCACAAGGCCCACAAGACTTGATGATCCATATAAGACACTTGGTGTGGACAAATCGGCATCGGCTTCAGAGATCAAGAAGGCATACTATAAACTTGCAAAGACGTACCATCCGGATGTTAACAAGGAGCCTGCGGCTGAGAAGAGATTCCACGATATCCAAGGGGCATATGAGATCTTGAGCGATGCTGAGAAGAAACAACAATATGACCAGTTTGGTGCTAGTGCGTTTGATCCTCAGGGGAACCCTGCTGGAAACCCATTCAGTGGTGGAAATCCATTTGGAGGACAAGGAAGTCCATTTGGCCAAGGGCAAGGATTTGGAGGGTTTAACTTTGAGGACCTTTTCGGTTCAGCATTTGGAGGTGGCACTGGGGGTTCCCGTGCGGGTGGCTCTCGTAGTGGCGGATCGTATGTTCAAGATATTAGAGGCGAGGATGCCCAAGTGGTGAAGAGATTGACATTGAAAGAGGCCATTTTCGGTGTAAAGAACGCCAATGTGAAATATGATGTCTATGAAACGTGTGGTACTTGTTCAGCATCTGGATTACAGCCTGGGAAGAAGAAATCCACATGTTCAGCATGTGGCGGAACAGGCTCAAGTGTACATTATATGCAAGGAGGCTTCCAAATGGCATCTACATGTATGAGTTGTGGTGGTGCCGGTGTAACCATTGCCCCTGGCGACTCCTGTTCGGCGTGTCATGGTGAGGGTGCGGTACGTGCCCATCGTGAAACGGATGTTGATCTCCCACCTGGCTTGGAAGATGGTGTACGTCTCCGTGTCAGTGGTGAAGGTGATGCACCAAGAGCCACTTCAGGACCCGGGATACGTCTCACTAGGGGTGATTTGATCATTCGCCTACGCGTTGCTGAGGATCCGAGATTCCGTGTTGAAGGCTCCGATATTATACATGAGGTGCAAATTCCATACACCACTGCCGCATTGGGTGGTACCGTGTCGGTCCCAACGCCTGATGGACCACAGGTGAGACTTCGTGTCCCCGCTGGAACGGAAACTGGCGCTGTATTAAGCGTTAGCGGTCGTGGATTCCCCAAGAGAAATAATGTGAACAATAGGGGAGATTTAAAAGTCTTGTTCAAGATTAAAGTGGGCCGTCCAGGTTCAGATGCTGAAAGGGCATTATTGGAGGCGTTGGCTGATCAATTGGGTGATACCACTGCCAAACGGAGCGATGCACACGTTGATCAGAGTACTACCAGCACCACCGCTGAGGGGGAAGATAACCAGAGACATTCCAAGTTTGTGGATTTCCTGAAAAGTGCGGCTGATAGGTTCTTGAGGAAGGAATGAAGTGTAAATAGAAAGATCCTTGTAAGTATTATTACCCATCGTACATTTTGTAAGGTCACATTTTCTTGTTCGGGTGAGATTTTAGAAAACGGCTTTTTTCGGGAGCGGAGGCGCACGGCCCGGCTATCGATCGCGGGCCTATTGTTTCATGTGAGTGAACGTTTTATAGGGCCAATTGGTGGACGGGAATTTGATGATACACTGGCTGTCTATGTTTATTATTATTGTTACCTATGACTACCTATTATTGCCATTTGCTTCTCAAGCCAGCACATAGATATTTCCCCTGTGAGTCTTTCAAGGTTACATGATCGAGCCATTGTTCACCTGTCATGCGTTCACCACAGGGGCAGAGCCCCATATATGTCAATTTCTCATTGAGTCCGTTGAATCTTTTTACCTTCTGGTCTATGAACTGAAAATGAGCGTGTAGAAGGTGCTTTTTGTAGTCATACTGTCGGTTGAAGAAGCCAGTCTTATGCGGACAGTGCTCACGGGGATAAAGACATTTGAACCTCGATACAGATTCATGGATTCGCATGTGCCGGGACATGTCCCTTGAGATTAAACGACCGCATTTGTGACATTTCTGTACCCGCGGGGCACGCTTGGACGTATTGGTCACCTCTTGTTGTGATGCATAGTTTTGATCGTGATGGTCATGATGATGACGATGATGTTCTTGGTGTTGGTGCTGCAGCTCTTGCAACGGGTGCTGCTGTTGTATCGGATGTTCGAAATCGAGTCCTCTGGGACGATAGCGAGGGTCGTGCATCTTGGGAGTGTAGTAGTATGGATACTGCAGAATATCTGCCTGTGGTGTATGCGTTGGGTTTATGGGCTGGCTTTGTTGATGCACAGCCTGACTCGGGTGCGAATGTATCACTGGCTGCTGATGCAACTGATGCTGTGGTGGCTGTATCTGCTGCTGGTGCCAGACATGCGGCGGATAAGGGTATTGTGAGAGAGGAGGATAGTCGTAGTACTGGCTGTCGTAGTCACGCACAATGCTGTCGTCATCGTAGAGGAACTGTTGCCGGGTGTCCATGATGCTCTGCCTCTTTTGATGTCAGTCCCCGGCAGCTGGTGAGCAGTGCAATTGTTCAGTTCAGTGTAGGCCTCCTTGAGATTGAGCTCACGCGGGCTCAGCCATCGCTTTTTAACCCCCACCCCCTCCCCAGTTTTTTTTTTTTTTTTTTGAAATTTGTACTGGCCTTCAAGTCTAAATTTTCTTAGCTGGGCCTCCCCCAGCGGCAGGAAGAACAATAAGAACAAAAGGGCTGCTGCATCTGGAACTCCGGTGATATGAGCGACAACGGATAGGGCAAAGGTGCGACTGCCATGGCAGCACTCTACGCCCAGCAGATGATACCCTCACACGTAGGGGATCCATTGCTGCTTTGCTCCCGCTCGCGCTAGCTTCTGCTCGTGGAGCTCTTCCCTGACGACGCAGTCCAGCGGCAGCAGCGTGCAGCAACAAGCAGCGGGGCGCAGGGACGAGCGTCGGGAGTTTTAACGGGGGACGGGACAGCCACCGAGTATTTGGACTGCAGCGGGGGCGGTTTACTGGCGTTCGTTCGATGGATGCAGGGTGGGAAACGGTGAACGTTGCAATAGAGGGGCAGCCCAACACCGTTGGCACCGTCATGGGGATGACAGTTCAAGCCGAGCAAATTCCCACTGAAAGTTCTAGAAGAGTGTATGCACGTTGACACAAGTGTCATTCGATCTCAACAGATCCATATTCGCCGGGTGCTGCTGTTGAAGCAGCACTCAGTAGCGGCCGGCAGCATGTGCCGAGTGGCTATGTTTACGAGCCGCTCGATGCGTGACCATGAAAGAAATCTTTAGGGCAAGGTCATGGAGGCATAAACCATGTGTCCACCAGTGCATGCTTTCGTGAGTGGACTCGGCGGCTATCGTCAAGTCATGAAAAAATGGCCATCTCCAAAACGCGGAAAAGGTTTACCAATCATTCTCAGGCAGGGTGCCCCACAGAGCCGCCCAGGCTGGCAACGATACAATCGTGCATTGCGGTGTCCCCGAATATTGTCCAAGTTTTACGATATGCGTCTGTTTTGGTACGGACAGCTCGCTAGCCAACATAGATTTGCATGCATGCTGGGCTGCATTAGGGGTATGGTTCAAGTGCGGAATTTTGTTCCTTCACGTGGATGAAACAGGCCTTGGCCATCGTCATCGGAGACCCGCGGATATCGATCCACACGCCTCCATGGACGCGCTCATTTAGGGGCGAAACCAACGATCCTAAAATGGCACCACCTCGCACAGCAGCATCCGCATCGTCACGGGGGCTCTTCGATGTCCATGCGCCGATTTCGGAAGCGCGGCCCGATTATTTTTTTAGTCCCGTTCGTGTTTTCTGGTCTAAAATTACTGCAGCGGGCAGTTCGTTTCATAGCGAGCGCTACGCAAAAGCTGAGCTTCTGCAAGATCTGAACCCGTATTCCATCCTCGCTAGGTTATGAACTTGGCAACTGTCCAACTTGAGGGGGTAGTGGGTTGGCCGTTGTATGCATGAATGCCATTGACAGTATATCCTTGGGTTAGATATATAGTGTGACTGTTTGATTGGTGACAAATATGTGTGAGATGAGCTGTGTATCAAGTGTTTGCTCACCTTGCGCAATTGGCAGGCCTTAATACTTATGACAGCCTCATGGCAGCCCTTAGCAGCAGCACATCGCACTAAAGCGCATCAGGCACCTCAACGCAAAGGCGCAACGTGCGTCACAGAGAAACACGATGTAAGATATGCAGTTATATTAGGAGAGGCCACATGGCACATCTGGTCAGCTCTGCACGTTCTACCCCTTCAGGCCTTCTACTCCTTCGTCTGCCAGCTAGCAGCCCTGTAGAGTGGCGCACTTTCCCTTCCCATTGCGTACTTGTCCGCCATTACGCAATCACAGCGCGAGATGGTTCTCCTGCCTTACCCGGCCTTGGGTGGTTTAGTGGGTGCTCAAGACCACAGACTATGGGGATTGAAGTTACTGGTGCTATCAGCAGGTGGTGGCTCCTTACCCCAACCGACTCCGCTGCGAGCCGCTCCATTCTCCACCCTTCACTGCAAGTGCATGTGCAAGCCAATGGTAATAACCAGTAAGTCAAATTTCAGTGAGAATAACAATAACAATGACAACCGGCCCCACGGGGACACAGATAAAATTCTGTGCTTGCCGCGCCGAAACTTGATACAAGCACACAGAGCAACCCTTGCTGTATAAACCAACGAGAACAGCCCATCCCCCTCAGTGCAAATCAAATCCTCGGGTAAACCCTACAGAGTAGCTACTGGCTAATATATGGCCAACAGCATCCATCCACTGTCAATCCATCCTTCAAACACCTATCACCATCACCTTATGCTGTAACACCGACGGAATATGCCAACGGACTTATAATTCCCCACCAATTCCAGGACTTTGAGAGCAAGCAACTTCAAACGTGGGACAAGTGAAATTGGGCGGCATTAGTGAACAAAGTTGAAGTTTGCTTCTTCCTATAAAGAGGCACAATACTCCCCTTGAAACCCTGTCCCCATTTAACCCCCTCTACATACCTTAAAAGACAATGCGCTGGCCATACATCGTCTCCCTTGTGGCTCTGCTCGGTGCATCGCTGTTACTCTTCTTCAACATCCTATGTGGTTCGACGACCTCGTCTCCAATCAACAAGTGGTATTGGCTCCAAGCCGACACCGCGGGCATTCCGGGAGCTCACTCTGTTACGAGATGGACAAACTATAACGCTTGTGGCTTGGACAGCAATGGCCACAACTCGGACTGTACATCCAGCAAGGCTGCTTATCCAATGTCGCCAGCGGCGAACTTCGACACCATAGTTGGGGTGCCTGATGGATTGAAGAATGCTCACGGTGAAACTTACCACCTGTCCAAAGCTGGCTGGGCTTTCTTGCTCATTGGGTTGTTCTTCACCTTGTTGAGTATTGTCCCAACACTCGTTAGCCTTTGCTTGCCTAATGTCAAGGTCCTCAATGCCATCACAGGTGCTGCTAATATTGCTGCCCTGCTCTTCACCACCCTGGCTGCATCGTTGCTCACTCCTGCCTATGTCATTGCCCGCAACAAGTTCCGCTCCGCTGGTGCCAGCACCCACTTGGGGCAGACTATGATTGCGTTTGTTTGGACCTCTGTCTTTCTCCTGTTTCTCAGTGCCATTTTCAGCGGTGTTGGCTGCTTCGCTACTGGTGGGAAGAGGGAGAAGCGTTACTCTGAGAATAACTACGAGACAAACTCCTCCCATGATGAGACCTATGGGAATGACTACGCTGGTGGAGAAAAGACTGCCAAGAGGAAGAAGCGACTCTTCTTCCAGAAGCGCACTGATCCAGAGGCGGAGGCCGGCTTCAATCCTGCAGGCACAACTGGCGCTGCTGCCCCAGGCGTTATTGGTGGGGCAAACCTCAAGTCTGGTAACTATGATGGAGCGCAGGCGAGAGGCGTCGATGCCACTGCTCATGACACCAACTCTCCTTCTTACGGTAACATCAATGTTCCCACCGGCTCTGGTTTCGGTGCGGGTGCGGGTGCTGCTGCCGGTGCAGCTGCCGGTGCAGTTCTGGCTGCTGGTACCGTTGTGAGCTCTTATGCGACCAAGTCAAAGTCAAAGTCTACCAGTGCTAAGCCTGATACCGCTGGATCCAGCAAGGGTGCCAATTCTGGTGTGAATGGTGAGACTCTGGGTGATGTTACCCCTGCTGATGCCACAACTTCCAACAAGGAGTCTTTGGATCCCGCCAGCAAGACCGCCACCACTGATACCCCATATGACACTGGTGTTGCGACTGGCAACTTGGAGGAGGATCTCAAGAGTACTCCATATGATACTGGTATTGCTACAGGTTCAGCAAATGCCCGTGACAACACTGGATTGAACACTACCACTGCTGATGCTGCCACTGACTCCTCCAACAAGGGCTTGTGGACCACTGCTGCCGGATTGCTCGGTATGGGTGGTGTTGCCACCACCAATGAGGAGAATGATCCCAACGTGAATGGATTGGATGACCAGGCCAAGACTACTAATGCTTCCTCCGGTGCCAGGGAGTTGGAGGCTGCCGCTTCAGACTTCAACGGCACCAAGGACTCCAAGGCCACGGATTCAGAGCTCAATCGCACGGACGATGCGAATGTGGAATACTTATCCTTCAACGATCGTAACACTGACCATGGGCGTGGCGCTACACACGCTGGACTGAATGCAGAGACGAAGGTTAAGCACCTTCCGTTTCTTGAGAACAAGTCCACCACCTTACCCGTGAAGCAGAATGGATTTGTAAGTAAAGATTCGTATGGGAACAGAACTGCTGGTTATCAAACTGGTGTCCCTGATGATGCCGCTGCCGCTGCTGCTGCCGCTGCAGGATCCATGGGCACCTACATCAAGAAGGATGGGATTGCCACACGCGCAGAGGATACGTATACCGGTGCACATATTGGGAAGAGAACTAAGAAGGACCTGACTGATACCGAGGGTTTTGAACCAACTGATTACTATGAGCGCAAGACTGGTGCGAATGCTGATGTTGCCAAGGTTGATTCTGGAGTTTCCGATGCGAAGGATAACACCAATAACGCTCATCCTGCGGGTGACTACGACTATTTCAATGAGGCATCTTTGAACGAGTCTCAACAGACAGCATCTAAAGCTGCGGGATACCCAACTGACTCTTCCACCACAGATCCGTCCAAGGCAGGATATGCTGATAATTCTGGGTTCACTGACAAGAATGGATACAAGTCCTTTGATAACACCGGTGAGTACAAGAAGAAGTATCTGCAGACGCCTGATGAAGCTGATTCAGGTCTCACCGGTGCCAAATCTGACAGCAAGGCGAAAGAGAAGACCTCATCCATCAAGAGCACTGAGTTGAGCAAATCTAGATCTGCAGACTATGACCAAGTTGGCGAATCTTCTGGTCATGACAAGTCGTACAAGTTGGGTGGAACTACAGGTGCGTACAAGACTGACTCTGAAATTCCAGGCGTTGTCGATCCAAAGCGGAACCGCAATCCAATCTCTGAGGGAGTTGCACCTGGAAAGTTGTCCACTCCACTTGATGTTACCACTGGTCCAAAGGCTAAGCCAATTGGTAAGAGAGGTTCCCTGTCTGAGGAATTGTCAAAGAGTGGTGGTGGTTTGCCTGGTGCATTGAATACCAATGATGTCTCTTATCCCACAACAAGTGGTGGTGTCTATCGTGAAGATGCTCAGCCGAGAGATGCAGGATCCGTTGGTAATGGACAACAGCGAGGGTTCATTCAGCACATTGTTGATACTGCCAAGATTGTCATCTAAGTGGTTTTAGTTTCATGTTTGTTTGTGTAATCCAAGTTGTGTTTGATATTGTCTTTCTTGCCCTAGAGCACAAATGAAGTAGCATACGAAATAGTGGTTGGAACAGCTGGTTGGTCCCTTATACAGTTGACGGGGTAGTTCTTCGGAAGGCAATGTAGTGTTTTTCCGTGTAATCACATGTTGGGTGAAAGAAAGAGCGATGGTCTGTATCCGAGTCGAGTATATCGATTCCCGCATCAAGCATCATGGCAAACCTTGCAGACCGCATCAGCGATCCCCTCTTGAAGAGTTTTGTGTCAAATCCCCGCCTCTCCAGCCGAAGGGGGGGAAAAGTGAATTGAGAAAGTCCGTTCCTCTCCTCCACCAAAACACAACAGAATGTCGCCGCTTTTGGTCCATGGGAAGAAGATCCCCACGGCCCCGTACACGCCTAGCAACCATTTCAAAGAGGAGATTGTTCCTTACAATGGAGCAGAGTTCTATACGCAATTCTGGGTGAGTGGGATTGGTGTTTTTCTGGTCCATGACTCGTCAACGTACTAATGAGATATAGCCAGTGGTCACCGGTGACGTTAAAGGTCGGATATTGATGGTGCATGGCTTTTCTGAAGGTGCGGGTCCTTATGTGAAGATCTTTGATGACTTGGTGAACAACGGATATGAATGTTTTATCTTTGACCAGCGTGGTGCTGCCCTGACATCACCAGAGAAGACCAGGGGCGTCACCGATGAACACCATGTGTTTGATGATTTGGAATTCTTCATCAAGCGTCATATGGATCACACAAAAAACCTCTTCCTCGGTGGACATTCCATGGGCGGTGGCATTGTGTTAAACTATGGCATCGATGGGAAATATAAAGGTCGCTTGAGTGGGATCTTTGTCACTGGCCCCTTGATCGTGCTGCATCGAGCAACAATGCCTAATAAGCTATACAGGGGCACTGGAGAGGCTGTGGCCAAGTTTTGGCCAACGAAGAAAGTTGACGGTGGGATTCCTGTAAAGTATATTACATCGGACCCGCAATGGCAGGAATACATCGTTGGCAACCCGCTTTGTACTCCATTGCTTGGGTCTTTGAGACAAGTGTCGGATATGCTTGCAAGGTGAGTGTTTGTGTGTGCGGGCTGTGAATATTGCTAACGATACAGGGGAGAGTCATTGTTGAAGAAGGATCGTGCAGACAAGTTTGACACGGTTCCATTGTTGATACTCCACGGAGACGATGACAAGGTGAGTAACTACGCCATCAGACACAAACGCATGCCTAACAGATTCCAGTCCAATGATCCAGAAGCATCAAAGAAGTTCTTTCAGATGATCCCGTTGAAGGATAAGCAGTTGGAGCTGATCCCTGGCTGTCGCCACACCTGTTTCATTGAATCACCAGAGCATTACACCAAGTGTTTGACCCTCCTGCTGCAGTGGTTGGATGGACATCTCGAGTGATAATCTGTTAACCCGCCTTTAGTTTGACCATAGCAACGTACAGTTGGCCATAGAGGGAAAGGCGCTAAGCAGCCAAAACCAGGAAATGTCCCCTTTGAGAATTTTTCGTTATTTGCAGTCGCACGCGTACGCAAAAAGCCCCCCCCCCCCCCCCAAAAGGGAAATAAAGCTCATCTCTTATCGTATCGCGCGCCAATCACAACAACGGACAACACTGGGCGTTCCACTCTCATTTACAACTGCTCGCTTACTCGCCCCTTACACTGCACACGCGACTGCTACCTGGAGCTGCCCAAGCATCGCTGGTACCGAGATCGTGAAGATACCCCACATCGGGCATTCCATCGGGCATTCCTTCGGGCATTCCATCGATCAGTGCTGTCGTCGCATTCCGAAAAGTTCAGCATCGACTGAAACGTCAGTTGAATACCGTGGCCTCCCTTTCACTCGGCGTATGGACAGATGTCGTATCCATACTTCCCCTATGAGAAGGAACCGAGAGTCATTGCTATGGGTGGTGTGACTGCCCAAATATGGGTGAGTATCTCTGATCATGCAACACGCTCAATACACTAACATCCAAAGCCTATAGATGAGGATCAGTCACTACGTGCCAGGTTGATCTGCCTTCATAACCCTGGGGAGGACGTCTCGCTGTACAGACGAACCATTGACGTGATGACGTCCCAGGGCTATGAAGTGATGTACTACGAGACCAATGAAGTGGAATTCCCTGATGGAACTTCAAAGTCTAACCAGTTGTTGGATTCAGTCATTGAAATGTGTATCAAGGACATGAAGATGACCAACACCAAATGCGGACTCCACCTCATGGGTCATTTCATCTGTGGTGCACAAGCTCTTGCATATGGTGTCAATGGTCAGCATAGGCACCACATTGATACGATCATTGGTATAAACCCCCTGGTACAACCACAAGAAAATTTCCTCAAGATGTCCTTAAAGACCAAATGGAATGCCAAAATGAACCCGCATGCCATTGTCGATCTGCATACAGACGTGTCGTTATTCACAAGAGATCCCAGTTGGTTACAATTCTTGAAACAAGAACAGTATTCGTTCACAAAACTTACAAATCTCCAACTAAAGTCCATTCAAGAAGTGTCATCCATCTTACTGTCAAAGAAGATGAGTCGTCAATTCAACGTCAGGAACGTTATCATCATTCAAAGTATTGAAGATCCATTGACACAACTCTCTGGAACACAACAGTTTATCAACAATAATGGAGCCAAATCGGCATACCTCCTTGAATACACCAAGGGGATGAATAACCTGTTCTTGGAACGTGAAAAGCTATTCCAAAGGCTTATCACTGATCTGATTGCATGGCTTGGGGAGAACTGATGGCCCCTGGTGGGTCTAATAATGAACTCAATTTGATATTGTGTGCCTTCCATCCCTGTAGCATCCGAGTCCCATGGATCTTTACTTGGTATCGTTTGATAGGTACTGTAACAACCTTCCCCAGAAGTGATGCCAATCGTTCTTGTATGGAACTAGCATTGATGTATAATTCTTCCACTTCATCCATGTCCAAAAATTCCATCGTATCCATCCTTATGCGGATGAGATCCACCTCCCCATAATCGTTCAAATCCATCGATTCAACAAGAACCAATTCCATAGGGTTCACTTTCGGGAGAGCCATCCTATGACTCTTGGTACATAATTGGTTCAAATTGGTGATACTTACAATGTATCCAGTGTTATCCAAGATATCGGTATGAGTCCCCCCATTCAACTGACGAAACTTTCTCTGCGAAGGTTCATCATAATCAGCTTCAAATTCATCATCCGTCGGTAACTGAGGCGGTGAAGATTGTTTCAACTGTGGTGATTCCAGCATAAACAATGGACCTATTGATCGATGATCATTCAAACAGTCTAAAACCAGTTCAAACAGATCGTTCCCAAACGTTCGATCGAATACATGTCTCTCAACAAAGAGGAACGCTCTAGGGAATCCTTCAATGATTGACTTGTACGCCAATGCCCTTTCTTTCAAATTGACATTGCCCAAATTGGGATGGATTAGCTTGATACCAGTACCCTTGTAGCTGTTTGATACGACACATTCTATCCAATCTCTATACCGTTTCACCGTTGCTGTTATCTCCACGAATAATCCATGTTTCGTTACATTAGTCCTTTGTGAACTCTTGTCAAATGGTAAATGGCCCGTGATAACCTCGAACTGCTTGGTGAATAATCTCCAAGTCTCGGGGAATACAACCACTTGCATGATGCTCTCTGGATCCAAAGTCTCGTCAAAGGATCCAAAGAATATCGTGTCATGATAAGGGCATTTAAAGAGCCTGTTCGGCGTAAGATCAGAGACACAAAGCATGATTTGGCCACTGTTGTTCCTCACGTAGAAGACCATTGCGGTGAATCGGGCCATGTAGGGTGTTTCAGCATCCTCCAACTGTGAGAGTTGTTCATAGTGTCGTATGCTCATGATCTCTGGCTGCACCGGGGTGCATTTGATGGTGGTGGTGTAGCCTACAACGCGAAATTTCAACGCATCGATAAACGCGAGATAATAGACGAGATTATTCCGTTGCATACCCAGGTGGTGGCTCAATGACGCTGACAGAGCTGAGAAACATCTCTGAGGTCTCTTCAATACGAGTTGTCAAGCATGGACAGACGTCATCGACGAAGATTCGGTGCATCTTACTCGTCGTGCAGTGGAACTTTGGACAGAACATCCTAACGGTGACGGACTTCACCAGGTTGGCCCAGTCTAACGCTATCCACATGAAGGTCAACGACAGGGCAAGGGGACAGATACGAGAATTGGAAGAACGATATAGGAGTGTCAGGCGAAGGGAGCAATCACTGATGTTCCTTGATAATGATCATCTGATCTTTGTCAGTTGCATTGCCAATGTAACACTCGATGGAGGGAGGAAGTACCAGTTCACGTTGGAAGAGCTGAAGTTGCTAAATAAGGACCCCATGAGTATATTGTCAATGGGTGAGAAACTGCGACTCAAAGTAAAGGATCTGGCAAACCAACTGCAAAAGAAGAGACTCATTGAAACGGTGAAGAATGAGGATATCCATGGAATATTGGGGATCTTATCGAGGAAGAGACATCAGCAGGAGGTCAAGGAAGAGCAAGACAAGAGGCCGAAGGTTGAAGAAGAACTGGACAGCAATGTCGATATAACAAACCCATTCTTCGTTTTCCCACAACCAGGTGAAGTACCCAGTGATACGATCAAATTTGACACTCAATTCTTGAATACACAGGCACCTGATGAGAGCTATGAAATCAGTGACACACAGGTATCCCAGAAAGACACGCAGGAATCTCCCAGCACGGAGTTTGAAACAACACAGATCCAATCACAGCGATATATACCAACCGTTGAAGATGTGTCACAGTTTGTCCAAGTGGAAACTTCTGCATCAATGGATGGGTCACAACTGCCCATGGACTCACACAGACCACATGAGGATGTCGTTATCAACTCACAGATGGAGACTGATCCTATAGATGTGAGTCCATCATTTCCGGGAAAGAGAGACGATGCTCTCACTACCGGTTATGACGATGATCCATTGGCCATCGCAAGGGTCATGGGCAGCCTACCAAAGGTCTACAACACGCTCTATGTCTTTTCGGGCTATGCCGTGGGGATAGATCCATGGGATCTCAAACTCATTGGTAAACCATTCAACCAACGCGTCGGTATACGACCCATGAGACTGATAATCTCCAATCGGTTGGATATATCACAACTGGAGTTGAATAAGAATTGCATAGCGTTGGAGTTTGATGAAGAGGCATTGATGAAATTCTTTGAATTGGCCGATCTTGAAGGGTGTCAAGTTGGAAGTCTACTGGAGAAGCTTTTAGAGGGCGAAAGACGGCATGACTTCCATATCCTAAGACAACAGAAACGAATGACGGGATTAATGGTTGATTATTGGGAGTGTGCGGATACTCTGAGAGGCCTGCTGGAGTAGAAGGGCCTCTTCAACGGATGAATACGAGGGACGGTTCAACCCAGTAAATCGCCCCGTCTTATCGGGCCCCCCCAGGTATAAAATTAGGGAAAAGCAAACTAAAAAACATCACCAACCACAAACTTCCAAACCACAACAACCCCCCTCCCCCACAAATCAACAGGAACAAACGATGGGAACGTGTCTCGCCGTGATCAAAGTCACTGGAACTGCCGCTCTAGGCATCTATGCCGGTGTTGCCATCTCTTCTCTCACCAACTATGAGATCTTGACCCATGTTCTCGCCACGGCAAACAGTGCCAATCTGAACCACGTCAAAGGTTTGATCCGCGGCCAGTTTGTCCAGACGATGAGATTGCTGACCGCATTGGGTTCTCTTGCCTCGTCTGCCTTCATCTTGGCATATTCACAGGCGCCACGGACTCTGAAACATCCATATTTGATCTACGCCTCCCTTGTGACGCCACTATCCAGTCTGATCTATTATGGGCTTTTGAGAGGCCCCGTGACGAACTATTTGAGGCTGAAGCAGCTCCAGGTGAAAGAGTCGAAGGAACCGCGCGAACGCGTCGTTTCTGAGTTGGATAATTCCGTTTATAAGGATCTTGGTGATGTATTAACCACGTCTGATGAGGATGAAAAGGCTGAAGATGAGGAGATTTCAGAGGAGGTTGAGTTCCATTTGACCCAGAAGACTATCGAGCAAACGTTGGAAAGAGGTCACTTGGGCGATAAAGTCAATGCGGTGCTTGGTGTGTTGGGCTTTGTCATTGCCACGGTGGGGCTCTATGGTGATCACTGAGGGGTGCTAGTGAAATGATATACACACTATATGATTTAGATTGGTAGACCAAACTACAGCAGCTACAGCGTAGGGAAGGTGAAAAGACCGTTCTATGCAGGTCCCCCGCCACATATCTAAAGTAGTAGGGGAATGGTGAATATATGCTGGGATGAGATGGCACTCACTTGTGGTGTTGGAATGAAGCGATATGTTGGATCTTGAAACTCGTGGACCAATCGTCATCCTCCATGTCTGCCCAAGATGTGCCTGTTGGGCATGAATCCAACAGCGATGGCACCAACGATGATGGTAGCGATTCCGAGGTCAACATTGGCTGAGCAGGGATGGACATTGGCATGGAACTGGAGCTTGCAATGTCGACATGTTGGGTGGTGGCTGCAGCCATCTCCTCCTCGTCCAATCCAAACACCAACTGTTGCTCGGGTTCATAATCGACAAACTGGTCCATCTCTTGGTCCAGTGTGAGCCCCGCGGTGTAATCCTCCATCAAAGCCTCGAGGCAACGATCCAATGATCTATGCATTGGGTTCAATTGAAGCAGTTGCATGACTGCCTTGAATCCGTGGGGGGAAAGCTGTGGGTACAGCACAAACAGGAAATGTGGAGAATCGACAAATCTCTGGAAATTGGCATCGGAGACATTCGCCAGCTTGAAAGGACATGACCCAAACAACGTATAGAGCAATGTGATGCCCACAGACCAGTAATCGGCCTTTACTGAATCGTATGCAACCATCTGACGTGGAGATGAAGATTTCTTGAAGAAAGTCTCCGGGGCCATGTACTTTTCAGTACCGATGCATGGATCAAAGCACTTGTTGCACAGTGTCGCAAGCCCCCAGTCGGTGAGCTTGACGGATCCGTTGCCATCGATGAGGATGTTTTCCGGTTTGATGTCTCTGTGATAGACGCCATGGTCATGGGCAAACTTGACCGAAGAGGCCAGCTCCTTGACGAAGTTCTTGAACAGCATGGGAGAACCATTGGTGAAGCCCTTGTTCGAAGGCACGCCTTGTGACTTGAGATAGTCGTACAGGTCACCATTGGCACAGTACTCAAAGACAAGGAAGTAGTGAGTGGGGGTTTCGAAGTAGTCCAGGAGTTGACAGATGTTTGCATCGCCTGGGGCGAGTCTCTTGAGCACTGAAACCTCGTGGCGAGCCATCGCAGACACGCCACGGACGGACTTGTCCATGGCCTTTATGGCAACGTGGGCGTTGGTGAACACGTCACGGGCCAGTGAAACGTGGCCATAGGAGCCCATCTGGATGTTGGACAGCTTGCGGTATCGGTTGTGGAGAAGCACGCCAGCCTCGTACGCCGCGTGGTGGGAGGTTGGAGCGGGAGCGAGCGCGGCCATGTGTGTGGTCATGTGTTGTGTTGTGTTGTGTTGTGTGTGTGTGTGTGTGTGTGTGTGTCAGCCCTCGAGCAGCGGGAACTGTCGGTGTCTCTGCCGCGTAGCAAGAAGTGCAAGAAGAGGAAGTAAACAGCACCGCCGGGGCTGACGATTTTGAACTCCCAAGTGGCGTTATCGTGCGGCCCGGACCGGCTGGGAGGGAACGTTCCA
>PPLI02000016.1:0-160362 GCA_003707745.2 Williopsis misumaiensis
GTCATTCTTGGAACATCCCCACAAACGGTAGGAGCCCCCAGATAGTCATTTTCAGGACATTCCGCAAACGGCTGCTAATATGAGATGCTACCGGTAATTAAACCCAAAAGTGACGTGGGCTCTTTCGCCAACTTCTTCACACAAGCCGTCATCCACTAATGGACGCCCACGTCTCTGTCAACCGCTCGCGAACCATCTCGTACGCGACGGGGAGAAATCGTGGACGCATTCCACCGTTGGATGATCCGGTGAGGGCGTTTGCACCCTTGCACTCTACCGTGTCCACCGAGTCCATCGCTACACGCCACTCGAATCATTCTTTGTTCGATGCTTCAGATGCAGAGAGCCTCCCGGGTAACTTACACGTGTCATCAAGCTCTAGCATTGAACATCTCGTCAACCGGTATGGTGCCGTGGCGTTGATCCGACAGCTCTCAACGGACCTGGCGCACCGTGAGGCTGAGATCCTAATGAGCCAGCGGAAAGTGGCGCAACGCGAGTCCGTCATGATGCGGCTACTGTCTGAAGTTGGAATATCATCGAGTCAAGTGGAGGCTTTGATCAGAGAGAGGACGGCAGAGTTGAAGGATGACCAAGAGTATTTGAAAGACTTGATCAATGATGCGATGGAGCAGAAACTTGATGACGCCGATTCACCCAAGACAGAATCTAAGCCATCCACACCGGAGGAGCCGATGGTGACGCTTGCGCCCAAGAGAAGAACACGACCACATTCCCTGTCATCACCAGCTGCGCCCATATCGGCAGCATCATCGGACTATCACTATGATATCTTCAACGCATTCAACGCGGTGTCGCACAAGTTCCTCAATCATATCC
The DNA here is from genome assembly GCA_003707745.2 of Williopsis misumaiensis. Lineage (NCBI taxonomy): Eukaryota > Fungi > Ascomycota > Saccharomycetes > Phaffomycetales > Wickerhamomycetaceae > Williopsis > Williopsis misumaiensis. The sequence continues at coordinate 841 of PPLI02000016.1, forward strand.
CACACCCCGTACATGACGTGATAATCACAAACTCAACAACAAGTCGACCAGCTCCTCTCGAGATGGACTCATTCCACAAGAGTGGCCAATTGCCCGAGCACGACGATTATGTTGACCAATTTGGATTTGTGTACGGTAACAAAAGCACACAGACAAAATCGTCACAACCAGCTGGACTGGTGGACTCGTCACCACTAAAGTCCAGGTTACTGTCATTGGCGCAGAATCATGACATGACACAACAGAAGGGCTCGAATCAATGGAACGAGTTTCTCAAGAGATTATCACTACTGGACAACGACTCCCATGGTGATCTTTTAACTATAAACGGGGAGAACATTATCCATTACAGACATCTATACAAAGAGCTTACGAAGCTGATACAGATGGGTGTGCCGAAATTGGTGAGACCAAAGCTTTGGTCTGAGCTATGTGGGGCAAACACATTGAGGAACCCGACAGAGTATCATGAGTTATTGGATTCAGCAGCACCGAACACAGAGGCGGAATCCCAAATACAACTGGACCTTTACAGGACCATGCCATTTAACGTTTTCTTCAAGGACAGTGGACCCGGGTTGGGTAATCTACAACGTGTTTTGATCGCCTTTAGCAGAAAATATCCACAGATTGGGTATTGCCAAGGGATGAATTTCATCGTTGCAAACCTGTTGCTCGTTTACCACGATGATGAGGATGTATTTTGGGTCTTTGTGGGACTATTTGAGAACGTTTTACCAAAGGGATTCTTCAATCTGACCAACATCAAAGGTGATATGACGATTTTGAAGCACAACTTCCAAGAGCAGTTACCAGAGTTGCACTCCCATTTCACACAGCATGATGTTGAACTAGAACCCATCTGTTTCAACTGGTTCATGTCTTTATTCACCGACAGTCTCAGTGCACCTATTGTGTTCCGTATATGGGATAATCTCATGCTCAATGGGTACGTTGAGATACACAAGACCACGTTGGCGTTGTTCAAAGTGTTCGAGGACAAGCTTTTGTCAATGGCGGACAACATTGAGGCTTATGAGTTCATGAAGAATCTCAACAAGAGCAACTTCAATTTGAAAGGGTCAGAGTTGATTGCCACTAGTTGTAAAATCAAAGTGGTGATGTGAACGTTGCATTCATGTTTTATGACTAATGATATCCCATGTAGGCCAAAAGTAGTCACAGATCTGTTGGAAACTTGATGATGTTATCCACAATGTAGTACTGGAAACAGTTGAGCATTATTGGGAACACCAAGACCACCAGGACGACCTGGACATTAGGGAACCCATCGCTCCAACTTAGCACCCAGTCTGCATAGGCAATAAACACTGGGAAGTATAACAACACGTATATCACTGCTTTCATCATGATGAGCGCCACCATAAAGATCATTAGTTGTCTAAGCCAGGGTATTACCCTGGGTGGGGAGCCATAGTTCCCAGACTCGATTCCCTTGATGTCCAAAGACTCACACAGTGAGTATACTGTGATTAGACAGACCCAAAGGATCGGTACACCGACAGTGGTGTCAAGCAAAAGGTTGATAAAGTACCATTCGCACTCACCAGCGTCCTCCTCATCATCCAACACCACCAAGTCACCCGAGGTCTTGAGCAGACTCACTGTGAGGTTCAAGAGATGCACTCCAGCGGCACCCAATAGTTGCTTTGACACATCAAAGAACCAGACTTTCCAGGGTCTCTTTGGATGTTCATACCTTCTCTTGAGCACTAACGAGGCACAAGCTATCAATCCCAAACAACTTTGCACCATGAGCGATACGGGGCCCAAGAGGTCACATTTCGGCTCGGGAAGGATCTTTTTCCCCGTAGAGGAGAGGTCAGCAAGCTGCATGTGTATGGGCTGTGACACAGCTTTCCGGGACAAGTTAGCGAGACCGTCTCCAGAGTGACAGCTTCCATCATTCAAGAGGGAGTTGCTCGATGCGGTCATTGTCGCTACGCTGTCTAAATGTACCGCGAATGCGTTCTGTGTGTTGTGTCTTTTTCTCCCTTCTGCGGGTTCTCGGGATGTTCCCGAGTTTCCCGAAAAACTCCCAATGTTCCCACGTTTTGGCGGCCAGGGGAAAGACAGAACGAGGCCGATGCCGGGGGTGGTGGGACTAGGTTGCTGATCGAGACAATGCCTAGAGAGATGGTGGGGAGGGGGGGGGGGGGGCTGAAGGGTATGCCAAGTGCTACTGGTGAACACTGTGCGTTGTTCTATTGCCCCCCCCCCCCTCTACTAGACCGAGTGGTCTTACTCCCCCTGGCTCAGCCCTTATCTCCCCGCGTTATCGCCGCCGGATATATCTCTTAACGCCTGCGGAGCTCCGGTGACACAACCATCGCTGGTCCTTGTCCTCCTTCTGTATAAAAGGACGGCGGCTCGCCCCCACTTCACCAGTTCTCTAATTGATCACACACACCAATAAACAGCTCATCATGACACCAGCAGCAGTGGTCGAACATCACGAACATCACGCACACGCAGTACATGCGCCGATCAAGCTCTGCAATGAGAAGCCCGCCAGTTTCAGACTTGCCACGTATGCCACCGACGCTGACGTGAAGCCCCTGCCAATGAGCTGGGGGGAATCAGACCCTCACGTGAGAGGACCCGTCGTGTGCTCATGGTATCGCGACGGTCTTTCCAAACACAACGCCATTGGCGCCCATTCAGGTCCTTATTCCATCTATCATGCATTGGCTGTTGGATCGAAGCAGCTGGACCCAAACCACACGGCAGACTACACCAACGCCGAGCCGGCGTTCAAGATCTCACAACAGGCCCAATGGGGGTCTAAGGAGAAGATCGTCTCCATGGATCCATTTGGCCATTTGGTGCCATGGCTCTTTGCCGAGACCGGAGAGCTTAACAATGTCGAGATCCGTCCAACCATCTCCATCACCAAAGCCCACATGCAGCTATCTGAGATGAAGGAGGCTGTCGATTCAGGGAGACTCGTGGTGGATGGGGATATTGTTATCAATGCCAGTGGGGATTTGAACGTGCAGAAAGTTGCCGTTGAGCCAGTTTGGTATCTGCCTGGTGTTGCAGAGCGGTTTGGAATCACAGAACAAGAGTTGAGACAGGCATTGTTCCAGGACACTAATGGTATGTACCCAGAGCTTGTCACCAGACCGGATATCAAAGTGTTCTTGCCACCAATTGGCGGCTTGACCGTTTACATCTTTGGTAAAGTGGAAGACCTGTCCAACCCAGAGAAGCAGCTGGCATTGAGAATTCACGATGAGTGCAATGGCTCAGACGTTTTCGGTTCTGACATTTGCACTTGCCGTCCATACCTGATCTTTGGCATTGAGAGGGCTGTCAAGCAGGCACAAGAAGGAGGGGTTGGTCTTGTGGTTTACTTCCGTAAAGAGGGCCGTGCATTGGGTGAAGTCACCAAATATCTGGTGTATAATGCCCGTAAGCGCGGTGGAGACACCGCTGCTGAATATTTCCACCGCACAGAGTGCATTGCCGGTGTGCGTGACATGCGCTTCCAGCAATTGATGCCGGATGTGTTGCACTGGTTGGGAATCACCAAGATTGACAAAATGCTCTCAATGTCGAACATGAAGTACGATGCCATTGTGGAACAAGGCATCCCCATCATTGAGCGTATTCCTATCCCAGATGAGCTGATCCCACCAGATTCGCGTGTGGAGATCGATGCCAAGGTGCACGCGGGATACTTCACAACGGGTAAGGTGCTGACACAGGAAGAGTTGAAGAGCATCAAGGGTAGAACATGGAGTTAGGTAGCCGATATATTGATGAACTATAAAAGATTGAGAATTGTAGAGTAGTATTGACTACTCAAACAATGTTAAAGTCTTTGAACTCCAGCCCGGGTTGATAAATCTCTGTTCACCAGCAGCGACCAAGGAGGAAACCTTTTCAACATCTTCTGGCTTAAGGTCAAACACTTGGAAGTTGGAGATGATTCTGTCCTTGTTGATAGACTTTGGCAACACGACAACGTCTCTCTTCAATGCCCAATTGATCAACAGCTGAGCAACAGATACCTCATAAGATGCGGCAATGGACTTTAGGGACTCATTTTTGAACAGCGGAGAGTCTTGGGAGCCCAACGGGGAGTAAGCCTCGATGATGATCCCATGCTCTTTACCAAAAGCGATGAGTTCCTTCTGTTGCAACAATGGATGGGACTCCACCTGGTTGGCAGCAGGAACGACCTTAGTTGATGGTGCAGCCAGGAGCTTCTTCAAGTTGTTCACAGAGAAGTTCGAAACACCAACGGCGCGAGTCTTTCCAGTTGCTGGCAACTCTTGGAATTTTGCCCATGTCTTGACGAAGTCCCAATCCTCATCGATGAGGGGCTTGCCATCCTTGGATGGGACAGTGAGGCCCTCAGACTCGGTAGTGTGTTCGAATGCCAATGGCCAATGGATCAGGTACAAGTCAACGTAATCCAGCCCCAATCTCTTCAAGGAATCGTCCAAGGCCTGTGCTGGGTCTCTGTGATGGGTTCCCCAAAGCTTTGTGGTGACGAAGAGCTCGCCTCTTGGGACACCCGAGTCCCTGATGGCACGACCGACGGGACCTTCATTCTTGTAAATGGCGGCGGAGTCGATGTGCTTGTATCCAGCCTTTAAGGCCTCCAAGACGGCATTGTAGGCTTCTTCCTCGGTGGATCTCCATGTCCCCAGACCGAGCTGTGGGATGGTTGCTCCCGTGTTGAGGGTCAAGACGGAGGTTGAGTTGGTCATGTCTATGTTTAGTTGGGCACGAGTTTGGTGATGTGTTGGCTAGAGTTTGCTTGTCACGGCGTTGATGTTCGAACCCCTTTTCAAGCAACATCCACCCGCCATATTACTAATTGTGGCCACCGATGGCGCGTGGATAGCACCACTGCGCACCAGAGCCGCTGGGGTTACCACACCATCGTGGCATCGTCTCACTGTTCACGCCATTGAGATCAACGGCATTCACCTGGACACCCACAAACACTCTGATGTCCCCCTTGGCATCCACCCCGATTAGGCAACTTGTAAACACCCGTTTGTTTTCATTTGTGGAAAACACATCGGAACCAACAAACTACTGATAAACTGCAACGGAACGCCAGGGCAATGGCGCGCAAGCTAACGATCGATGCGATCGAGTTCCTTAGAGGTGAGTTGCTCCACTCAAACGATCGACCAAAGACTAACGCAGAACTCCAGGCCGTGTGTACTTGGGAGCGTACGATAAGAGACCCGTGGACACCACCCAGTTCAAGTACTTGGCCATCGATGGTCTCGTTGTATACAACGCATTCCATTTGGACTTCGGCCCTTTGCATATTGGCTCGCTGTACAGGTTTGCCACTGCTCTCCATGAGGTGTTGAACCGTGAAGAGAATGCCGAGAGGGCTATCGTGATCTATTCATCGCTGGACCATCGCCAACGTGCCAACGCAGCATGTCTATTGGCGTCGTACATGGTGTTGATCCAAAGCTGGTCGCCGCATCAGGTGCTTCAGCCCTTAGCACAGATAGAACCCCCATTCATGGGATTCAGAGACGCTGGCTATTCGCATGCCGATTTCGAGATCACCATTCAGGATGTCGTTTATGGGCTTTGGAGGGCAAGAGAGCGCAAGATGGTGGATTTGGTGGGCTTGAACTTAGAGGACTACGAATTGTATGAGAGAGTGGATCATGGTGATTTCAACGTTATCTCTGAGGACTTCATCGCATTTGCTTCACCTCAGCAGGGCAAGTCCGGTGCCTTGAACAGTGCATTCAAGCATGTGCTATCGTATTTCCAAAACAACAACGTTCAAATGGTGGTGCGGCTCAACTCGCATCTGTACAACAAGGATGAGTTTGAGAGCCGTGGAATCCAGCACTTGGACATGATCTTTGACGATGGAACATGTCCAACTATGGACATGGTCAAGGACTTTATCGGTGTGTCTGAAGGTGTGATCAAGAATGGGGGCAAGATAGCGGTACACTGCAAGGCTGGGTTGGGACGGACAGGCTGCTTAATCGGTGCTCACTTGATCTATACCCATGGGTTCACCGCGAACGAGTGCATCGCATACATGAGAACCATCAGGCCCGGGATGGTTGTTGGGCCGCAACAACACTGGCTATATTTGCACCAGAACCAATTCCGCGAGTGGAAGTACACCATGGTTCTTGACAACGTGCCGAGTGAACGGTTGGGTGGGTTCTCGTCGTTGATCTCTTACGATGACTTCAAGAAGAGGAAGTCTTTGGAATCTCCATCCACACCGGTGAGAAGACGTGTCTCTCTCGGGACCACCAACTTGCACAAGTCAGTTTCACGTGCGGTACCACTGCAATCCCCTGGCCAGCCACGCAAGTCCCCCGAGCGAAACTATGCCAATAACAACAACAACAGCAACAACAACTCGGATGATGAGGAGGATTACCACAGTACAAAGGACAATATCCCCGAGGAAGAAGAGGAGCCCAAAGTGTCCTACACCAAGACGATCACGACAACAAAGACCACCACCATATCATCACCACCGGGTGTGAAGGAGACGCTTGCACAGATGCCCAAACAGAGATCCAGGGTGGTGAGCAACGGCGTGAACAAGGCGAAGAGCAGTAGAGTGGGGTCTGGGGTTCTCGGCAACGCAGGGGTCCGGAAGACGTCCAGTTCAAAGAGATGATCGAGTTCATTAGTCTAATACCACTTCACCGGTCTCCGCTGTGTAGTCTGCCCTTTCCGTAGCCTGGGGCCCACCCTCCCGCTCGTTGGTCGTTCCATCCCGCATGGCTTCGGGTGGGATGTGCACAATCAAAAACAACGGTCAAACCTCCATCGCTTGCCCCGTTTCCAGCACAAACCCCCTCCCACCCACGGCAAATGGAGCTGAAGAAGGCCGGTGACGAACTGCCGGACGAGACCTCGTGTCCCTTTGGCTGCTGCGAAGGGTTCTCGCTGGTGGAACACATCATCAAGGAGGGGCTGCTCAAGGGATCCTGTTCCGATATCTCAATACGGGCCTTTGGACGAGAATACCGGCTGCACAAGTTGATCCTCAGCCAGAGTGGCTACTTCCACTCGCTGCTCACGGGCCCATGGTCAGACAACCAAGGCGTGCACGAGTTACACTTTGACGACTCCTTTATCACCCGTGAGGCGTTTGACATGGCCATTTCGGTGTTGTACGGCACGCCTTCGTCCTCGTCGGTCGACTCTTTGAATATCATTGCCATCGCGCAGTATCTGGACATCCCGCAAGTTGTGTGCTCTGCCACGGATGCAGTCATCCAGGGGATGTCCTTGGAGGACATGCCCCGTGTCTCGACGTTTGCGCTACAGAACAACTATGGCAGAGCAAGTGAACGGATTTTGGACTGTGCAAGAGGGGTACTGTGTTCGAGCGGGTGGCAGGCCGGTGTGAAAGCTTGGGATGGCATTCCGTGGGCCCTCGTGGCTTCTGTCGTTGGAGCGGATTGCTTCTTTGTGCCGAATGAATGGGAAAGGGCATTGTTCATCATCAAGTTGATCGAGAGGAGAAGACACAGAATGGAGGATGAGGACGAAGTGGACCCCGTGGTGGAAGTCCTCAACACCAGGGTCTACTACTGCCATCTCACTGCGGAACAGCTGCACAAGTTGGAGGAGATGAAGGACCATGATGGAGAATGCTACGTGGATCCGATGGTGTTGCGCAATGCTCTATGGCAAAGTGTACAACTCCACAAGAGGGTGGCACAGACTGATAAGAAGTCGCCTGAATTGGGGTTGGCTTTGAATGCAGATACACCGCCAGATGGACAAACATCATGGTTTGTACCGACCAAGGATGAGACGCTCTATGGTACCCCGGAGGTGCTATCCACGAGCATAAGGGAACATCATAGATCAAGCGATGCCATCCCACAGGGGAAAACTACCGAGAAGCATACACAAGAGGGCGTGGCCATCGTCAAACCAGGTGAACATTATCGGGTGACGAGGATCCCGCCTTTTAGATTCTGTATTGCCTTCTCCGGTGTATCAGAGTTGGAGGCTGATAAAAGAGTATATGCAAAGACTCTATGGTACGCTGGATCGTATTGGAACCTTTACATACAAAAGATCAGACACCGCAAGGGGTTTCAAATGGGAGTATACATCCATAGGGCATCGAGCTGTGCCCCGTCAAGATCTGGCCTGTTGAATAGGGACGTGCTGGACCCGCTGATGCTCAGTGATGTGTTGGAGATTGATGACTTGACAGTGAATCTATCCAATATTGCCGTGAGTGAATCAATATCCCCCTCGTCATCCACCGAGGTCTCACGCTACAATGACACGGAGACGGAGGCGACGGATGGATCATTCCTCAGTTATGAGGACGATAGATCCAAAACGTCGGTGTACTACATCATCTACACACCTTCTCGCAAGGTGCCAAGCTCATTAACGTGTTTCATCTCGACACCAGACCTGTTCAACAAATCACAGAGTTGGGGTTGGAAGAGTAATTCAATGTGTGCATTCAATGAAGATGGTACACTGGCCGAAGGTCAGGATTCGTTGCTGAAGTTCATGGTGGTGTTGGGTAATACATAACATCTCTCTATCTTGATCTAAATATCATTTCCACTCCACAGACCAATCCAACGTGTCACCAGCCTTGAATGGGGCAACTATAGGATCAGTTCCAATAGTTTCAGGAACAGCCTGCGACTTTTGCACAAGAATGCAGTGGTCACCATTGACCAGATCTTCTTCATCAACTTTGTAAAACTTCTTTCCATGGTCTGTGACAAAGCCCTTTAGCTTATCGAGGGCATCAACACTAGCAAAAACCTGTGCAACGTATGGAATCGCCAGCGATTGAGTGAATACACCGGCGCATACCCCGACATGCGTTCTCTTTGCATGTAATGGGTGTGGAGCAGAGTCCGAGCCAAAGAAGAAGTACGGTGCACCAGAGGTGGCTGCCGAGATCAAAGCTCTACGATCCTGCGGCAACTTGGCAACAGGTTTGCAGAAATTGATGGGATGTCCAGCCCATGAATCCACAGTCAGAGACAGATGGTGCGCGGTGATCGAGGCTGCAACGATGGGTTCATCCACTCCGGCGTTGATCTTGTGGATAGCATCGATGGCAGCACTTGTGGTGCAATGTTCCAAGACGATTCTCAACTTGGGGAAGGCCTCATGAAGCTTGACCAAGGCTGGCAGGAACTTCTCCTCAGCGTTCAAGACATGGATCTCATCGCCTTCCTTATCACTGCTTGGTTTCTCACCATGCAAGTTCAGCACGATCCCTTCGCTTTGCATTGCCTCAAAGATTGGATAGAAATCCGTGAAGTCATTAGGATCAACACCTTGAGAGGAGTTTGTGGTGACTCCCGCAGGATAGCACTTCACACCTTTGATGAGTCCTTCGCTTGCGGCCTGGTGGATCAACTCCGGAGTCAGCTCACGGGAGAGATAGAAAGTCATCCAGAATGTTGTTTTCGGCGCAGCTCGTTCAAGCTGTTCCCTGTATTGCTTGACCCTCTCTATGGTGGTCACCGGAGGCACCAGGTTGGGCATCACGTAGGCCAGTGAGATGCCTCCTTCCCTCACCGTCGGTGCAGTGAGCTCCATCATCGCTCCTTCGCGGAGGTGCACGTGGAAGTCCGCTGTCGTGCCCAGGTCGATCGTCATTGGTTTCGTTGGGCTGGCCGGAGTGTTCCCATTAATTCATCAAATTTTTTCTACAATCAGTTTATCGTGCAAAAATAATGCTCATGCAGCTCATCAGATTGAATTCTAAGCCAAAATGCGTCCATACGTCTGATCTGGGGTAAAGTTGATGCGGAGATCGTCCATCTTGAACTCCTGGATCTTGCGTTTCTTCTGGTCATAGCCGAACTTGGGCTGGTTCAATGGTGAGTCCAGGCCTTGGTACACGAGGAAGTCATAGATGAAGGCACCGAGCAGACATCCAATAACTGGGATGATCATCGGCACCCAGAAGTACCAGTTTCCGTAGGACATCATCTCCACGCCATATCCAACAGAAAGAGCAGCGAGTCTTGGGGTGAAATCTCTGGCAAAGTTGATGGCATATCCGGTCTGGTAACCGAATGAAGTACCCAATCCATAAATCAAAATCCAAAGACCGAATGGGAAAAGGTTGCCCAGTGGAGCATTGTGAGGGTCAGTCATGGCAAAGATACCAAGCTGGAGCAAAGCAGATGTGACAAGTTCAGAGGTGACTTGTCCCTTGGTGTTGAGGAAATCTTGTGGGAATGTACAAAAGATTCCGCCTGTAGAGGTGGGGGTTCCGGCAGCCTCTCTAACTCCATATCCGGCAAAGTTGTTGATGGATTGGACATAGGTTCCGTAGACCACTAGGGCACCGATGTAACCACCAAGACCCTGGGCAAAGATATAACCTGGGACTTTTCTCCATGGGAATTGTCTAAAAGTTGCAGCGGAGATCGTCACACCTGGGTTCAAATGAGCACCAGATATACCAGCAGATGCACAGTATCCAAGGAACACAGCGGTGGCCCATGAGAAAGCGATAGTGGTGTAGTCACCAGCAGTCCCCTTTGAGAGTTTAACCTGTGCAACGACACCATCACCAAACATCACGAGGATCATCGTTCCAAGAAACTCTGCAAAGTATTCACGCAAACCGAACCGAAGCTTCTGCAGCGGAGTGAACTGTGTTGTGTCGACGCTTCCAAGGTTGGCACGTCTTTCAAGTCCGGAAGATGGGCCTGGCGATGGATGTTAGTTCAAGTTACCCCAGGGTGAAATAAATAGCGGACGGTACTCACCCACCGGTTTGCCCGGTTCTTCAAGGAACTCGGAGTGCATGTCATCGGAATGGAAGACCTCAGGTTTGGCGCCTTCACTGTTCATGTTATTGGCTGATGATGAACCAGTCGTTGAAGTCGAGGAATCGATCGCCATTTATAATGCACGCGAGAGAGAGAAAGAGAGAGAGAAAGAGCACATTGCCTTTTTTTTGTCCGCGGCTCGGGAGGGGGCCATGCATCACGCGCGCATGTGTCCCAACGAGGGGGAAGAGGGAGGGGGCACGAGATCTGGGACTAGCGGGACTCGCTAGAGGCATTGGGCAGTCACGGCTAGGGCAGCCACGGCTAGGGCGGTTGGGCGAGGACAACGAAGGGTTGTGTGATTGGTTGTAGACACCGTGGGTACATGCTTGCGTCTTATCTGCGGCGGGAGAACACCAGATACACTTACTATTAAGATACTACAACCTCGGTTTCCAAGTCATCTTGGAGCTGTTTAACGGCACGGAAGTGTGATCATCCGCCACATTTTTATGCCGACTGTTTAGGCCGACGTTTTCGTCGCGGCTATTTTTACTGGACTAGGGCAACTGTGTCCCAATGACCACAAATCCTGCAGATGTCTTGTTGTTCTGGGCACTGAGTCTCACAAATCAGGCTATATCGGTGCACACAGCTGGATCAGCGCCGTATGGGATTCTCTCGGGGAAAGCCTTCATGCGGATGGTCTTAGTAGATTCCGATGAGTCCCCGAGGTCACTCGCAACACGCAACGGGACTCTCATCCGGGTTCCCCTCTCCATGCTATACGGGATCTGGGTCCCTGCTCTCACGCCCTACCATTTGACCAGAACTCTAAGCAAGCTCCGCGAAGATTTCCGGTGACCGGACAGAAACAAAAGCAAACTGGATAAAAGAAAAGGTGCGGTTATGTGTCCCGCTGTCCCGGAATTTTTTTTGCGAGGTTTGGGGGTGTACACAGGGTGTCATACCCGGGGAAAGGTGGTCTGACAAGCTTAACCGTCAATGTACATGCTCGTACTACGTTATAACAACTTAAATTACGGCTGTGATATACATAGCTCGAGGGGGATCTAAACCCCTCTGCTAAACTTCGTTTTAGCCCCTCCAGCAGCCAGCAGTACCTTCAACGTCGAACCCCAGCCCGCATCTCCCCCGCAAAAAACAAAGAGTCCCTTAGTCCCGGAGTCTGAAATTGGCCACCGTACAGTCTCCTCTCCCCGGATGTTTGCTTACAGTTGGTCGGGATCGAGAAGCGCTAACCGCCGGGGTACAGCGGAACAACAACGCACAGGCAAAGATCTCAGCATATAGCACTACCCGCAAAAGGGAGTCATTCCATGCGGGGATCGGTAGCGTTTGTGGGGAACCGGGGAATAGCTGAACATGTAAGCGTTTGATTCCGTGAGGGTCCGGGGTCAGGCGTACGGGTTTGGGGGTCGTAGGCTATCGGAATAACACATTGTGTGCCGGGCTCCGCTTTAATGTTTCGCAATTCTACAATCGGGCGGTTTGTCCAACAGCTTGTTATATAGTCGCGACGCATTTAAACAATTCGATCTATGAGCTCAGTTCGAGTCTGGAAGGTAGAAGAACGCGAGGGCAATGATGGTGTACGTTCCCAATAGCATTGCACCCTCCAGCCAATTACTCTCTCCATCAAGGATGAGATAGTTGGTGATCAACATGGAGATGAATAACACTGCGGTTTCGAAAGTGGAGAAGAATAATGACATCGGCACATCCATGAACCAGCCGATAAGCACCATGAATGGGGTCACAAAGAGAGCAATCTGCAGCGAAGATCCCACGGCAACGCCAATTGCCAAATCCATCTTGTCCTTTGTGGCAACAACGACTGCAGTCACATGTTCTGCGGCATTCCCAACAATAGGGATGACAATGAGGCCGATAAACGTCTTGGATAATCCGCTGGAGGCAACAATGTCATCAATGGAACCAACGAGGTAGTCTGCACAAGCGGAAACCACCATGGTGACACCCAAGAGCATGAAAACACCTTCCCATGCGGTCAACTCGCCGATAGCCTCCTCCTCTACCTCTGCAACATGGGAACCTGCAAAGAGTTCCTTATGAGAACCCAGTTGGAAATACAGGTAAAGAATGTAGATCACCAGCAATACAATGCTTGTTGCACGAGAAAAATTTAGGATCTCTTGGTCCCAAAGCTCACCATCTTTGTCTGGTCTAGGCATTGAGGCATGGAATGCAGCTGGAATGAGTAAGCCAGCGGTGGCCAAACACATAAGTGAACTCATCGTCTGTGCCACGGTCTGGTTAAAATGCTGTTGAACTCTGTTCCATCCGCCAGCAATGAAGCAGCATCCAAGCACAAGCAGAAGGTTGGAAAGGATCGACCCTAGCATTGAAGCCTGTACGATACGCACCTGGTTCTCCTTCAGTGCAACGATGGAGACAATAACCTCCACGGCATTGCCAAAAGTGACATTGAGCAGTCCGCCAAGGGTCTCACCGACATGGGATGCGATCTCCTCGGTGGCAAAGGCCAGGAGTGCAGCCAGTGGGATGATGGCTAAGAAATTAAGCGTGAATATCAAGGTTGAAGACCATTCAAGTATTCCAGCAACCAATCCTAATGGTACGAATACCAACAGATAGTTGGCCGGAGAAGAATAGAAGGTGACAGCCACGAGCTTCGCCCAATGCGATAGCAGCGTTGGCTGTTGGCCCAGGAGTTCCGTCGCGCTAGTTGGTAGAGCGGGCATTCTGTCAGCACTTTGTGGGAGTCCAAACGGATTTGCAGTGCGTGTTTTGAACTCCAGAAATGCCGGAAGTGAAATTTGCATGCTCAGCCCGTTGCGCTTTTTTTCGGGACCCTTAGCGCCAATTTCGGGCTAATCGGCTGGCACAAAAAGTGCGCGCGTACATAATTGCGCGTAAAATGTTGCGAATTGGGGAATACAACCAGATGCGGACGCAATTACGCAGAAGATCTACTTGTAAGTTACCATATCCGGAAACCACGCTTATTATTGCGCCAAGAATGAAACTCCCATTTTTGTACAATCCGTATTACCCCGTAGGTAGAGCCCCCCCCTCCTCACGTTGCCAGCAGTCCCAACACAAACAACAACATGGAAACCAGTCCAAATGCAATGAGCGTTGTCCTTTTCTGGTGCGGTTTAATGGCAACATGAAGTAGCGTCTGCACCAACGATGTCAAGATGAACAAGGGAACCACGATCGTCACGCAGAACAAGTTGATCCTGTTGTAGTAAAACATCTCTGGAAATGTAAACAACGCATCGTCCAAATCCGGTGAGTAGATAAACGTGATCGATAGGATCAATGAGATGCCAATCTCGTACAACGTGGTCAAAAGGATCCATAACGAATTCTCGCCAATCCAACGGAAATCCACAAGCTGCGACTTCTCATACGGTATTGACCCCCGGGAAACCACAGAAGTCATCACTGCGCTATGGGTGGAGGCCTCCAAAGTATTCTCCGGGGGTTCAATTATGGTGTCGTAGTTAAGATCAAATAGATCATCCTTCAATAACTGTTCAGTCTCAGTGGGTACACCAAGGTTCTGATTCTCAGTAGAATAGATCACTTTTTTCAGGCTATTTGATTTCCTTCTAATGTCAATGCAATTAGACAGCGTGGACTGTTGTATCACTTGCCGATGTAAATCATGTGCAGATTCCGCTTTCGCAAGCCTTATCAACTGCTCTTCATTGAGTTCAACGTACCATAGGTCCCAAAGATAGAAGATCAGATATACAACCTGGTAAAACACACCAAATAGGAATGCTTGTCGTCTCACCAGATTCCAGCTTGATGCCGTGTACATCTGTGTCTTTTGAGGGTATGCTAGTAATAGCAGCGCCAGAAACTCCACCCACACCTTGCAGAATATCAACATCACATCAACGAGTCTGTATAGGTAACTCACGAGGAATGCAGAGCCAGCAGCAAGGATAAAAGTGCGTAGGTAATCCACGGCATGTGGAGCAAAGGTGTTTTGGTGTTGAATCACCGGGATCAATAGGCTTGCGCAGCAAGCTAGAGTCAGTGTGAGCACCACAACAGAGAGTAATCCGACGAACTCTCGAAGCTGGTATGTTCCAGTGTTTGTACCCATGTCTATGTTAGATCCTCTGGATGAGCTGCTTTGATTCCGTGGCGCGGATGGACGACCCTCCGACATGTGAAATGGGCCAGCGTCACTTGATGGTCCCGGTGAAGATTTCCCCGTGTGTACAGCAGAGTCCAGATCTCTGTATAGGGGTGGGAATCGTACAAAAGTTGGTGTCTTGATCTTCGGCCCAGCTTTTTTCAAGACGCAAAAACCTTTTTACGAACGGTGGATCCGGGGAAGCTCGAGGAGTTGTTGCGCTCTCGCTGTGACAGCAGCAATGAGAATTCCTATGGAGGCGAAGAATATGTTCATTGGAGAGAGCGCAAACCCTTTCCACAGTGCTCCACTCCACTTCTCATAACCATCAGCCCCCTCCGTCACCCCAAAACCTTGCAAAATGACACAATTTGGCGTTCTTGGGCAATATCACGTGTACACTGAGCCGAAGTCGAGGAACGTGGCAGCCTGCATACAGCCTTCCAGTGGCTTCGGCGGCTCGACCGAGTCTCCAGTGCCCTACAAAGTGCACCACCACGGTCCACTACAGTCGTGGGCATCAGTCTTTCCGAAGCACACCAGAATCGAGCCAATCTCTCTAAATTCGGTGCTTAGTCCAGATCAACGCGTAATGCCATCCCACCATGGCCAACGCTCAACGGGATCTGCAGTTCCTCCTTGAGCTCCCAACCCCAGCCACCGTCAATGCAGCTGCTGCGAAGAAAAGGAGTGGAGTGGACGTGGAAAGGTGAAGGGCTCAGCCGTCTACTGGACCTCATCTAAGATGGGCTACTGGCATACAGCCCATTCACAGTGCTAGCCGGGACGATCTTATGAGACTCTACCAGACCCGCATGGTTCTTTACTGTAAGAAAAGTATCCTTCCAGAAGTCGTCTACAAAGTGCTCATCAAGGGTATATATCACGCAAGTTATTAAGAAAATGGTTGATCATTCCCCAAGCGGTTATCGCATCTCCACAAGTCGCTGTCAGCGCAGGAGGGGGCTGTCGTTGACCTCTTGCGTTCGACTTAAGAGTAAGCAGCTCACATTGGAAGTGTGTAAAGTCGTGAGACCCGAACACAGCGAGCCCCCAATGCGCTGTTCATTGATCGGGACATCGAGATGGATGCCATCATGCTGCAGGAAAAGGCTGAAGGTAGACTTCGGTCACCAAAGCCAACAGGAGACAACGTTGGGCATGAAGAGGCCCATATGTCAACTAGCTCTGAACTTTCCAATAATAACTTGGAACGCTTCAGAGCTGGCGAAGATGGGCCACGAGGGAAGCCCCTCGGTCTTCAGGAAGTGAACCACATAAACTTTACGCAGACGATGACCAGGCTTTATTTAAGCGCAGGATGAGGACAGAGATGAGCAGATTGAGCAAGGCCCCTATCGACTGGAAGATAAGCTGGACAAGACGATAGATGGCATGAACAAAAGATTGGAGCTTCTTGAGACCCTTGTGAAGCGTCGGCAAGTCTAAAGAGTAAAGGCTAGCTTATTTCGCATATGATATCATTGTTTCTTAGCTTTACAGCTTTCATGTAGATTTAGCTCACAGTCCTTGCAGGATGATAAATAGTCTCCACCCTGTCTCAGCATCGGGTGATTATGGGACAACAACAAAGCAACGAAAAGCGCCAGTGGTTTAGCGGTAAAATTCAAAGTTGCCATCTTTGAGCCCCCGGTTCGACTCCGGGCTGGCGCATCTTTGTTTTTTTGGCGTCATGATCAAACGGGTGATCACGTGATATATATATTCACCGGGTCGACGTCGTCGCGTTATAATATTGTGACGTGTCGACGTCGACGTCTAATATGACTAGTAATTATAATACGCAGCTAGCTGTGATATAGCTGCACCGGGACGACGTCCGACAAAAACGGGGCTGAATTGCGCGTGGCAGCAGCTGCTAGTCATGCTGATGATCATAATTAATTATCGTACCGGCTGCAACGCGAAATCTTTACGCGTGCGCTAATTCTCTAATTTTGAGACGCGCCCCTACCCGAAGCGGAATTTAATGAAGTGCAGAAAACAAACGCCTCTTAATTTGCCCATCACCACATTCTATCACCACAGTACACACACGCACGATGTCTTCAAGAAAGAGATCGGCTGATTCAGATGACGAAGGATCACCGCATGAATCTTCAGCGGCCAACACACCTCTCCCACCTTCATCTCCTGCGATCCCATTTGGCTCATCTGATGACGAGTTTGATAGAGAGATCGATGATGGGCTTGAAGATGAATTACCACCTCTAGATCCCGCAGAGAGAGAGGAGGAAGAAACTGCGCTTGACTTGATAGACGATTATGAGGCCGACTATGGCTCCAAGCCTGAACAGGATCGTTACGATGAAGATCAAGTGGATGACACGACACAGAATGAGATGGAGATTGATGGATACCGTGCAGTGACGAAGAAGCTCGATGAACGTGATGCGATCCTACATGACCCAAACTTTATGGGGGAGATGGATGATGAAGGTGCACTTCCTACTAGGAGAAGAAGACGTAACCTATATGATGAAGAACAAGATGAGGATGACATGGACATTGACCCGCTGAATGAGGAGCTGACGCTGGAGTCGCTGGCTGATGTGAAAGCGGCGAGCGCAAGTGAATGGGTTGTTCAACCCAACGTATCGAGAACCATTGCCCGTGAGTTCAAATCGTTTTTATTGGAGTATACGGACGATCAGGGCCGTTCTGTTTACGGTGCCCGTATTCGTGTGCTCGGTGAAGTCAATTCGGAGTCGTTGGAGGTGAGCTATAGACATCTGTCAGAGTCTAAGGCGGTGTTATCCATGTTTTTGATGGCATGTCCAGATGAGATCCTCAAGATCTTTGACTCTGTGGCAATGGAGGCTACAGAATTGCACTACCCGGACTATTCACAGATTCATTCTGAGATCCATGTCCGTATCTCTGATTTCCCAAAAGTTTCTACGCTCCGTGCACTGCGTGAAACTGACCTGAACTCTTTGGTTCGTGTCTCTGGTGTTGTGACAAGACGTACCGGTGTTTTCCCGCAGTTGAAGTACGTTAAATTTGACTGTGCCAAATGTGGGCAAGTGCTTGGCCCATTCTTCCAAGATGCGAACCAAGAGGTACGGATCTCCTTCTGTTCAAACTGTAAGAGTCGTGGACCATTTAAGTTGAACTCCGAGAAGACGTTATACAGAAACTATCAAAGATTGACCTTACAAGAAGCACCGGGAACCGTTCCTGCCGGTCGGCTTCCACGCCATCGTGAGGTGATTTTACTCTGGGACCTTGTGGATGTTGCCAAACCAGGAGAGGAAGTCGAAGTCACAGGGGTCTATAAAGAGACCTACGATGGTTCGCTCAATGCCAAGAATGGATTCCCAGTATTCTCCACCGTATTGGAGGCCAATGCGGTGAGACGTCGTGAAGGCGCTCAAAAGGCCACTGATGATGACTTCATAGATCAAGGGTTGGATACTTTTTCATGGACAGAGGAAGATGAGCGTGAGTTTAGACGCCTGGCCCGGTCTGGTGATGTGATCAACAAGATTATTAGATCCATGGCTCCATCGATCTATGGACATCGAGATATCAAGACCGCTGTTGCATGTTCCCTTTTTGGTGGTGTTCACAAGAATATCAACGGCAAGCATTCCATCAGAGGAGATATTAACGTTCTACTGCTCGGTGACCCAGGTACAGCCAAATCTCAAATCCTGAAGTATGTTGAGAAGACGGCACACAGAGCTGTGTTTGCCACGGGACAAGGTGCCTCTGCAGTGGGGTTAACGGCATCTGTGAGAAAAGATGTGGTGACCAAAGAATGGACACTTGAAGGTGGTGCATTGGTGCTGGCAGATAAGGGGACCTGTTTGATTGATGAATTCGACAAGATGAACGATAATGACAGAACTTCTATCCACGAGGCGATGGAGCAGCAGAGCATCTCTATCTCGAAGGCTGGTATTGTGACGACTCTCCAGGCTCGTTGTGCGATCATTGCAGCAGCCAATCCTAATGGAGGCAGGTACAATTCTACATTGACATTACCCCAGAATGTGGATTTGACAGAACCGATCTTGTCTCGTTTCGATATCCTTTGTGTGGTTCGTGATATCGTGAACCCGGAGAACGATGCTAGACTTGCCGAGTTTGTGATCGACTCACACATGCGTTCTAGCCGAGAAGTTGACGATGAGGATGGGGAGATGGATCAAGATGATGAGGATGAGCAACCGTCGCAATCACGGCGTGAGCGTAAAGAACAGCTGATCAAGGAGAAAGAGAGCGAGATCAGTGAGATTCCTCAGGATTTCTTGATGAAGTACATCCACTACGCCCGGACTAAAGTGTTCCCCAAACTACAGCAAGTGGAACAGGATAAGATTGCCCGTGTTTACGCTGATCTGCGACACCAATCGAAACAGACAGGGTCTTTCCCGATCACCGTGAGACATTTCGAAAGCATCCTCAGAACAGCCGAGGCCTTTGCCAAGATGCGTCTTGCGGAATACGTCTCAGAGGCAGACCTGGACAGGGCCATCGGCGTTGCGATCCAGAGTTTCGTTGGTGCGCAGAAGACTAGCGTAAGGGGCTCCCTGAGCCGCTCGTTCGCCAAATACACGCAGCGCAGGGCTGCAAAGTGAGGCGTTTTCGGCGAAGGTGAATTTTGTTTTCAGATTGGACGCGACGCCCCGGGGGGGTTGTGTGTGCCGGTGCCAGGCCCTGCATCAGCAGGGGAGATAGCAACGAATAATCCATGGCTGCACGGCATAGACTGTAGCAACAGTAAACCAACGAGGTTCCTGTTCCAATTGGCTGGGCTGGGCAGTCGCTGCGCTGTCAGAGAGGCCGCACGGCGCAGGCCTCCAGAGCTGCGTGGGGGGGCGCGCCCGGATGGCTGCATGAAACAGAACCCCGGGCTGACCAGCCGAGGACTTAAAAGCAACAACGAAAGCTTGTAGGGCAATGTGGAGCAACCAAAAGAAAAAAACCGGCAGATGCAGGGAATCGTCTACCACGGACCAGGCGATGTCAGATACGAGACAGACGTTCCAGAGCCGAAGATCGAGCACCCAACGGAGGTGCTCATCGACGTTTCCTACTGTGGGATCTGCGGCACGGACCTCAAGGAGTTCTATGCAGACCCTCCAAACTTCTTCCCAGCCCAGGGCCAGGTGAACCCGCTCACGGGGAAACGCGCGCCGCTGTGTATGGGACATGAGATCGCCGGAACAGTGATTGCCATTGGCGATGAGGTGACCGACGTGAAGGTTGGTGACCAGGTTGTCGTGGACCCAAGTACCCATTGTGTGGACGGGCCACGCTTCCCAGAGTCCCAGGTCGAGCACGAGAAGCACTGCAAGGAGTGCTCAAGAGGGCTGACAAACATCTGTGGCAACATGGCCCTCTCTGGACTTGGTGCGCAACATGGAGGTCTTGCGGACAAGTTTGTAACTGCTGCCAGGCATGCCGTTGTTGTTCCCAAGAAGATACCACTAGAAATCGCCGCTCTTGCACAGCCATTGGCTGTGTCTTACCATGCGGTGAGAATCTCTCAGTTCAGAGAGGGCTCCTCAGCGTTAGTCGTTGGTGGTGGTGCTATTGGTTTATCCACAATCCTTTGCCTGTTTGGGTTCAAGGCATCCACTGTCGTGTGCTCTGAGCCGTCCAAGATCAGACGTGAAAACGCTGCGACCCTTGGAGCCATAGTGTTTGATCCATCTGCTTCTGATGACGCATTGGCGGGCATCATGAAGCTCTCACCAGATGGCCATGGATATGACTACACTTTTGATTGTTCCGGTCATGAGGTCACTCTAACCACCGCAATACACGCTGCAAACTCTGGCGGCACAGTGGTGAACGTTGCCATTTGGGGCAATCAGCCGATCAAGTTCTGGCCAATGGATGTCACCAAGCTTGAGAAGAGGCTCATGGGTTCGATGTGTTACACCCGTGCAGACTTCGAAGGTGTCCTAGAATGCTTTGAGCGAGGTGATATAGATGACGAGCGTGCAAGACGCTTCATCACCACGGTGGTGGATCTGAAGCACGGGATCAAAGATGGCTTTGAGCATTTGAAGAAGCACAAGGACTCAGAGATCAAGGTGTTGATCACCCCAAACAACCACGGCGAGATTGAATATTCCAAGGGGTACGCTAATGTTAATCAAGAAGGCTAAGGAGGGAGATAACTGGAAGGGAGCGTTTTAGGGGACGTACTGCAATCCATACGATTTGTGGTCTGACGTAGTCGCATACTAAGTGAGAGGCTCACGTGACCGCCATTACGATGTCCGGATGTTGTCTCCTAGTCCGCACACAAAAACTTTTCGCTCCGGCTCCACAGCTCTCATCCTTCTCTCCTCCATCCACCACAGGCGCCGATGGCGTCACAGCAGTGCTGTCACAACACTTCTGTTCGATAGCTGCCGGGTCTCTGGTTGTCTGCTTTTATGCAGCGGCCTCATGGGGCAGCCCTGTGGGAGAATGAGAGTTCAGGAAGTATCTCCGTGCTATGAGCGAAGCGAGGAACAGCACGGTCATGTTACCTGGGATATTTCCAACGCCACAAGTATGTTGTTGCTGGTCACTGACGGGGCCTTCATAGGTCATGGACTAGACCATTCTAAAAGCACATTTCAATGACAGATCTGTAGTTCTTCCCCAACGTCCAACTCTCCTGCATCTCGTGTTCAGCAGCGGAACCCTGAAGACCCTCATAACGTCACTGTCATTGCACCTCAAAACCTCTGTTACTCCCAGATGCGTGACCCAAGAGAGACCCTGTTATCACTGGGAACACCCACCGCCGGTAGCACCCACCGGAACACGGGACTGAACCGCAGGTAAGAGTACGAGCCCTGCTCCCCGATGAGCCAGTAGATACGAAAAAAAAATTTACGATCAAAATTACCCTCCAGACGAGTCACCCCCAGCACTACTTCACACCAGCATCATTACCATGTCTGTCGAGCCAGTCTCCAACGTGTTCGAGACGATTCTCGTCCTTGACTTCGGGTCCCAATACTCCCATTTGCTCACGCGTCGTCTCCGTGAGTTCAACATCTACGCCGAAATGCTCCCATGTACTCAGAAGATTGCCGAGCTCAACTGGAAGCCAAAAGGTGTGATCCTCTCCGGGTCTCCATACTCTGTCTATGCTAAGGATGCTCCACACGTGGACAAGGCTGTGTTTGACCTCGGCGTGCCAATCCTTGGTATCTGTTACGGTATGCAGGAGCTTGCTTGGTTGAACGGTACTGAGGTTGCCCGTGGTGACAAGAGAGAGTACGGACCAGCCACTTTGAATGTTGTGGACAAGGAGTCCGCTCTGTTTAAGGGTGTTGACCACTCCAAGGTGTGGATGTCTCACGGCGACAAGCTCTTTGGTCTCCCAGAGGGATTCAAGGTCATTGCAACCTCTGACAACTCCCCGTACTGTGGTATTGCCAACGCGGAGAAGAACATTTACGGAATCCAATTCCACCCAGAGGTCACACACTCCGAGCGCGGAAAGTTCATGCTTAGAAACTTTGCCGTGGACATCTGTGGAGCCACCCAAAACTGGTCCATGGAGAACTTTATCGACACTGAGATCCAGAGAATTAGACAGCTTGTCGGCCCAACCGCCGAAGTCATCGGTGCTGTTTCTGGTGGTGTCGACTCCACTGTTGCTGCTAAGCTCATGACTGTGGCCATTGGTGAAAGATTCCACGCCATCTTGGTGGACAACGGTGTCTTACGTAAAGATGAGGCCAAGACGGTCAAGGAAACCCTCACAGCAGGTCTCGGTATCCAGCTTAACGTCATTGACGCTGCTGACGAGTTCCTGACGAAGCTCAAGGGAGTCACAGACCCAGAGAAGAAGAGAAAGATCATTGGTAACACTTTTATCCACGTCTTTGAGCGTGAGGCTGCCAAGATTAAACCAAAGGATGGTCGTGAGATTGAGTTCTTGCTCCAGGGTACCCTCTACCCAGATGTCATAGAGTCCATCTCCTTCAAGGGCCCATCCCAGACCATCAAGACCCACCACAACGTTGGTGGCTTGCTCGAGGACATGAAGCTCAAGCTCATTGAGCCACTGAGAGAGCTCTTCAAGGATGAGGTTCGTGAGTTGGGTAAGCTTTTGGGAATCCCACACGATCTGGTCTGGAGACATCCATTCCCAGGTCCAGGTATTGCTATCAGAGTGCTCGGTGAGGTAACCAAGGAGCAGGTTGAGATTGCTAGAGCCGCTGACCACATCTACATCGAGGAGATCAGAAAGGCTGGTCTGTACGAGAAGATCTCGCAGGCGTTTGCTTGTCTGCTCCCGGTCAAGTCCGTTGGTGTGATGGGTGACCAGCGAGTCTACGACCAGGTCATTGCCCTCAGAGCCGTCGAGACTACTGACTTCATGACTGCTGACTGGTACTGCTTCGATGCATCTTTCTTGAAGACAGTGTCTTCAAGAATTGTCAACGAGGTTGATGGTGTCGCCAGAGTCACTTACGACATCACTTCCAAGCCACCAGCCACCGTTGAGTGGGAATAGATTGTTTTTAGGTGTTGAGTACAGTAGTTCGTTAATTCATTAGATCTTTCAATGACCCCTGGGCGTGTCCAACTGTCTTATCACTGTGCTCATTATTATACCACCATCGTGTGAAATAGAGACTACGAACGTCTCATTAGGTCTATCATCCAGATAGGTCCCTCCTATGAAGGGCCTTCCATGTGGATCGTTTCCCTTGAACCATTGGCGAAATCTGAAGCCTTCCTGATCCCCATGGTCCAAAGACTTGTATACGGCCTCTTTGACACACCATGACCCACTCAGCAGGTCAACTACCCCTCTGGTATCATCATTGGATCTCAGCTTAGTGAACGTTTCCAGCTCGTTTTGGTGTAGAATTCTTCTGGAAAAACGAGTCAGAGCAGAACCACCTAGTCCCTGTCGGCTAACAATGCTTTCAATGCGCGCTACCTTGAGAATGTCACATCCCAGGCCCAACACTGTCATTCCTTTCCTGTGTGACTCTAATCTCCATCCTAGTCATGAAAAGAAAAATGTGAAAAATTCTGAGCCATCAACAAGACTCATAGTCAACGTCACACTCATTTCACCAACTGGAAGACCGTGTTGTACACAGAGGGTGCGCTAAGAACTATCAGACCACACATTACAATAACCCCCTCGAAGAAACAGCAAAATGGCGTCTTCAGTTCCTGGAAAGCTGCCACTGCCACAATCTCGATATGACCTTTCCACATATATGGGCAGAGTACGCCACTGCGCCGACATCTCAGACCCTACGATGCTTCTCACCACGGCAAAGCAAGTTGAGGAGTCCAAGCAGCTCATCAGTGACTTCCGTAACGGCAAGTCCACGGAGTCCCCGGAGTTCTGGACTGCGAAGAAGATCTTGGATTCAACTGTGCACCCAGATACCGGAGAGACTGTCGTGCTCCCGTTCCGCATGTCCTCGTGCGTCCTTTCCAACCTCATCGTCACTGGTGGTATGCTCACACCAGGCATGGGAACTGCAGGGACGCTGTTCTGGCAGGTAGCCAACCAGTCTCTCAACGTGGCTCTGAACATCTCCAATTCCAACAAGTCCCATCCAATCTCCACACCACAGCTGATCAAGAACTACGCTATTGCGGTCTCTGCCTCTTGTGGTGTCGCGTTGGGTCTTAATGCCATTGTTCCAAGACTCAAGAATATAAGCCCTAGCTCGAGGCTGATACTCGGAAGACTTGTCCCGTTCGCTGCCGTCGTCTCTGCCGGTGTCGTGAACGTCTTTGCCATGCGCTCCCAGGAGATCGTGAAAGGTATATCTGTCTTTGACAAGGATGGTGAAGAGGTGGGCACCTCCAAGACTGCTGCCTTGTACGCCGTTGGTGAAACAGCTGCCTCTCGTATCATCAACGCCACGCCCATCATGGTGATCCCTCCTTTGTTGTTGGTCAAACTTCAACAGGGATTCCTCAAAGGACGTGGTCTTGGTATCCAGACCGCTGTAAACATCGGTCTCATTGCCGCTACGTCATTTGTCGTTTTGCCATTCGCTCTTGCTGTGTTCCCTCAGTACCAGGGCATCAGCGTCGACAAGCTCGAGGCTAACCTTCGAGGAAAGAAGGACAATAACGGCGAGTTGATCAACACGGTCTACTTCAACAGAGGTATCTAGATTTCCACTAATAGAACATTGTAATTAGATAGCTTATTGTTTAGATGCTGGGTGTAAGCAGCAGTGTTTCTTTTTTGACAGCGGTTGGCCGTTATGCAAAGTGTTTTAGTGCCATGATCAGCCGCTTCCCTTCTCATGGATGTTCCAGCAAAACGCCAGCCAGCTCCATAGAATCACCAGAACCTCCACTCCTGGTCCATTGCCTTTTCGATGGCTTCGCTCCCGTCAAATGCGATAAAGTCCTCCGCAGAGTACGGGAAATCACTTCCAGCGTCAAGGAATCCCACGCCTTTGCCACCAAGAGTGGTCTCATACGTCTCGAATCCAAGCATGCCGTACTTCTTTATCAGCTCTTTGACAGTACGCTCGTCCGCTTTCTCATCCACCAAGGTGATGGCGCACCCTCCACCACCTGCGCCTGTGAGCTTTGTCTTACCAATTTTGAGCTCATCCGTGAGCATTCTCACCCTTTCAAGTGATGGATGAGAGACGCCAAGGGCAACCAGCAGCCCATGGTTGATCTCGAACAGTTCACTGAGCCTCTCCTTGGCACCATCGTCAAAGAAAGGTTTGACCATCATTGCATACCCTTCTCTGGTCAACTCGTCAATCGCATCGAGGATGGCAGTGGTGATTCTTGGATACACCTCATTCAACCTTGCGACATTTCCAACCATCCGAGCAGATGATCTAGGAACCCTTGTGTTGGTCAACAACAACTTCAACGGAGGGAAGTTACGCATCGTGGTGCGCACACTCGGCGTCGACCTCTGCGTGCGCTGGAACATCACTGCACCTCCATGCGTGGCCACAGCGTTATCCACTCCAGAAGGGTTCCCCTGGATGCATTTCTCACCCATGAATGCCCAGCTGTCAATGTACATGGAGTCTTCGTTGTCCTCAGAGTGGTCTGAAGCATTCAACAACGCTGGTGAGATGTTGCCCGCCAACAGGGCTAATGCTGAGGCCAAACAGACAGATATGGAGGCGGAGGAGCCCAAGCCACAGCCAATCGGTAATGTGGACCGCACGGTGAACCTGTGTCCGGTCTGGCGTCTGTTGAGCATGCATACATATAGATATAGGAACGAATAGGCGGCGGCGTAGTGCACCTTGTTGGTGATTGTAGAGAGAGCTTCACTCAGACCAGAGACTATTTCTGGAACGAGCTCATCGCTGGGCTGCGGCTTGTCTGTGTGGAACTTTTCAGCAGTGGCCCACGGCAGGTCATCCAGTGTCCATTCGTGGTTGAAACCGATATCGGGGAACTCGAGGATGACTCGTTGGTCTGTGTTTGGAGTCACGAGGAGATAGGTCCTCAGAGACACTGCAGCAGCAATGGCGGGCTTGGTCGGGGGGTTAGTGCGAAGTCCAAGTTGGAGAGTGCAATGGGTTCAACTCACTCTGTTGTAAACGGCGGCATGCTCGCCAAAGATGATGACTTTCCCCGGCGCAGAGACAGCAAACGGCGACAACGTCATGTTCCTCAGCTGTGGACCCGTTCTGGTAGCACTGACCGCAGCGCGTGGGCTATGGGCGAAACCTATCGATCCGCTCTCTTTTCCTCCGCCCAACACGCGCCCGCCTGCCCGTCGTTTGCCGTACGAGAGCCATCGAAAATGTCCGGATGTCCCAGCTGCAATTCCGACCTGGGGAATGGCGCATTCCGGCTCATCGTGAAAAATTTATACGCGGGCCCTTAGTTAAGAGCTGCCGGTGGAAGGAGCAAAGACAGCACGCATACCATGGACAAATCCCAGATCAAGATCAGGTTCACCACGCGTGAGTCCGACGAGACATTGCATGTTGACGACAAACCGCTCTACGTCCCCATCTCTCTCAAGAGATACGGTCTTTCTGAAATCGTGAACCACCTTCTCGAGAATGAAACACCAGTGCCCTTTGATTTCCTCATCAACGGTACCCTGCTGCGTACTTCTATCGAGGAGTACCTCACCGCCAACGCCCTGTCGTCTGAGGCGTTCCTGACGCTGGAGTACACCCGTTCGGTTCTCCCGCCATCATACCTGGCCTCGTTCAACGATGAGGACTGGGTCTCAGCATTGGACATTGGCTATGCCCGTATCCTTAGTGGTTCCTACGACGGAATCGTGAGAACATGGGACATGTCCGGTAATGTCCAACAGCAGTATGCCGGCCACAGCGGTGCGATCAAGGCAGTCGGCTGGATCAGCGAGACGAGGGTGGTGACTGGTGGTAATGACAGACAGGTGCGTCTATGGAAGGCGCATGCCGTGGACAACGTGGACTTGGATAAGCAGGATGATGAGCCGGAGGCTGGTAAGACGCTGGCAATCCTGGAGGGGCACAAGGCCGCCGTGAGCTCGCTTGCGGTGCAAGGCGACAGAATCCTCAGTGGTGGTTACGATAACGCCTTGGGCTTCTGGTCCACAAATTATAAGGAGATGACCACCATCGACCCACTGGAGGATGCCGCGAACCGTGTCACATCCACCGCAGCAAAGAAGAGACGGAAACTCGCGCTGCAAGACGCTAGTGTCAGAAGACGTGCCCCACTGGCATACATGGAGGGACACTCCCAGCCTGTGGAAGATGTCCAGTTTGATACCAAGGACAACACCGTTGCGTACTCTGTCTCGCAGGACCATACCATCAAGACTTGGGATCTGGTCACTTCAAGGGCGGTGGACACAAGAACGACAGGCTTCTCACTGCTTTCGATGGCTCAGTTGACCAGTCTCAATCTCATAGCGTGTGGCTCCTCCGCACGTCATATCACACTCCATGACCCAAGAGCACAGGCAACACAGATCACACAGGGCCAGCTAGTGGGACACACCAACTTTGTCGTGAGCCTCGATACGTCACCGGATAATGAGTACATGTTCTCATCTGGTTCGCACGATGGAACTGTTAAAGTATGGGATGTGAGAGCACAAAAGGCCATGTATACCATCACCAGAGAGTCTGCTGAAAAGGGTAAGGTTCTTGCCGTGAAGTGGGGTGCTCCAGGAATAGTCAGTGGTGGTGAAGACAAGAAGATTCAGATCAACAAAAGTGTTGGTTAATAGCATGACACTATAGAGACCCTCTATGTAGAATTACATCACTATATACAATGCTATTAACAGTTTCTGGTGGATACCCATTTGCCCAGACCATAAAACCCTTGCCAT
Organism: Williopsis misumaiensis; assembly: GCA_003707745.2. Taxonomy (NCBI): domain Eukaryota; kingdom Fungi; phylum Ascomycota; class Saccharomycetes; order Phaffomycetales; family Wickerhamomycetaceae; genus Williopsis; species Williopsis misumaiensis. Next base: position 29,078 of record PPLI02000016.1, read on the forward strand.
AAACCCCTTGTATCCGTCAGATATCCTGCAAGTTCACCAGCTGGGGGCTCAGCAACGTCCTTCCATCCTCTGATTGTCCTCAGATCTCTTAGCTCCTCCAGTGTAAACTCGACAAATGGAGCAGACCCGTACTTCAAAGGTCCAACGTTGATCCATAAGCCCTTCTTCTCCCCCATCACCGTCTCAATGGCCTGGAAATAATCAAACATGTTTTGTGCTGTGTCCATGAAAAAGGCAGAGATTACCACGACTTGGTCGTAGTCCCCGTCGGGTACTTGAAACTCTCGAAAGTCACCAAATGTCAAGTCCAAATTGTCTGGTTTGGAATGGCGAGTAAACTTCACGTGTCTTGTATGATTGGCCGCTGTTGTGTGATGCGAATAAGAGTGCAGGAATGGGTATATGTCGTATGAATCCTTTGAACCATACACAAACTCGTTGCACAGATACATCAATCCAGAAAACTCCACCGTAACCACCTTGGCCACGCCCATATTTGCAACCTCGTGTGCAATTCTTCCCAATCCAGACCCCGGTACAACAACCAATGTCTTGGACTTGACCTTGACAAACTTGTCGACCGAATCCTTTACGAACTTCAGAAGTGGGTCCAACTCTGAGGACATTGACGTCCAATCACGAGCATAGTGCGTGATGGCTTCTATTGCCCTGGAGTTTGTCTTCAGCCCACCGGTCTTGAGATCCACATCGTTAAGCGCATGGTTCTGGATAGCAGTGTTGGCGATATCACGTGCCAATAGGGCATTCTTCTTGATTCCAGCGTCCACTGCGTCAATATGTCTCAAGTATCCAAGCTTCTGCGCCTGTTGCTTCCCTTCCCAACCCACAAACTTGAGATTGCGTCTCTTCTTCTCGTTCCACGCCAGGCTCGCTGTCTCGTAGTGCTGCAGCGTCACGACAGCGTCCACAAGTGCCTGTCGTTGCGAGCTGATCTCGGTGTTGATGAACTTCTTCACCAACCAGGGAAAGTTTCCCTTATACAGGATAGATGCCATTAGCACAGCAGAGATAATACCAGGGATGTAGGATCGAGGAAAGTATGAGCTCAGGAGCAGGTATATCACAAGGGTGATGGAGAAGCGAGATAGTGAGTCGCTCCGTGAGTTCATCCCTGGACTTTTGCAGGTGTCGGCTTTTGTACTGGGGTGGTTAGATTTTTCACTTTCGACTCGGCACTTGACACAAAGATGGATTAAAAGCGGACTATAATTGTGACGGAAATGGGAGATGACCTCGTTGTTGTTCTTGCTGCTATTGCTGAGTTTTCTAGTGGCTATCCCACTGTGTTGTTGGTGTCTTGGTAGGTTCCAAGGGCAATAAGCACTGATTACATCTCGTACACGATGAGATCGCTTCCACCACCAAGACGCTCCAGAAGGCGCAGAATCTCACGTCTTCTACACCATCTCTACAAGTTTCTCACGCTCGAATGCCTCTTCCGCAGACAGAGAACCATCGTGGTCAAGAAACGTCGCACACCGTTCCACTTCACCTCGCGCAAATACAAAGTGAAAGTCCCCAAGGTCAATCGTCGTTGGTGGAGCCACGAGAAGACCAATATCGCTGTTGAGGCGCGACTCTTGGGTGAGTTGTCCAAGGAGTTGGACGGTATGGAGTATCCAAAGGGACATGTGCATCGAGGAAGACGCGCAATGTCCGTGATGCAGCGGGTTTTCAAGCTTGGAAAACGAGCCAGGAGGTACCAGGCTGTTGTATGAGGATGCTGTTATGGTGGGCGACTGCTGTGTCGCTGATGTGTCTGACTAAATCGAATATATTTGTCAAATAGACTTGCGTTAAACATTTCCCCATCCGATCAGACGCTGCCCCGGACCGTTGCAGTCCTGAACAAGCGTCGGCATCGGATAAATCCCCCACCCCACTCCTCCAGCTTTGCACGACTGAGCCAAAGCAAAATGGCGACTGTGATAATCATTGGAGGTACTGCAGGAACAGGGAAGACCACCGTGGGAGGGAAAGTGTCGGAGTACTTCCAATGTCCCTTCGTTGAAGGTGATGGGCTGCACCCTCAAGCCAACATCGACAAGATGGCCAGTGGAATCTCTCTGACGGATGACGACCGCTGGGATTGGCTTGTCAAGGTCTCTGATGAGGGAACCAAGGCCGCTGAGAGGGGCAACGGGTACGCCGTGGTGAGCTGCTCTGCTCTGAAGAAGGTGTACAGAGATCGTATTCAGGAGTCCAATCCCGAGACCAAGTTCGTGTATCTATTCCTCTATGGAACCAAAGAGCTGCTGGTCAAGAGAATGGAACAGAGGCAGGGCCACTACATGAAGAGCTCCATGCTCGACTCCCAGTTTGAGGATCTTGAACTGCCGAAGCATGAGAGCAACGCGCTGCTTATTGATGTCAACAACACCACAGATGACATCACAAAGGAGGGTATTGCATTTGTCCAGTCAAGCAACTCTGAGACAGCGAGTCTGTGAGATCAGCTTCACGAGTCCTTTAACGCAGAAACGCACCCATACTTCCATACTGAATCTGGTACAGTACACTGCCAGCACGCATTAGTCCATTGGTACATGGCTGACTACGTAGTTATACAAGTTTCACTACCGCGTGACTAAATTATCACCAGCTATCGCTCTGTAGAGCGGAGAGCTCAGCAGAAGACTCATGTCTCATGTTTGCAATCATCGCTCCGTAAACGATGGTCTGCTATTGTAAAGCTGGTGGATGTTTGGCCCAGTTGTGTCCATTGTATCCAATATTGGCCTGGGCGTTGATAACCGGGTAACCCCGCGATAGGTCCCGGAATCCAAAATCGCCACCAAAACGTCAAAACGTCAACACCAACGGGCACAAACCAAACCACAAGATGACTCAGGAGGAGCCAGCAGTGCAGGAGCCAACACAGGAGGAGCACGACCAGGCTACCATTGAAGCCATTGAGTCTGCACTGCAACTTGTGCTGAAAACGGTCAAGACTTTTGATCAGAGATACATCTTCAAGACCCTTAGGGACCTCGTCAGCGTCAGAAAGCTGTTGAACACTACAGTGTTGGCCTCATTGATCAACAAGTACTTGGGCTCATACCACAGGGAGTACCTCCTTGAGTACATTGGTGCCATCCAAGAGGATGTTGAGGAGCATGATGAAGTGCTCCCAGAGGTGAATTTTGCACTCCATTGGCTCGCTCAACTCTATTTGCTCGATTCTGGTGAATTGGCCAAATTGGACGAGCTCAACACAAAGCACATCATCACATTGACCAAATCGGCAAACAGACGTTCGTTGGATCTGATCAATGCCAAGATTTGGTTCTACATCGCCCGTACGAAGGAATTGTTGAACGACTTGATCAGTATCAGACCTGAGTTGTTGCTTGCGTTGAGAACTGCAACGCTAAAGCATGACAATGAGACCTCCGGTGCCCTTATAACGCTGCTGCTGAGAAACTTCATCCTGCTGCATGATTACACTCAAGCATCAAACTTTATAGAGAAGGTTGAATTCCCAAAGGACGTTTCAACTTCTATTGAGTCGAGATACTTCTTTTATCTGGCCAAGATCAACTCCATTCAACTGAACTATTCCGATGCACATGAGTTTGTGATCAGTGCCATTAGAAAGGCACCACAGACACAGAATGCCACGGGGTTCCTTCAAGTCTCTTACAAGCTCAGTGTTTTGATCGAATTACTCACCGGGGAGATCCCAGAGTTGTCCTTCTTCAAGAAGAGTGGGTTTGAAAAGTGTTTGACTCCATATAGCGAGATCACCAAAGCTGTGAAGCTTGGTGATTTGAAATTGTTTAATGAGACCCTTGCACGCTATCGTGAACAATTCATCAAAGATGATAACCTGACTTTGGTCACACGTCTGAGATCTAATGTGATCAAAACCGGTATCAGAATCATCTCATTGTCGTACACAAAGATCTCACTGAAGGACATCTGCATAAAGCTCCATCTGGACAATGAATCCTCAGCGGAATACATCGTCTCCAAGGCAATTAGGGACGGGGTCATCGACGCAAAGATCAACCCTCAGAAGGGCTATGTTGAGAGCAACGAGGTGCTAAACGTGTATTCAACGAATGAACCACAGGACCAACTGAACCAACGTATCAATTTTGTCAATTCGTTGCACAATGACAGTGTCAGGGCAATGAGATATCCACCGAGTGTCAACCGGGTACGTGATCCATTGGGAGGTGATGACGATCTCGATGAGGAGGCACAGTTGATCAACGCCCTGCAAGATGAGCTCGATGACTTTTAGAAGGCTACATCTGAAGGCAAAGTCTATCATTTTAACGCTTACCTGCCAATCTCAACGCACCAACGTAGTTCAAGACTCTAGAGCCAAACCATACAGCCGGACCCGTGAGCAATGCCACTTTGTAAATCGTGTCAAATATCGATGAACCGAGGTAGTACTGGAAAAACACCACTTCATACCCGATAATCAATCCGATGAAGGCCAGATGTGCCGGAGTGGCGCTGAAATTCGAGAAATTAATGGCGCCTTCTGCGGCCCATGCTGCCAGTAGTACGAAGAAGCACACAATTGAAAGGGATGCAAACACCCCGGCGATGGTAGAGTCCACCTCTGACGGTGCGGACTGGAAAATGTGATGGATCTCAGGTTTTGGTCCGAATCTCTCAGGTTTGATGTATGTAGACTCGGCGATGAGATCTGGTGTCAATTGCACACTACCAGCTTTCGTGAAGATTGGCGCATCATCCGAGCCGTCTGCGGCAATGATGGAAATATCAAACGTAGCCTCCTTGGTGAAGAGTTTTGGGAGTTTGCTGTAAGATAGCGTGAACTTTGCAGTGACAGAGTCTTGTAGCACCTTAATCACAGGCTTATACGACGTCTCCACGCCTTGACCATTGGTCAGCTTTATAAATACCTGGTCTGGGATCTTCTTCGGCGCCAGGTCGAAAGAAATGTCGAGTTTGGAGCTCACAGAGTCAAACGTCACCGGTGCAGCGACGGTGGATGCTGTAAACTGGGAGTCACCCCCAGGTGTTCTGATGGCACCATTGGAAAGTTCAAGGGCCAATGAGGCACCAATGACTGAGCTAAGGGTAAGAAGGCGTTGAAAGCGCATGGTTCGGGCGGGTTGATTCAACGGTTCAGTATTGTTGAGGGTGGGAATTGAAGTAACTCGTGTCCCAAAATACCATTCCGACCCTATCACGTGACTGTCAGTACAACGGGGGATGGGCAATCTACTGATGCTGGGTGTAAAGGGCTTTAGCATAGGCTTTAGCATTCGTTATTTGTTAGCCATATCAATAACCATCATCGCTGTACCGGATTGTGTAGACAGTAGTTAGCAGTGTCGCCCTTTTTGGGACGCTCCTTGTGGCAGTAAACGCAGGCTGTGTGGTAGATGAGCTCTTCTCCACAGACCAGAAATCAGATCGTCCTGATGGGAGCAGAGAATGCTCATCCTAGATATCTGTAGACCCATCTTTAACGGTATCAGGGTCAGAGGCCACGGTTATCAACTGCAAGGGCTCATCATCCACAACGGCGGGTCCATTCCCGTCGAGCACTAAAAAGTTCTCCTCCTCCTTCTTCTTTGTCGGCTTGATCTTCTCCAAGAGACTGCGTACAGATTCCTTCAAAATCGTCCTCTCCACACCAACCTCCACAATACCTACTGAAGGTGGGATGCTATCAGCAAGATGGCGCAGGAGCCTGTTTAAGAAGAGCACCAAACGGTTGTACTTTGCTGAGGCCACTTTGAATGAAGTGTAGCTCACGCCATTGAGCACCATGACGAGCGCAGAGGAGACAAAGGATATGAGTACGAGCGGGAGGATGCAGATTGTGGCGAGGGAGCTAGCCGCCACGAATACGGTGGAGTACACGGCGAAGAGGACGCTGGAACGGGCAAAGACCATGTCCTGTGGATGTTAGCTGCTGTTTGCGTGCAGGTGTGTACTCTATACTTGCGAATTGCCTTGCTCTATCGGTGATGGTGTCTTTCAAAGAGAGGAGGGAACCGTGAGATGTCAGCTGAAAGATTGCAGAATCCTAGCGAAACTGACAGTATAAGCGCATCGAAAGGGGTCTCACCGCTGATCCAGCGCCAGACGCGAGAGTTATTCTTCTCGTCCACAGCCACGAAGTATCTCGCAAGACTCGTGTGATAGAATCACGGATCTTGGAGGTTCTTGAATGGTGAGGGCTGAACAACTCCAACTGTTAAAAGAGAATTCGATCTGACCGAACTTATCATGCTGTGTCCCATACCGGATTTGACATCAAGACGGAACTTCGGTAAGTGCCACATACACCAAATTTGAACTCTTCTCTGCTGCTAAGAAGTCAGTTCTTGTTCAAGTCTCCTCCACCACCCCCGCTCGATAGAAAACGCCGGTCGATGCAGAGACTTAGCTGGCGTTGCTTATCAACCTCACGAACATTATGCGCCTCCAAACGCTCCTTGCAAAGGAAGCAGCGGACAGCCGCCGTTCTCATGGGAAGAGCCAACGATTGGATCAGTGGCAAGGGATCTGATAGTAATGATGCTTATCTAACGCTTGGATCCATGCCTCAGAGTATACAGGAGTTTGAGAGTGGTAAAAACGTCTTTGCTGTGGTGGATCTGACTTTGTTCAACCTCAAGAAGACTGCACGGCTAGGACAGTTCAAGCATTTCGAGATGCAGGAAAGGTGGAGGAAAGTGCAGACCACTGCGCTTCGATCATTCGAGCACGACCTCTTTGAGTCGATACGGGACTTCGCTCCGCACAATGTCTCCCTTGCTGAGCTTATCCTCCCCTCTGCTGAGACTCTGCCGTCGATGATCCATGCGTTAAGGACACCAGATGCCACGATAACGAAGTTCTTCCAAGCAAAGGGATTGCCAGATTTCACAGAGCAGACGTATTATCTCTTTGAGATGGCATTTCACCACCATTTGAGTACGATGGCTACACAACGCACTGATGCACAGGACCTCACGGTGAGTATATCAAACCCTGCCGAATGGTATCCTGTTGCAAGAAGGCTCAAACGGAAACTGATACTCCACGTCGGGCCAACGAACTCTGGAAAGACATATAATGCCCTTGAGAGGCTCAGAGAATCGAACAATGGGCTTTATGCGGGTCCTTTGAGACTGTTGGCTAGAGAGGTGTACCATCGTTTCAAGAGTGATGGGATTAGATGTAACCTTATCACCGGTGAAGAGGTTATTCATGATTTAGATGCATTTGGTCAAAAGGCTCCGTTAAGTTGCAGTACCGTGGAGATGGTTGACCTCAATACCGAGTTTGAAGTTGCCGTCATTGATGAGATCCAGATGATTGGTGATACTCAGAGAGGTTGGGCATGGACCAATGCACTGATGGGAGTGAGGGCACATGAGGTGCATCTTTGTGGCGAGGCATCCATCGTTGAACTCGTGCAGAAGATTGCCAAGTTTACAGGTGATGATGTCATTGTTAAAGAGTACACCAGGCTGGGTGAATTGAAAGTGGAGGATAAACCATTGAAGAACCATTTATCATCTTTGAAACGTGGAGACTGTGTGGTTGTTTTCAGCAAGAAGAGAATCTTACAATATAAAGCTGAAATTGAACGGTTGACAGGATTGAAAGCAGGCGTGATTTACGGTGCTCTTCCTGCTGAGACTAGAACAGAACAAGCGAGAAAATTTAACGAGGGAGAGTATGACGTTCTCGTTGCATCAGACGCGATTGGTATGGGATTGAACTTACGTATCAAGAGAGTGATCTTTGACAGTCATCAGAAGTTCAATGGGAACTTTATGGAACAAGTTGCCGTGCCACACGTGAAACAAATTGCTGGCAGGGCTGGCCGTTTCAAAGTGGCACCATCATCCAAAGGCCCATCCAAACTAACTGATGATGATGATAATGAAGATAACGTTGGGTATGTCACGGCATTCAAGAATGATACTTTGAAATATGTACAAAAGTGCATGGATAGCCAAACGATACCGGTGAATAATGCGATTCTTTGGCCCAGCGATGAGATCTGGTCACACTATGTGTCTGAATTCCCAAAAGAGAGGCTACTCAGCGTAATCATCCAGGAGTTCAAGAAGGAGGTGGAAAAATCCAGGATTTATCAAATCGCTGATATTCGTGACCGAGTGGAGATCGTGAGTGTGTTGGAAAACATCCAGGGTATGCTGCTGACGGATATTTTACGAATCTCGACGGCTCCAATTAGCACCAGACTACCAGAGTTTGCACAAGTGTTATATGGGTTTGGGTTGAGTGTGAGTCGGAATCTAACAAAGAGTTGCTTCGACTACGAGTTTTTGAACTTTGGACAGCTCAGTCAACGTGTGTGGGATGTGAATGACCTCACACATTTGGAGGATCTGCACAAGTACCTCATGGTGTGGCTATGGATGAACAATCGATACCCTGAGCTGTTTGTCAATCGAGCGACTGCAGTTGATGCGAAGAACCTGATAGAGGAACGCATTGAGGAGACGCTTAGTTTCAAGGATGCATTCGCAGAGAAGGAGCCGAAGAAAGAGGATCGCAGGAGAAGGCGTTGATTTGTATATAGTGTATAGAAGGTTCTCTTAACCACTGTGAACCACCGCGAGCTCACGTCACACCAGTTTCGTTCGCCAGAGAGTCCACCTGTTACCCTGACTAGCACGCCCCTCGGAAGTGGCCCTCCGGGGAATAACCCACTTCGGCCCACCTCGGAACTCCCAGCACCCACCGGCGCGCCCAATAAAAATCCAAAGGTGAAGCGCGCGTTTTCATTGGCCGGCAGACACGAGCGCCTGCTGGCCCGGACGAAATTTGCATCGTCCATTCAAGAATTTTCCCACCCTCTCAGTTTCCCTCACCCCTGAAATCCCACCAACGGAGTCTTTTTAAACTATCAACGATGGTTCTTCCAAGAGTCTACAACGCTACCTCCAGAGCCGCTTTCCAGGCTGTCAAGAGCAACCTGTTGTTCAACAGGGGCCTTGCCACCGCCGCTGCATCCGGTAAGGTTAGGTGAGTTACCTTTGAAGATTTAATGGAGTGTTTTTGATGAGGTTACGGGGTATGAATGGCAATGGACACGTGCAGCAGAGGTCAATTGAGGTCCACTTCGGTCAATGGTCCGAGTATTTCCTGTTTCTTAGACTGCTTTGCTCCGATCTGACCTCGAGATCAAGGGGGTGTGTTTTTTTCTCTTTCCCATATGGGCAACGAGGCACCTTTGGCCGGGATTGGATCTATCAATTGATACTCAATTTCGTCTGGTTCGCCAAAGAGACTGCTACCGCATGATACCCGCCCGGGTTTGCAAACCGATCCGGTTGTTGCCTACCCAACATATTGCCCCGTCCACACAAACCCTTGGAAGAGTGTGAACAATTACTAACTTCAAAAAACAGAGCCGTCATCGGTGCTATTGTCGATGTGCATTTTGAGGATGGTAACTTGCCAGCCATTCTTAACGCCCTTGAGATCAAGAACCACGAGTCTGGTCGTCTTGTGCTCGAGGTTGCCCAGCATTTGGGTGAGAACACTGTGAGAACCATTGCCATGGATGGTACCGAGGGTCTCGTCCGTGGTGAGATTGTCACCGACACTGGCTCCCCAATCACCGTGCCAGTTGGCCGTGAGACCTTGGGCCGTATCATCAACGTTATTGGTGAGCCAATTGACGAGCGTGGTCCAATCAACACCAAGAAGAGAAACCCAATTCACGCTGAGGCTCCAACTTTCGAGGAGCAGTCCACTTCTGCCGAAGTTTTGGAGACTGGTATCAAGGTTGTCGATCTTTTGGCCCCATACGCCAGAGGTGGTAAGATTGGTCTCTTTGGTGGTGCCGGTGTCGGAAAGACTGTGTTCATCCAGGAGCTCATCAACAACATCGCCAAGGCCCATGGTGGTTTCTCCGTGTTCACCGGTGTCGGTGAGAGAACCCGTGAGGGTAACGATTTGTACCGTGAGATGAAGGAGACTGGTGTCATCAACTTGGAGGGAGAGTCCAAGGTGGCCTTGGTGTTCGGTCAGATGAACGAGCCACCTGGTGCCCGTGCCCGTGTCGCCCTTACCGGTTTGACCATTGCCGAATACTTCAGAGACGAGGAGGGACAGGATGTGTTGTTGTTCATTGACAACATTTTCAGATTCACCCAGGCCGGTTCTGAGGTGTCCGCTTTGCTCGGACGTATCCCATCTGCCGTTGGTTACCAGCCAACTTTGGCCACTGATATGGGTCTCTTGCAGGAGCGTATCACCACCACCCGTAAGGGTTCCGTCACCTCTGTGCAGGCCGTTTACGTGCCAGCTGATGACTTGACCGATCCTGCCCCAGCTACTACTTTTGCGCATTTGGACGCCACCACTGTGTTGTCCCGTGGTATCTCTGAGCTTGGTATCTACCCAGCCGTGGACCCATTGGACTCCAAGTCCCGTTTGCTGGATGCTGCCGTTGTCGGTGACGAGCACTACGACACTGCCACCAAGGTGCAGCAAACTTTGCAGGCTTACAAGTCTCTGCAGGACATCATTGCCATTTTGGGTATGGATGAGCTTTCAGAGGCTGACAAGCTCACCGTGGAGAGAGCTAGAAAGATCCAGCGTTTCCTCTCCCAGCCATTTGCCGTGGCTGAGGTTTTCACCGGTATTCCAGGCCGTCTTGTGAGACTCAAGGAGACCATCCAGTCGTTCAAGGATGTTTTGGAGGGTAAGTACGATCATCTCCCAGAGAATGCCTTCTACATGGTTGGTGGTATTGAGGATGTCATTGCTAAGGCTGAGAAGTTGGCTTCCGAGGCTAAGTAAAAGAAGTAACGAATTAGAATCTTCTTTATTGAATATTCCAGTATGAGATCAATTTTATAACCGATCATGAAAAGAAAAGCATATATGAATGGAGAGTGTTTGGTAGTTGTAGGCTGATGCTTTTTGATGCAGCGTCATCACCTGGTAGACGGAAGCACCCACGCAGGCAGTGGGCAAACGGGAGCGCTGCAGTCTGCAGCAGAAGGGTATGCCGCACCGGTGCTGGTGCATGGCTCCGTTGGTGTGACTGTGAGGGAGACAACCAAGTCGACCCCGCTACTACATCCGGTCTCCTACTAATTGGTAGTGCAGAGGGAGCAAGTTTTCGCGTGGCGCTATGCTGCAAGCGGAGCTGTCTTGGCTGCAAAATTTTCACCCCATGCCGGCACCTTTAGACGGACGACGGCTGGGTCGCTGGTTCATAGCAGGTGGTGGCCACCGATAGCATTGTAGCATTGTAGCATCTGCTGCGACTTGTTCTGATGTGGGACAGTGTAGCTGTTTGCCGGGTTCCTCGTCTCAGCCCCACCACGCCTGCCTACTATATCCCAAGTGCTGTGCTGGGCCGGGTGTGCGCCTGACGCGCATGGGGTCGACGGCACCATGATGGCACCTTTGCAGGCCCAGTCTGTTGTCGTGGTCCCCACTGCTGGTACTGCCTGCCCCTGCCGTCTGCCTCTGTGGTCTGCCTCTGTGGTCTTCCAACGCCACTGCAGCACTACAGCCCCGGCATCTCCCCTATCTGATCGATCTGATTCTCCCACCTGACTCCCGCAGCAAAAAGAAACGGCGATGGAATAGATAAAAAGCGAGGACGACGACGACGACGAAGGAGAAGAAGGAGAAAAAACGGTATAAAAACCCGGTTGCTTGGCCAAGTTCCCTGGATTCACCTCGCCTGCACCCACCCATCGACACCAAATGGACAGAGTCGAACAGCCTGTCTACGGCTACTCCAAGGCCCTGTACGACCGGGATGCCCATTACAACGACCAGAAACAGATTGTCGTCCGCAAGGCCGAGCTCGCAGCGTCCCAGTACTCCTCAAACAAGTACTACACTGCTCTCCTGCTCTTCTCTGCATTCTGCATTGGCTATGGATACGGTCTGGACGGCAACGTCAGGTACTACTACACCGCTTCTGCCTCGGCGTCGTACGGTGCACACTCGTTGATCTCCACCATTGGTGTCATCAACGCCGTTGTCGGTGCCGCCTCCCAGATTGTCTATGCCCGTCTCTCCGATGTCTTTGGACGTTTGTTTCTGCTCATCACAGCCATTGTGTTCTACGTCGTTGGCACCATCATCCAATCGCAAGCGTACGACATCCAGCGCTATTGTGCCGGTGCCGTGTTCTATAACCTGGGTTACGTTGGTGTCATCATCATCGTCCTCATCATCATGTCGGACATGTCCTCTTTGAGATACAGATTGCTCTACCAATTCATCCCAACGTTGCCATTCATCATCAACACCTGGATCGCCGCTAACGTGACCACTTCTGTCGGTGTCTTTGACAATTGGTCTTGGGGTATTGCCATGTTTGCATTCATCTTCCCACTCACCTCTCTCCCATTGATTGGATGTATGATCCATATGCAATGGCTCGCCTCAAAGACTCCAGAATGGAAAGAACTCAACGAAAAGAAGACGTATTACCAAAACAATGGTCTCTGGAAAACCCTTGTCGAGCTCTTCTGGCGTCTCGATATCCTTGGTGTGCTTTTACTCACCGCTATGCTCGGCTGTATCCTCGTCCCACTCACTTTGGCCGCTGGTGTCTCCTCCAAATGGCAGTCCGGTAAGATCATTGCCCCAATCGTCATTGGTGTCGTGCTCATCCCTGTTTGGATCTTCGTCGAGGCCAAGTTTGCCCGTTACCCATTGGCCCCATTCAAACTGCTTAGAGATCGTGGCATTTGGGCCGCATTGGCATTGTCCTTCTTACTGAACTTTATCTTCTACATGGCGAGTGACTACCTGTACACCGTGCTCATTGTCGCCGTGGACCAGTCTGCTGCATCGGCCACAAGAATCACCTCATTGTCATCTTTTGTCTCCACCGTTTGGTCCCCGGCTTTTGCCCTTATCGTGGCTTATTGCAGACGTTTGAAACCATTCATCATCGCAGGTGTCTCCCTTTGGTTCCTTGCCACTGGTCTTCTGTACCATTTCAGAGGCGGTCAAGAGTCTAAAGCTGGTATCATTGGTGCCCTTGTCGTTTGGGGTATCGGTACCACAATGTTCTCATATCCGATTAACGTGTCCATGCAGTCTGCAACTACCCATGACCAACTGGCCACTGTCGCTGCCCTCGGTTACACATTGTACAGAATTGGCTCTGCAGTGGGTAACTCCGTCTCCGGTGCCGTTTGGACTCAATTGCTTCCAGCTCGTCTCGAGAAAAACTTGGGTAATGCCACCATGGCCGCTGCCGTTTATGGTGATCCATACACTTTTGTCGCTGCTAACCCATGGGGTACTCCGGACAGGGTTGCTGTAGTGGAGGCTTATCGTTATATTCAGCGTCTGGAGACGCTGATCGCCCTCTGTTTCTGCACATTGCTCGTGTTCTTCGCCCTGTTCCTCAGAAACCCATTGCTCACGGACAAGGTTGCCCATGATGAAGTTCTTGCCGAAGGTGAGCTCGTCGTCAAGAACGACGATGATCCAATCGCTAGATGGTTTGCTACCAAGGTGCTTAGAAGAAAACAAACCGAGTCTATTGTCGAGACCGAGAGTACTGATGAGGCTGTGAAGGCTGACACTAACAAGGTGGAGGCTTGAACCGCACCTGAACAGACGTAAACTTGTGGTCAATAAAAAGTAATGTTGATCGTTGTAGTGTTCTTTAGCCTATACTAGGGACCACCGCCTATTAGACTTCTGGCCCGAACAGTGAACTTTCTCAGTTTGCGGGTGCCACTGAGCTTCACTGTTCCCTTGTGGTCATGGAGATGAAGGGTCAGCAGCTTCGGCGCAGCAATGCTCAGCTTGAATGTATCCTCGACATATTCACCTCCAAGCTTCTGAGCAGATGCGGGAAACGAACTGGCTTCGCTTGGTCGAACAGAATCAACTTCACGTTTTGAAGTTCGAGTGCTTTGAACGACGATGAGGACTGCAACAGCAGGAACGAAACGCATGCCAATACCGGGTCCAGGTCATAGCCTTTGACCACAAGGGGTTTCAAGTGATTCGACACCAAAGTGCGAATCCCCGACGCCTGCCCATAATCCCTCATGCGCTCAATAGAGAGGTGTGCCGGTAGTGGGGCTATCACAGTGAATGCTGCTCAGATATTCAAGAAGACACAAGGACAACAGTCGATGAATTGGATCTTTCGAAGCTGAATTGAGGAGGTCAGTATTGGTTGCGCCCGGTTATGACTGCGGACACAGCACTGACGGAGGAGAAGCTCGTTTCAATTTTGCAGATGGATCTTCGGTGGTAGGCCACTCCATATAGACATAGCCGTCATACCGGACAGAGTATGTGTCGAGTCTCGACACTCTTTAGCCCAGCTCCCAAGATTGGAAGACCTCGGGTACTTGCTACCTACTTGGCATGTTTCCAACACCCTCCATTCACAACGTGTTTTCCAGGGGGTTGGCTTGTTTGGCAACGGGGCGTGTATCCCATGTCCCAGGAGTGCCTATCTCAAAGGCGCTCACGAATGTGCTTCTCAGCGATGTGATCTCAGGGACATATACGCTATGGACACGGTATCTGCTGATACGCTTCTGTGGGTCATCGGCGAAGTGCGGCAAGAGTGTGCCGTAGTCCATGTCCACATCCCTGATGAATACAAACAAGATTCAAAATATGAAAAAGGGCAAAGGAAACAGACGCGTTCGCCAATTCAACGCCGGTCCAATTACGCGGACTGAAATATGTCCAGTGATCTTCTCCCGCCGCTTGAACAACTGCAGACTACACTGGAGTCTGCTAAGGACCAACAGCAGCTCACTGGAGCCGCTCGTGCTACGGCACTGGAGCAGGAACTCGAACAATTGGACATCATCAACGCTTCAATCGATGGCGTGATTGGGTCAATAGAGTCCACTTCCGTAAACTTGGATGCGATATTGAACACTTCAGAGTCCACGAATACAGTTTTAGATCTCTGGATAAAGATTCTCTCGCAAACGAGCTATACCTCGAACCTGCTGAGCGATAAGAGCTGGAACGGGTTGACAAAGAGCGAGGAGGAATACCAACAACAGCTCAAGAGATTTGAAGAGCTGAATAGACGGTATGCCTTGGAGAAACAGAGTAAAGAACAGTCCAGAGAAGAGGTGAGACAGAGGAAGTTGGCACAAGAACAAAAATTACGGGAGAGAGAGGAGTCGTTGAAAAGACGAGTATATGGGACGAAAGCGGCTCCGAAGATCCCAAGAGTGGCCAAGAAGTGATGGTTCAGGCTGTTAATTTGGTGATCCTGCTACAATCTGGCGTCAGAGTTGACTCTCTCGATTGCTTGGACTAGGTCGCAGGTTACCAGATGAAACCATCCCAATCGCTACGTGCCAAATGTCGTGAAACGCTATCTGCTTGCCCTGGGGGGGAAACAATCCCTTCATATCTAATGAATCTCTTGTAACTACAAGCAATAAACTGAAATCAATGTATAAAACCGGCCCTCAAGCCAAATCAATGTATAAAACCGACCCTTAAGCCTCAGGCTCAATGACCACCAACAAGTCCGAAGCATCAACATTGTCACCCTCCTTAACAAGCACATCGCTCACAAGACCGGCAGCTGGAGCAGAGATAACCATCTCCATCTTCATGGCACTCAACACAGCCAAAGCCTCACCCTTCTTCACAGCAGAGCCCTTGTGAACCTTAACATCCACAAGAACACCAGCCATTGGAGAGCCAACCTGGTTAGGGTTGTGGGCGTCAGCCTTAGGTCTTGTGAAAATCTCAACCTTGGAGGTCTTGTCGTTAACAGCAACCTTACGCAGCTCACCGTTGAGCTCAAGATAAACGTCTCTGCTACCGGTCTCTGTGTTCAAATCACCAATAGCAGTACACTTGATGATAAGAGTCTTACCTTGGTCAATGGTGACAATGATTTCCTCGCCAATCTTTGGTGGAGCGAGGAAGTTTCTCGTTGGGAGAACAGAGAGGTCACCGTAAAGGTCCTGAGTCTTTCTAAAGTCCTCGTACACCTTTGGATACATGTTGTAAGAGGCAATGTCACACTCAGTGATCTTGTTGAATCTTGACGAGAGGTCCTCTCTGATGTGGGCAAAGTCGAATGGTGCAAGCTCCAAACCTGGTCTCACATCAAGCTTCCGTCTCTTACCTCTCAATACATCAGATCTCAATGGTTCTGGGAAGCCACCATATGGCTGACCGATCAAACCTTCAAAGAAGTCCAAGACGGAATCTGGGAAGTCAAGGGAGTTAGCCAAACGCTTCACATCCTCAGATGTGAGCTTGTTAGAAACCATGAACTGAGCCAAGTCACCAACAACCTTGGAAGTTGGAGTAACCTTCACCAAGTCACCAAGCAACAAGTTTGCCTCCCTGTAGGTCTTCTTAGTCTCGATCCACTTCTCACCAAGACCAACCTGTTGGGCCTGGAAGAGCAAGTTTGTGAGTTGACCACCTGGGATCTCGTGCTGATACACCTCTGGATCTGGACCCTTGAGATCCGCCTCAAAGACAGAATACAACAGTCTAATCTCAGCCCAGTAAGCGTCAATCTCACGGACAGGGGCCTCCTCCATGTTAGTGTCGATCTCACCGTCCAAGGAGGCCAAGAGGGCAGAAATGGATGGCTGAGAAGTCAGGCCGGAGAGAGAGTTAGAGGCAACATCGACAACGTCGGCACCAGCACGTGCACATGCAGCCATAGAGGCAACGCCAGTACCGGCAGAGTCATGGGTATGCACGTGGATTGGCAAAGTTGGATACTTCTCCCTCAGGGCACCAATGAGAAGTCTAGCAGCTTGTGGCTTCAAAGTACCAGCCATGTCCTTGATACCAAGGATGTGAGTACCAGCCTTAACAATGGCCTCAGCAACAGTGAGGTAGTACTCCAAGTTGTACTTCTTCCCTGGCTGCAACATGTCACCAGAGTAACACACGGTGGCCTCAACGACACCACCAGCCTTCTTGACGGCCTCGACACCAACCTGGAGCTGCTCCAGGTCGTTCAGGGCGTCAAAGACTCTGAAAATGTCAACACCGTTCTCTTTGGCTTGTTTGACAAAGTGGTCAATGGCATTATCTGGCAAAGAGGAGTATGCAACACCATTAGCACCTCTCAAAAGCATCTGGAATGGGATGTTTGGCACAAGCTTACGCATCTTGCGCAGTCTTTGCCATGGGTCCTCGTGCAAGAATCTCATTGCAACGTCAAAAGTGGCACCACCCCAACACTCAAGGGCAAAAGCTCCGGAGTAAGCATGGGCAGTGGTTGGGGCAATGGCCAAGAGGTCATAAGTTCTCAGTCTGGTAGCCAAGAGCGACTGATGGGCATCTCTCCATGTGGTGTCCATTACCAGAGTACCGTTAAAGTCACGAACTTTCTTGGCGAAGCCCTCTGGGCCCTCAGCTAGAAGAACATCTCTCCAACCCTTTGGTGGAGC
Organism: Williopsis misumaiensis; assembly: GCA_003707745.2. Classification (NCBI taxonomy): domain Eukaryota; kingdom Fungi; phylum Ascomycota; class Saccharomycetes; order Phaffomycetales; family Wickerhamomycetaceae; genus Williopsis; species Williopsis misumaiensis. Next base: position 46,474 of record PPLI02000016.1, read on the forward strand.
AGTGGTAACGTCAATGACATTACCAGCAGCGTCATGAATGACTGGAATATCTGGGTCTTTCTGCAACTTTGGCAAACCGATTTGACCCTTGATGGACGAACCGTTGACAGCAAGGTCAGCGATGTAGGCCAACAACTTGGAGGCTCTGTTCTGCGACGACACCATCTCAAAGAGGGCTGGCGTGTCGTCAATGAAAGTGGTCCAGTAGGTACCAGAGATGAACACCTCATGAGTCAAGAGGGTCAAAAGGAAAGGAATGTTGGTCTTGACACCCCTGATTCTGAACTCAATGAGAGCTCTGAGCATCTTCCGTCTAGCAATCTCATAAGTAGAACCGGAACACGAACACTTGACGAGCATCGAATCGTAATGTGGAGAGATGATGGCACCGGCAAATCCGTTACCACCGTCCAATCTCACACCGTTACCACCAGCAGATCTGTACACCTCAATCTTACCGGTGTCTGGCTGGAAGTTCTTGGATGGGTCCTCTGTGGTGATACGGCACTGAATGGCAAAGCCTCTGGTGGTGATCTTGTCCTGGAGCAATCCGAGCTGTTCCAAAGTGGCACCAGCAGCGATCTGGATCTGTGCAGCAACGATGTCCACACCGGTAATTTCCTCGGTGATGGTGTGCTCCACCTGGATTCTTGGGTTGATCTCGATGAAGTAATGTCTGTTCTGGTTGTCCACAAGGAACTCGGCAGTACCAGCGTTTCTGTAGTTTGCGGTCTTTGCGAGCTTGACCGCATCCGTAAGAATGGCGTCACGAACGTGCTTTGGCAAAGTCAAAGCTGGAGCAACTTCAACCACTTTTTGGTGACGTCTCTGGACAGAACAGTCACGCTCAAACAAGTGGATAACGTTGCCATAGTTGTCAGCAAGCAATTGAACCTCAATGTGCTTTGGTCTGTCGAGGAATCTCTCAATGAAACAAGTTCCGTTACCAAAGGCAGTGATCGCCTCGGATTTGGCTCTCTCAAATGCATCGCCAATATCATCACCTTCTCTCACGACACGCATACCACGACCACCACCACCGAAGGCGGCCTTGATGATCACTGGGTAACCATGCTCGGCGACAAAGGCCTCAGCGTCAGCGACAGAGTCGATAGGACCGTCGGTACCTGGCACCACTGGCACGTTGGCAGCCTCGGCCAAGTTACGGGCACTCACTTTGTCACCGACAGCGTCAATGATCTGAGAGGTCGGACCAACCCAGGTGAGACCTGCCTCGACAACCTTGCGGGCGAATTCAGAGTTCTCAGAGAGGAACCCATAGCCTGGATGGATCATATCGACACCATGCTCTTTAGCAATCTTGATGATTTCGTCAATCTGGAGATACGCCTGCACAGGAGAGAACTGGCCCTTCTCACCAATTGGGTATGCTTCGTCCGCCTTGAGTCTATGGGCGCTGAGTCTATCCTCGTGGGAGTAGATGGCAACCGTTTGCATGGACAATTCATGTGCCGTTCTGAAGATTCTAATCGGGATCTCACCTCTGTTGGCGACGAGGATCTTTGACGTGGTCTGACCCAGCAACAATGAATCGCGTCTGATCCTGTTGATGTCTCCGTCCGTCATTTTGGGGGTTCAATTGTCGGTGTTTTTGGCTGTGCTGTTTGCAGGGGATGGGGCAGCCTTTTATACTCGTGACTAATTTTTTTTGGACGCCTGTCTGGTCACTGGGCTGGGATTTTTAGGCGGGTGACTTTAGGCGGCGGATTCTACGCAGAGCTGGGCAGAGGCCGCAACGACTGCTAGGCAGAGCGTCTGGGAATTCGGCGGGACCGCCGAACGCAAAAAAAACTTCAGTGGGGGCACAAAGACAAAATCCGGGGTACAGCAGGACGATGACCAGGTCACCAAAAGCCATGGAAAAGACGTGACGACAGAGCATGGGCTGGTCAGCGTGATGTGCATGAAGTTTTTGATGGATCCTTGAAGTGATGAGCGTGTCATTGTATCCGCCTGTCTATCTGCCTCCGCAATGCAAACCGGTGTTGTTCTTAACTCCCCCGGGATGCCCGGGCAGATAATCTCCATCGCTCCATCTACAAATAGGTAGCAGGATTACCTGTGGTGCACGGCTGGACATGTTTGCCCTTCTCAGATACAGCACAGATTGGGTACCGCCGACGTCAGCTTCGATCCTGTTCGAGTGGAGGCTCAAACATTCACTACCAAAGACCCTGCAGAACGAAAAAACATATGCAAGAGCCGGGAGTCACGCTCATTATCGTCCGAGATCTGGCAGCCGTTGTACGAGAGAGTCATGGCCGACAACTATGACTCCCAAACCCACCCTGAACCCCCCACGCACTCATGCGTGGGCACTGTGTGGATCTGGGGTATGACGCCGCGCACGGTTAACACAGCCTTATTCGGGCAATTGGGAGATTACCGGGATCCAGGAAGTCCGGGGTAGACACCTACCCACGTACGTACGTGCTTGCATTCTTGTGCTCTCTGTGCCCCGGCCACGGGTCTATAACGCGTGATTGTATTTGTGCTGCCTACTGGTTGCAATGTCTTTGACGATATGGGACATGTCCCAGCAGTGACCTCACCGATGCTGGCTGGCCAATCAGCGTGCAGAAAGCCCCGATAAAACTGCCCTGCGGAAGAGACATTTTATGGAATGGATGAAACGAGAGCTCACACAACGTGCTCAGCAACTGCTTCACCAAAGGGGTTTCGCACTCACTCACAGAACCCTCTCAGATTCCTCAGCAACCGGGGGGTTTCAGTCGACCTGGGGGTGGAGTTCGGGGCCATATTTTAGGGGGAGCCGAACGCTCCTAACAAACCTGGACCCCAGGTTCGTATCACGTGCCGGCCCTCATTTTACGCGGTTGCCCACGAACTAAACACTAAACGGTGCCTGGCAACACCAACGACCCCGATACCACAGTTAGCAGATGGACATAAGGTTGCGGGTGCTGTACATTGCAGGCGCCTTCCTTGTTCTGTACACCTTCATATCGCTGCAAAAAGGCGATGGCAACCTGGATCTGAACGATGGTGCTGGAACATCAGGTTTTGGAATAACAAAAGGTGGTACCGGTATAAATGGATTCCAGAAGGACAAGCGCACTGGAGGGCTTCCCCCCGCTGCTAGACGTGGTTATGTGGACAAGGACCCTTTCATCTTTGATGATTACTCCGTGGATTCATTTGCACAGGAGCAACATGAGGTGTTTGACAAGGATAAGAATAAAATCGTGATCATCCTCGGGGCCAACTTGGAAGGCGGTGTAAACAAGTGGAAAGGCCCGCAAGAGTGGTCCATCGAGAGGTCCTCTGTGCTAAACAAGAAGAAGTATGCGGCACGTCATGGATATGATCTTGTGATCAAAGATTACACCAAGGCCAAGAAATACTCCAATTCCCATAGAGAGGGATGGCAGAAGTTTGACATCATCAAGGGAGTGATGGATGAGTATGATAATGGCGACTGGTTTTGGTACTTGGACCTATACACGCTCATCATGGAACCGCAATTCAAACTGGAGAAACTACTTGAAAACTTGAACGACACCATGACACGGTCCCTCATGCAATTCAACCCTGGTTCCCTCGACTTGGATATCCCGTTTGTGGACAACAGCGAACCAGTGAATATGCTGCTATCACAGGACTGCGGTGGCTTCAACCTGCATTCCTTCATGGTCAAGAAAACGCAATGGAGTATGACCCTCTTTGACACCTTGTTCGACCCGATTGTTTTCCTTGATAAACACTCACAGTGGAAGAATGATGAGCAAAATGCACTTGAGCATTACTACAACGTGTTGGGTTGGGTCCGGTCCCGTGTTGCGTTCCTGCCGTCGAAAACCATCAGTGCATTGCCCAAGGGCGCATGTCCAGACTCTAAGGACCAGAGGTTCTTCTACAATGAGACTACGCGGGACTTTGTCGTTGATATGGTTGGATGTGAGTTCCATAGAGATTGTTGGGATGAGATGGAGTATTTTAAAAAGCTGAGTGCCGATTTGCACAAGTCATGGCTATGGTGAACGTCTCATTCTCAAATATCGTTCGAACGTTCCAACTTGCTGACGACTTCTTCGAACTTTGAGTCATCCGCTTGCAGCACCAGGAGCTCTTGTTCCAGCTTCTCTTCAAACTTTTTGTTACGATCATGCTTCTCCTCTCTCACAACGTTATAGATGACGAAATGGAACCAGATCTCCATAAACAGGAAGACAAACACGTAGTCGTCATGTAGCACACCTTTGTAAAGATATCCAACGCCTGCTAACAGGAAACATAGTGTCAATCTTACCGGGATGATCGACTCGAAATATTTGTGGTTCTCAATGAGCAGTTGAACGATATCAGTTATTCCTAGTACAACTAGCAGTACACAGAGTAGTGACAGGTCACCACCAACGCTTCCCTGGTCTATTTGCATCGCTTGTCCGAACACAAGGATGAAAACACTGCTCGTGATGGCCTCCGGGGCCTTGATGAGCTGGAAGGCAACTGTGAACAGGAAGCTGCAGTGGATGTAGATCGCCGTGGTGGAGGAGAGCCATGCCATGCTGTGCGATTGGCTTCAGATGACGGCGTTATGGTGCCCCTTTGTGGTCTCTTGAGTGACCTTTTGTTTGGAACTTTACGTGATGTTCTTCAGAGGGGAAGATCAAAGTGGAACTTTCCGGACTTCATCACCAGAAGATCGATCAGCGCCAACAACGTCGCAACCGCTCGGATGTCGTTCACAATCGCCACGCGGATCGTTGCGCTCGTGTACTTCGCCTTCACGGCGGAGACTCAACTCCAATCCGTATGTCTGAGCCCCATCTCGCACTCTGTTCCTCCACCTCTAACCCTTTCCCGCAGACCACAAGTGAAGCGACTCTCACCGCCATCCTGGCCATCTTTCTCGCCGTAACCGACCTGATCCCACTGTTAGAAGGGAACACCAAGTATTTCCACACAACTTCGCGCGTCCGGCTCCTAGTGGCGGTGATACTGCACATCCTGGCCATTCAAATCGACAACTCCACCATCGCATACTACGCCATCATGGAGGAAGTTACAAATTTCTGTTATATGATGGAACACACGCTCACAGCAGAATAAGCATCCTATCCACTTTCTGTATGAGCTTCTTCGCCTCGCTGACATCATGCATCACAAAGAACTCATCAAGATGGTTGCCCTCTAGTTTCAAATAGTCCTCGAGACAATACACGTTAATGTCAAACTTCTCAGCATCATGGATCACTTTGATCCGCTTTGATCGTCTGTGGTCATCCTCGGGAGATCCATTTGGCGTAGGGAGATGTGATTCTGTGGGTGTGGATAGTGGTTTATAGGCACGGACAAAGGCAAAAGTGCAGAACCCTTTGCATCGGCAGCATGTGATTCCGTCTTCACGCTCCTTCAACTCCTGCCGTGTCATATCATACGACTGTTTGCCCAGCTCATATCTCTGTGGTTTGATTTCCAAGGATTGTGTAACGGTCTGTTGGATCGTGTACTCATCCTGTACTCTTGGTTTGAGCGATTCCAAACACTTCGTCACAAGCTCCTCTTCAACGTTCTCGCCTGCGGCAAATGCCTCAAGGATAGTCATCATGAGCTCGTATATATCAAACACAGAGTTCTTCTCGCCCTGTTTGCGATAGTTCCTAGAAGCCAGGACACCATAGTCCAACCAAGAGGTCATGGTGAAGTTGACCGCTTCATTCAGGTTGAATCCACAGTTGAATCCGGCATGATATACCCTAGGATAGGTGACAATGTACTCTCCAGCCTCTTGGCTTGCGGCGTAGCATTCGATCCCTGCAGATTCCAACTTATCGGGTGACACCAAAGTGATCAATTGGTGTAGGATATCTGGCTGTTTGGCAAAGAGATCCGGTGCAAGGGACTTCATGTAGTCTTCAAACTTGTCTGCATGTCTTGATGGAATCCCATACCACCGTTTCGTGGCCCCAGAATGTTGGTAGTTGGCACTGAGGGTGTATTGATCCTCCACATGCCAACAAAACGTACTGAACGTGTTGCCCACGTAGATCCAGGGCACCGTCATTCCGGAGATGTCAACATCGAGATAGTGTAATAATGAGCGCTTGTCAAAGGGTAGGTTGTTCAAGTTCATAGGATGCCTCACGTATGCGTTGTACTCTTGTCGTGATGAGCCAACACGATGCGTCGATGGAATCCATTCCTTCGTGGGGAACCCGGAAACTTGACCCATCCTTTGATTATGTATATCGGCACCATAGTGGATCTCCACGTTGTTGTCCGTATTGTTGACCAGTTCCCAAAATTCGTGCTCAAGGGTCTCGATACCCTGGGGCTTCCCATTGGGAAAGTGCTTCTCGTCAAATTTAGCACTGAGTTCTTTGAATTCCAAAAGAGTGTACTCTTCCAAGGCATCTTTAAACCCATAGTATCCGTTGCCAACGATACAGTTATTGCAGCACCAGCTATCGGCAGGTATCTTGGTGATTGGTGGCTGCAAGCAGGCCATGTGGAACGCCTTATTGCATGAATCACAGAGGAGGGTGTTCTCGGGGTTATTGTCTTTATGACAGATAAGACAGGCCTCGTCCTCGTCCTCGTCTTCATCGTCATCGCCATCTTCATCGTCTTCAGACTCCTTAACGCCGTCCTGAAGTATAGACGTTGGATGTTGCTCTGCTATGAGCATTGTTGTGAACTCGGGTCTCTGCGATAAGAAGTCAAAATAGTGCATCAGTTGTTGGCCATAGACGTCACGCAGGAGATAGTTGTGCACTTTAAGCTTCGTTTCGAGAAGCTCCCAAAGTCTCCAGTCGTTGGCCATGAGGTTAGAGGACAGTTTAGTCAACTCCCCTCCATAGAACTTGACACATTCGATGAAAACGTCGTAGTAATGTACTTTCACCCCACGCACAAGTGCAAACCCCGCAACGGGAGCACTGAGTTTGTGCATCTTGTTGCAGTTGACCAACTGTTTGAAGAAGAACATTCGACATCTGTTCAACAAGTTGAGCTCCTTGAGCGTCTGGACACGGGGGACAAAACGGAACTTGGACTCGTTGATACTCATCGGGGGCTTGAAGTCCGCTGGTGGGATGATCTTGAGCAGACCGAACTGCGCGCCGAGTGCAGACACCTCCTCGGAGGCCATGTATGCGATAGGGTCAGCGAAGTCGCGTGCGGAGGGACGCAACTCAGGCACGGTGATCATCTCGTTCAAATGGGGATGGGCGGTTCACAAGGTCAGCCGGTGGGGCTCAGATCAGTAGCAGTAGCAGCAGTCAGTCAGCGCAGCGCCAGCGGGAATCAGTTCAATTTACTCTCGTTGGTGCCTGTCGTCGGCCTCAAGAGCTTGAAAATGCGACCCGAATTTGTGCGCAGCTCGGATGCACGCAATTTACGCTAAAACGGTTGGATGGCGGGCGGTGACTTTTACTGTCTGCGGAGGTTCTACCGGTTGAATCGCCAACGGGTGCACGGCCGGGTGCACGCAGCGTTTGCGTTGCGGTCTGCTTATCGCCCGCGGTCGCTGAGGCCTTCCGCTTTGTAGCGCCAGGTGCACACCCCGTCGCATGGGCCTGGCAAAAAATGTTGATCGACAAGTGGCTCTGAGTGCCAAACCAACCATTCCAGAAAGGTGATAAAAGTGCCCAATGACGTACACGCTGACTGTTCTCGGTGCTGGTACCATCGGACAGGCGTTCCTGTCCGCATATCTGTCCAGCCCGGAGGCCTCCACCGCTCCATCAAAGATCATTGCGTGCGTCAACTCCGAAGCTAGTGCCTCCAAGCTCAAGGCTGCATACAAGTCCGCTAAGATCGCCTTCGAGGTGCGCTATGGTGCCGAGGCCAACGCCCAGGCCGTGGCGGAGGCGACTGTCCTCGTCGTTGGAACGAAGCCATACGTCACCGAAAGGGCGTTGAACAGCTGTGGGTCCCTCGAGGGAAAGCTGCTCATCTCACTTGTTGCAGGGTGGACCATCGCACAGTTCCAGGCATACTCATCAAAAGTCTCAAGAGTGATGACCAATACCCCGGCCAAGTTCCAATATGGGACTGCCGTTGTGGCCAACTCTGACTCCGTGACTGCTGAAGAGCGTCAACTGATCTTGGACCTCATTGGCCCAATTGGCAAAGTCGTCGAGCTTCCAGAGAAGAACATGGATGCTGCCACGGGACTCGTTGGTTCCGGTCCAGCATTCGTGCTACTGATGATCGAGGCCATGACAGAGGCTGGTATTGCTCTGGGAATCCCATTCAAGGAGGCCAAGGAATGTGCTATCAAAGTGTTCGAGGGCACGGCAAAGATGGCAGAGATCACCGGAACGCATCCAGCTGAGTTGAAGCATCAGGTGTGCACACCAGCGGGCACCACCATCGCCGGTATTGTCGCCATGGAGGATGCCGGTGTCAAGAGTGGGATTATTAAAGGTGTTACTGCGGCTGCAAAGCGCGCCGGCGAGCTTGGCAAGTGACCGGTTTGTAAAGAATCTCTTGTTACACTACTGGTAGGCACTGCACTGGTCTCCATGGCAGTGTATGGCTGTATATTCGTGCTGTCATTTCCGAGGGCCGGCCTCCCCTCGGACATCCCTCAACGTCCCTTTCCCTCCACCCACAAAATTCAACTTCAACTCGAACTTGCGAACGAAGGGCATACACAAAGAGGCGCGGAATGGCACATCACGACGGGCCTCAGCGTAGGTTCTCTCTATCTCATGTATCAACAACACGGGTGTTAACAGCCCAGCTTTGAAAAATGAGCCTGCTTTTGAGCTGTTCTACAGTGAGTTCACTCCCCCCACCCTCCCGTTCATAGTCGACTCCGTACTGACCTGCCCAGAGTACACACAGACAGCGAGCGAACGCTTCAGAGTCACACCAAAGAACTTGGGCCCGATCCTTTTCTTGATGGTGGCAATCCCTTCCGGGCTCACATGGGTCGCGTACAACTCTCAGGTATGTATTTCATCCCCCCGCTCTTCAGCAACGGACTAACAAGCACCTCCAAGGGGAAATGGCTGAGATATGACAAGAGACGCGCCACCCCGGCTGCTGAGCGCGACTGGAAGCCATAGATACTCCCTATGCTATTTATCCTATTTATCCTATTTATCCTATTTATCCTCTACGCTAATAGGTTGTACCATTTCCCACCGGTTTCCTGTATTAATCCCCATATCCCTTCCCTTTACTGTATTGTATTGTATTTTAAAGCACCCTGGAGGCAAACACTTCATCCATCCGGAACTGCGTCTCCTCAAACTGCGTCTCCTCCTCCATGCGCCGAGTTATTGAACTACGCGACCCTCGTCTCTGCACTTCCTGTGGGGTGAGCAAATCCATAAGGCTAGAGGGCACGAAGTCCTCGCCAAACATGTCACCGCCGTCATCCTCGTCATCGGTGATCGCAGACCCCTGTTGTGCGGTCCATGACATTGCAGGGAGCGCGCTAGAGTGGGACATTGCGCGCGTACTCGTTGGGGTCCATATCGATGCGCTGCCAAAGGGTGAAACCCGCTCCCCGGAGGAATACGCCCTGGGCAATGACACGGCTATGGCAGTGACAGATGACCCGCCAGGCGAACTCTCAGGCGTGGACGCCTCCATGACGCGTGGCTTCCTGATGCTACTCCCACCACCACCACCACCACCACGCCCATTGACCCGTCGCCCATCAGGGAGTACGTGCGCCAGTGCACACTTGACGCCAAATTTGCAGTTGCCCTTCTGGAAATACTTGCATGCCGTGTCTCTCTGCGTGTCCTGTTGGTGAGAGAACGGGCACGAGGATCCGGCCTGGCACGCACCTTGCTTGAAGAACTTGCACGGAACGTGTGCAAGGTCTGTTTGCTGTTAGCAATACAACCCCACGGGATAGCAAACACCCTCATACTAAGACTCACTCTTTGACGGCGGGCTCTTCGAAACCTCCTTCGCCTCCTTATACCGCTTGTTTGCCATCTGTTCACTTCTGTTGGCTTCTGTTTACCCTGCTATATGTGCCCCCTTTTCTCTAGTCTTTAGGGACTTGTATGAGTCTTACCGGTAATGTCTCCTTGCTTAATCTGATAACGGGTCCAGTCCCCGGTCCGCACACGCTCGAGCCGAGCCACACCCCCCGAGGTGGGGGGGCCCACTACAATCTTTGCGACACAACCGGCCCTCGCAGCAGCAGCTCTACACAGTTGGCGATCTGTCTTTGCTCTTGGGTGTATTTCTGTAGACGGCTGTTTCCATCACATGCCACGGAAGGCATTCTTCGAGGCTCTTCTACGCCCGTCAAACCTCTGCGTCTTTCTCCCGCGAGTCTCATTGTCCTCCTTTCCATCCTCCTCCTCCTCCTCCTGGTCAAACTTGACAGACTTCTTCTTATGGCTGTTATCAGCCTTCTGTGGCACAAAAGTCAGCTCCATCTCACCGCGCGCGTGCTTGTGCATCACTTCGCCCTTCTTCTTCTCAGCCTGTTGCCCGCGTTCACTGTTCAACTTCTTCAGCTGCTTGTCGAACGATACCGACTTCTTCGACTCCGTCGTGGCTTCTGTATTGTACGTCTTCATCTCATTGAGGAACTCGTCTGCACGAGACTTCTTCTCCTTGCGTCTCTTGGTGGCATCTAGCTTCTTCTGCAGCTTGGCCTTCTGCAGTCTATCCAGCCCATCATTATCCTCCTCATCTTCGCTCGAGCTTGAACTACTCTCCTTGTCGCTCTCCTCATCCTCGCTTTCCGGCTCATCTCTCTTGTTCAATCTCTCCTCATCGGACTCCTCCGCAGCAGTCAGGGCACGAGAACGCTTCTGACTGATATCGTTATCGGTGTTGACAGGGTTCAGCTGCTTGTAGTCATGGGCCTCGGTGTCAATTTGGAACTCTGGGTTCTCAAACATCTCCTTGAAACGATCATCATTCACCACACTCTCAGCCACCGCGGAGCCAGACTTCTTACCAATCTTCTCCGCCAAATCCTTGTTAACGCGTACCTTGGTGTTGGAAACTGCACCGGTAGTTCTGATTCTGGATTCACGTTCTCTCTCCACGCGTTTGCGGATTTCACGCTCACGTTCATCTCTGTACGAGTTTGGATTGGCAATGAGGTTCACGCGGTCAAAGAGCTCTGTGGAGATGAAGAATCCATGCATATATGATCTCAGCACCTTCGTACCAACCAAATGGGCAATGTTCAACTTCTTCACCTCGTCCCTGGTGATAAATCTGTAGTTGGAGTACACCGATTCTGCAGGTTTCTCCTCCAGCTCTTCTGTGATATTGTCCAGGAAAGATGCCCATTTTGGAGCTGGCCCAAGACTTGGGATGTAGTAGGTATGCATTTGAATGCCTTCATTAGCCATGAAAAACATTCCAGAATTTGGTATCCACTCCAGATCATTAATATCCACACTTGGCTCCATCGATGCAAATAACGCTCCCTTTGCGTCATAGATCTTTGCAATGCGCTTATCACTGACAGCAAGCTTGTCATCGTTCATGTATATCAGCTTCTTGATTGCATTACCATATCCATGATCCTTGGTCATGGTTGGCTGTGACGATCTCAGGTCATAGGTATATGTGTATCCATGGGAAGTACCACAGGCAAAGTTGATACCATCATTCTTAAACGCCACTGTGGTTGCCTCGAATGCCTCGGTGGAATAACCAAGAGATGGGAGTGTAAGCTTTGCTGCTCTAGATTTTGCCCTCGAGTCCCAGAATTCCACGGTACCATCCTCCAATGCCACGCTCACAAGTCCATTGACACTGTTAACAACAACGTCATTGGCACCGCGGTCGGACTCCAACACAAACGGCTGCAAGTTTCTTCCTTGGTCCAAGTTCAATCTATAAACCTCGTTCCCACTCGCAGCAACGTATAGATCACAGTTGACAGCGTTGTACGCCAAACTGCGACCAAACTTCGGGAGACGGGCCTTGTAATGGATTCCTCCTTTATTCTGGAATTCGACACTTCTATCGTTTTGCAAGTGCACAGACTTGGTCCAGTCGTTGGATAAGATGGCGAAATCCACATTCTCAGCGTCTGTATGGCGTTCAAACTTCAAGGCCATGTTCTGGAAATCGTAGACATGGATCTGCGGTTTGTATGTTCCTGTGGCCATGGCAAATTGGCCATCTGGAGTAACTCTGATCTTGTTTGAGGCTTCACTAAATTCAAAATCTTGTATGAGTTCGATACGGGTTTGCCAGTCTGAGTCGTTCTTGAGCTGTTTCTTCCGCTTCTTGGCAATCCAGTCCGGCAGGGAACGTGACACGTTCGCACCAGAGACCTGGTACACGGAGACATCACCGGAGTAGGTCGACTTGAGCACCATTTTGTATGTGTCTCTGTGGGTTGGTTTCCTTCAAATTAGTGGAAGATTTTCTGGCGCATAAAATTTTGTCGCACGCGATGAGCTGAAAAACTTGGGCTGGGGGCCGGGATGGGAGATCTGGAATGGAAGTTTTGAGGAAGCTGCCACAACGGGATAGTCGAGGATGGAGACGTCGGCTGTGTAAGAGGATGTATGTTTCATATAGTATAATTAGGTACGCAGCTGCTGCTATATAAGCACTAGGCCGCACAAAAAAAATTACACCAAAAAATGAACCGAACGGGGTTTGAACCCGCGACCTTCGCCGTGTAAAGGCGACGTCGTAACCACTAGACCATCAGTCCATTTTAACACCGAAGATAGGCCCTATCTGACCACACTCTGCGCTGCAAGAGCTCGCAAAAATCTTTGTAGCGCAGTTTGGGACTTATAAGTGGTATTGCTGAATATCTGCTTACAATCGGCATCAGATTCCTGCTTTTAAACTCCAAACCATACCCATTTAACCGTCTATTAATACCATTGATATTTCCAGCATAACCACCACACCCCCCACCGTGCACGAACTTGTCTTTTAATTCGATACTCCCACGAGCCCACTCCGTCAAAGACCTCGACAGCGCAACGTCATATGGGTGAGTAGGGTCTTTCTGGTGGTGCTTACAGCTACAAGACATCGTCAGGCTTCATCAGCAAAACACTGAACTAACCGCAAACAGCTTGGAGACAGATAAATCAAGCCGACTTCCCCACGATGGGCGAACGCGCACAGACGCCAACACAACTCCCTCGTGGGCTTGACGGAAGGGCACAGGGGGATCAGGAGGCAGAGCTGTCTGAAATGGACCGATATGGCCTCAATGGCGTGCTATCGCTTCTTCGGGGTGAGGTGTCGGACCTGAACACCGTGGCGTTGGGAACGGATGTCAACTTTCTCGGTCTCGATCTGAGTACTGAGACAGATGGTGTAAAGCTCAGCAAGACGTTTGCCTCGCCTTGGGTGGAGACATCACGGAGTGAAGTGGAACCACAGTTTACGACGCCCGCTGAGTTTAAAATCGATGGTGTCCCCGGCGTTGAAGAGAAATTGGGGCTCTTCACTGATGAGACGCTGTTCTACATCTTTTACACGAGACCCAGAGACACTCTACAAGAGCTCAGTGCCCGTGAGTTGATGAACCGTAACTGGCGTTACCACAAGGATCTGACGGTGTGGCTAACGAAGGATCAAAGCGTTGAGCCGATTCAGCAGGGCCCACAGAGCGAGAGGGGCATCTACATCTTCTTTGACCCGCATAATTGGGAAAAGGTTAGAAAAGAGTTCATTCTGTACTATCAATCTATAATGGCGTGATGATAAACAATACTATACAGGGTATGTAGTTGGTGGGAGGACCTTATAAGTACAGAGTGTATGAAGGTGTTATGTACAGATGAAGATAATCACTTGTAGGTTGCATGGTAGCGCTTTCCTCTGATGGCGAAAATCTTCTGGTTAAATTTGTACACCTCTTGTGGATTGAGATCGTTGAGTTCCCATTTCGTCGAGGTGAAGAGGTTATCTCCACGCCCCATGAGAACGTCCAAGTCCTCCTTGAAGTTCTCCATCACCCAGTCCCAGTCTGCTTGGGAATCCTGTTCGTGGTATCCTGTGATGAACACGGGACACTTGGACTCCAAAAGTCCCGGCATGGTCTTCTTCCAAAGTTCCTTCACGTCTGGGTATGCAAGACCAGGGTGGAAGAGGAAGAAAGAGTCAAGGTAGGGGTCGTAAGGGAAAAAGTCCTGTGCCTCGTGGAACACATGGAAATAGTCCGTATGGTACACCATTGATAGGTACTGGTCCACACGCTTCACCACGGGGCGCGAAGAGGAAACGTAGTTGCCCTTCTCACGGTCGTAGAAGGCCTCAGGCCCGATGAAATGGAGCTCAAACTCGATATCAGGAAACAAAAACTGGAACTGTTTCCAGACATGTCCTGGCAGTTGGCCCTCGGCACGAGCACCAATGATGAACAACCTCAGTGGGCGATCCTTGAAAGTGGAAGCACGCTGGAACGGATAAAGCGAATAACGCAAAGCAGCGAGCGACTTCAAACCTTCAAGTGTCACGGGACCCTTAGGCGACAGAAGGTATGGCGAGAACTGGTGCAGAAGAGCGCCGATCGTGATCGGGTACGAAAGCATCTTTGTCACTGCGGCCATCTGGAACTCAGTATCCATGGAGTAGTACTGACGGGTGTAGAGGTACAGATCCCACGACGAGAGGTTCACCTGCGATTCGAACTCCTGCCCGACAGGAAAGTCAAACTCTGGGAACGGTCTCCCCGATCTCAGATCATGCTCGTACACGTTCACTTTCTTGAGGATTTCGTACTTCTTCGTGCTGTGATACTCCGTATCCGCCTCCCACGCCTCTTTCGAGTGGTGCGTTGGGATTCCACTGAGAGGACACGTGTAGTTGATCTCCTTGCCCGTGACAGGGCACTTGGCAAGCGCTCTAATTGTGGCCGCACGATGTCTAAGGTCTGCAGAGGGAGAAGAGTCCCATGGGTGGAAACGATTCTCCACGGTGGGATCATGCTCTGACGGCGGAAGGTCCATGCCCAGCGCATTGCGGAAAATGTTCATGATCCCACGGGTGTGCATGGGTGTGCGGTTGAGGAGCGCACGAGTGAGCATTTGGGGCGATTTCGTGGCCGTTGTGTGTGTGTGTGCTTTATGGTTGTAAATGAGGATTCTGTAGATGTATGAAAAATTTTGGTGGGGGTGCTCTAGGGGTTTGGATTACAAGATTGACATGGGTTCTCTATGGGCAGAAGAAGAGCACTAAAGCTAGGAACCGCACTGAGGAGCTGCTAACCGGACGGCAAGATGATCACCCTCGTGACGCCCCATTTGTAGCAATCGGGCCACCACCAACCCCTCGCTTAGTCAAAGTGGCCCAGGTGAAAAATCTTTGAGATTCTCGACACATCAAAACACTCACATCGCCAAATCAGGCTCCAAACCCACGTCGCCAGAGCCCATAATGCTCCGCCTCATACAACGTGCGGTTCCACGCAGCAGTGCGATCACGTCGATGATCTCAGGACCTTCTAGACCGCTTTCAGCACTGCATTCTCGGCCTCTGCGTCCGCTACCCTTTGCCCACTTCACTAAGGCCCAGGAGCTGAGCAGTCTGCTGTACGAAGTCCAGCAGATGCGCATTGTACCGCCTGCCGTTGCTGAGCGTCTCACAGAGCTCCAGGATAAGCCAGAAGAGCTGAGGGCGGACTCTGTACTAAGAAAGCGCAGACTTAAAATGAAGAAGCACAAACTCAGAAAGAGAAGAAAAGCCCAGAGGGCGCTGAGAACAAAGCTCAAGAAGGATTGACCTGTACATATCATTCATACAACACTGTTACTTACTGCCCGTGGTAGAAATTAACTGTCACGAATCATTGCATAGAACTAGATGCTACGCTAACCAATCCATATGTGTGTGTATAAGCTCTCTAAAAAACCAAATTACTCCTCGTCCTCATCATCCGTGTCAGCAGGCTTTGGAGTTCCCTTAGGACTGCTGAGCCAGTTGATATGTCTGAGTCTTCTTCTCTCCTCGCGCAACTTCTTCTCGTTTCTAGTCATCTTCTTCTTCTTCGTACGCACCTTGATGTTCGCTGGAGAGTCGTCGTCGTCAGCTCTCTTCTTCACTGGAGCTGGAGCTGGTGAACCTTCCCTGGCACCACCATCCTCGAAAGAGGTGTTGTCCACAGCAGCATGGCCCTTGGATACCATAGTACCGTTCTCAACGATCCATTGCTCAGGGCAGAGCGCGCCGACAAACTCACTGTTATGCGAGATCATGACAACACCTCCAGTCCAGTCACGAATGGCAACAGCAAGACCTCCAAGAGAGTCACGGTCCAAGTAGTTAGTAGGTTCGTCAAGCACGAGCAAATGCGGGTTGTTCCACATCGCACCGGCAATAACAACCTTCACGAGCTGGCCACCAGACAACGAACCCATAGGAGTGTGGTCTGCAATATCACCATCGAGACCAACATCCTCAAAATGCTTACGGATGACCTTTGGCGTAAGTTCTCTGTATCCCAAACCCTCTCTCGAGGCCTCGTGGTCATCGAACTTCTGCACAAGTTTGTCAAAGCCATGGGCAACCAACACTTCGCGGGAAACCCAGGAGTTGTATCTTGGCAGCCAGTTCTTCCACTTGACCTCATACTGGAAGGTCTTTTTAAGCTTCTGACGACCAGTGATGGCCTCAATTTGACGTGGTCCACGACCATCTTCAATGTCAATCTGCTTCTCCATCTGCGCCTTCTCCTCATCGGAGACCTTTCTCGAGTCCTTGAGCAAGACTTCACGGTCATCACCAAATCTGTATCTCCATTGCAAGTATTGGTTTGCAGTTTTCTCCTTGTGTTGCTCAACGTGCTGAAGAGCATGTTGAGCAATATATCCAATACGCAAGTTTGGATGCTTCTCCACCTTACCCTCTTGTGGAACAGTCTCACCTGTCAAAAGCTTGATCAAAGTAGATTTACCGGCACCATTTGGTCCCAAGACAGCAACTCTGGAACTGAGAGAAAGAGAGCAGGAAACATGAGCCAATGATGGTTTCTTACCACCTGGATAGGTGAACGTCACATCTGAAAGTCTAGCAACGGCTCTAGTGTTGGACTTGACACCGGTCAGAATACCTGGAGGTGGGAATGCCATCTTCACATTAGAGTCCGTGAGAGTGTAGTAAGACTTTCCCTCTGGCTTGGCCTCGACAAACTTGGACAAGTTACCCTTGTAGTATGCAAGTTTCTTGTTCTCGTAATGGATGATATCGGTACACACGGTGTCCAAGAATCCAGAGTCATGCGAAACGATCAAGGAGGTAATATCAGTATGTTCGATGAGATACTCCTCGAGCCATCTAACGTTAGAAACGTCCAAATGATTAGTAGGCTCGTCCAACAACAAGACATCAGCCTTCATCAACATGGCTCTAGCCAACTCCAGCTTCATCTTCCAACCACCAGACAGAGAACCAACAAACTGTTCTCTTCTCTCCTGGTTAAAACCAACCTCCTCCAATGCACCGTCAATCTCCTCATGGGAGACATGAGACAACTCAGGGTCTGCGGCGATGAAAGAAGTCAGATCCATATCAGCCTCAGATCCCTGGATCTTGTGCTCGACGAAACAGGTCTTAACCTGAGACTGGTCTGGGAAACCTTCCAATTGACCGTTGGCGATCGCACGCATCAAGGTGGACTTACCGGCACCGTTGCGACCACAGAGACCGTATCTGTGACCTTTGACGAGTCTCAGGTTGGTCTTATTCAGGAGCATACGGGAACCATACGCAAGGGAGAAGTCCGAGTTGACGATGACGATTCCATCCTCTTCGGAGTCATCAACGGCGGCTGGGGTGAACAAAGTTCTCAACTTGGTAACAATCTCGTCTGTGTACTTAGCAGCAGCCTCCTCAGAGCCCAAGAACTGCGGGAGGGCCATGTTGAGGTATTCTGCGAGTCGCTTCCAGTCGTTGACGTTGGCATCAGCAATGAGCACGGCAACGAGATAGTTGTACAAGACATCGTCGTTGAACTTGGACTTGTCCAAGAACTGAGTGCCCTCCTCCAAGTGAAGTCTTCCACCGAAGGATCCATCCATGATGGAGTCGTCCTGAAGGACCTTCAAAGCCTTCTCAGCAAGCTCTCTGACCTCTGGCAAGGCGGCGTTGTTTACCACCTTAGTGACACCAGGCATCAAGAGTGGGATGTAAGACTCAATCTCGATCTTGTTGTTCACAAGTCTAGTCAAGTTCTCCACGACAATCACAGACTGACGCAGTTGTTCCTGAGAGGAACCGGAGAAGTTCAAAGACTTGACGAGGATAGGAACGAGCAAGGAAAGGGCTGGCTCTGTGACCTCAGCAACAAAAGTAACCGAAGACAAAGACTTGATACACTCTGGCACCTTGTTAGGGTCAGCGAGAGTGGAAACAATCATGTCATAACGTGGCTGCAAGTCCAAGTTGTCCAGCACCTTAACAAAAGCCAACATAGTCTTCATACCAGCCTTTGCAAGCTCTGGCTTGAAATCAACAGCCATATCTGTAAGCACTGGGATGGCCTCTTTGAACTTGAGCTCAACGAGGTCAGATGGGGAGTCCGCAACGATGCTGTCAACGATCTTGAGAGCAGCAATCTTGGATTGCCATTTGGCGGACGATTGGAAGTATTGGAGCAGATGCACCAAGACCACAGCGGTGTAAGCCTCCACAGGGAAGGATCCATAAATAGCATCAACAGCAGCTTGAGCAGCTCTCTTGACATTGTTGTCCTTGTCTGCAAATGCATCAAGTGCGACAGAAAGGAAGTCGAGGAAGTATGCCTCCGTTGGGGGCTGGCCTGCAAATTTTCTCACAATGGCTGAGATGAGCACGAGGGCACCCTCTCTGATATGCACTGGGTTCTTTTGCTTGATGAGCTTTGCGGCAACATCATCCACCTGCCACTCCCTGATGGAAGCGACACCTCCTGCGGAGATTTTCTCGGCAATGGCAGCCGCCTCGGTCTTTAACTCTGCAAGAGATGGGCTGTCCTTGATCTTACTGAGGTTGTCCGAGACTGGCGACAAGGCCATCTTCTCAAACGACTGGTTGAGAGATGTCAGCGATGTAGTTGACTGGAATGGAGAGCTCATCGTGGAGCTCATTGGAGTGGTGGAGGCAGAGGTCTGCTGGCTCTGGAGGGCAGTTGGAGACTGCGTTCTCTTCGTGAGGTACTCATCGAGACCCATCGCCTTCTTGGCTGGTACTCTTGGGTTATGAGACCCATCACCTGGCATGAAGGCACTCGTGGCCTGGGTGTTAAACTTTGGAGGCATTAGCGGGTCCAACTGAAGCGTCTATACGGTGTTTCTGTACATAATGGAATTTTTTTAGCCCTGTGAATTTTTTTTTCCCTATCGCATGCAGCATGTGCCCGCTAACGAAGTTCTTTTTTTCACTGTTACGGGCCACATCTGGAGGTTCCACTTCCATGGAGATGAAGTGTTTATGCTACATGGGTTTATAGCGTGGTTGTGGAGGCTTGGGAGGTAGCTGCTAAGTAGGACAGTTGTATAATATGCTTTTCAGGCTTTTTTGCAGAATTTTTGCAGGGATCTTTTCTGCTGAAAACGTTCTCACCCAATTTTCTAGAACAATTCTTAAGAAGAAGGCAAATAGTAAATATCCGACTACTGCAGTTTATGCCATATTATTGCCAATATCAGTCCCTATGGCTTTCATCATGAGCTGCAATTATAACCCATAACCATTATCTTAGCGACCGTTAAAAGCTATGCATAAACTGTTGGAAGGCCGTCGTACTCATGTCAAAATGCCGAGACCGGCAATCTTACATTACACTCCGGTCAATGTGTGGCATCCAAAAGCCAAAGGAAACGTCCTGAAGTAGTGACCTGTAATACATCACAGGGGTAAGGACGTATCTGCCTACTCGCATCATCTGATCCATCAGCTTTTTACCTCGATGCTAAAGCTCTACCAAGAGAAAGTATCAAAAACCATGAAAGATCAACTATTTAAAACAACAAACACATGCATCATAACTCATCAAAGTAGGTGGTTGACGACTCTACCCAGAGCCCATGTTGCGAACAGCACCAGTAGAGCAATCACCACGTAGTATCCGTAGTTGAACAGCTTGTACGTGATTTTACCTGTAATCTTGGCTCTGTTATGACGCTCAATCTCAACAACAGCGGCCACGTTGCGTTTGTATATCTGTTTAGCCTCGTCGATGATGTCCACTTTTTCCTGCTCCGAGAGCACGTTACGCGTCGCAAGTTCGTACGACTTCTTATACAGGATCCGTAGCGCCTCGTCGTCCTCCACCTCAAAGCGGAATAGATTCGTTCCAAACTCTGCCACCTCTGCAGTGGACTTCCCCTTCACTTGCGGGAACACACCCGTAGCCTTCGTGAGCGATGACAACATGATCTTACCTCCAGCAAAGAGAGCGAGGTACATCACGTGACAATACGCGAGCAAAATGTGTGGTCTCTCCTTGTATGCCTGCAGGATGTGTTCGACAAAGGCGATCTGCTCGGCTCTGATCGGCTTTGCGAACTTGGACTTGTCACCGTTGTAGAAGAACATCAAATCGCGCTCGAGAGCAGGAGTACGCGCCATCTCAGGACGCCACACCTGCTTCAGGATCTCTCCTGTCTTTGTGAGTGGGCTCTTCTGGAGCTCCTGGTCGATCAGCAACTCAACCGTGCGGAACACGTGGTAGAACGCCTGTATTCCCTGTCTATAGATACGCGCATCACGAATGGCGATGGCGAACTTTAGCGAGATGGTTCTGTTGATGGTGTTGTGCTCGCTTCTGGTATTGAAGTTGATACGGTTGCCCAGGGCACCGATGTCCGTCGCAAGGGGCAGAATCTCCGCCTGGGGTATCTTGGTCTGTGTGTGTAAATGTGCCATCTCGTACTAGCCAGAGCACCTTCAGAGGTGAGAAAGTGCAGCTCGAGGATCTTTTTATACTTCTGTTTGGACAAGTCCGAAAAGTCCCGCTGCGATATCTCCGGATCCAGGAAAGGCGATTATGTAATCAATTAGGTAACGGTCTTACATCAGCTGATCAGCCACACGTTTGAGCAGCTCAACGGTGTCCTGTGGCGCCCTGAGCTGCTTAGACAACAAGGGCCATACATCGCCATGTCGTGGCTCCGTTTCCCGCACTGCCACTTCCAATTTCTCCACAGAGGTGTCTAATTTATGCAGGGTCTTGTAAAGCCACCCATAAGAATCACCGAAATCTGCGTCCGTCTCCACACTGCGTTCGAACCAGCGTTGCGCCTTGTCGAGCTTCCCGTCTCTGAAAAACTGAGCACCAATCACGAGTAAAACACGCACGTGGTTGTTGGTGGCCTGGAGTGCATCCTGATATGCGGTCTTCCGCTGCGCTTTCTTCGTCAGGTGTTCGAGTTGGAACTTCCACAAGTGCGAAGACTCTGGGAATGCCTTTTGTGCTCGAGATAGCATTGATTGTAGTTGTGTTGCATCACCATGATCCTTCTCCAGAATTAGCTTCTCCAACCATATCGTGTCACTTGGTGCCCTTGCCAGTCCGACGTCAAGGCTTGATCGACCCCGGGTAACGTTACCCAGTTGCACATCCACGCGGCTTAATGCAACCCAGAGCTGTGGAACCGAGCTTAGCTGCCGCACCCCCGAGGCCAACACATCTCTCGCCATGGCCAGATTGCCCTGTGCGCTCCATATCTGCGACTTCTGCAAGAACATCTTCCAGCTGGACACCTCATTGAGTCCTTCATCCAACATGGCCAACGCTCTAGCATCATCACCACGCTCCCTCAGTATATGCACATACTTGTACCAGACCCTTTCACTGGAAACAGCATCCTTAGCCTTGGAGAACGTCTTATCCACACCTTCACCATTACCAGATACCATTTCCAACTTCATTAATGCGCACCAAACGTCGACGCTAGACGGGACCGTCTTCAAAGCGCGCTGCAGCACATCCTTAGCCTTAGCAATGTCACCATTTTTCCATACCTCTTTTGAGTACATAAGCCAGAACAATGTGTTCTTCGGCATGAGCTCCACAACGTTCTCAAAGATCTTGTATAGTTCCTCCAACTCGAAATGGCGCTTATAAACCTCCACCAGTCTACGCCACACGCCTGTTTTCTTTGGAAAGTGGATCACAATCTGGTTGAGGATTGTCTTCATAACAAAGACATGGTTTTTGTAAGTCTCCGAATCCTCGAGCCATTGGTCATAGTTGTGCTCTTCAGACGACAGCAACTCGCATACAATTAGCGTCGCCAGGAACGTTAGACCATCTTCTTCAAGGGTAACAGCATGCCCAAACCACTCTTCCCTGGTAAGGGGGCACTCCTTGAAAGCTTTCTTAACAAGATTCACACACTTCGAGGAGTCACCGTGTTCAAACTCCAGACGACAAGCACGTAGCCATATAGTGACGCAATCATTACCCAGTGCCTTACGTGCCCTGTTCAAGGTAGAGCGTGCTTCTTTGTACTCCTGATGGGATATCAATAAAAGCCATAGTGTCTCAGAGCCCGGGTTGAGCTCCAATGCCTTTTCCAAGATCTTCTCCTTGTCCACATCTTCCAACGCTACGAGCAAGAGCCAGAGCTCTTCACATAATGGGAGTGCCTCCAGCGCCTTTCTCACAACTCTGCGCTTATTGAATACCTCTTGTTCCAACTCTGCAGCCTTGAGCCAGAGAACAAGAGACTTTTGGTTAAACTTGACTCCTTCAGCGATTATAACCTTGCAGTACTTGAGGTCCACTCTATGCAGACGCACAGATTCAAGCCAAACTTCAGGATCACGTGGACAGTTTTCACAGCCTTGCTCTATGACCTTTTTTGCCTGGTCAAATTTCTTGTTGAATTCCTCAAGTCGGGCTCTGGCGACCCAGCCTGTCCCACTATTCGGGTCGGCCTTTGTGTATGAGGCCAAGATTGCCCTGATGCGCTTCATATCATCCTCATTACTAGTATCCAGGGAAGAAATCTCGTTCAGATAGTCCTGACCATCCACGGTGTTGTCATTGAGCCCAAAGCTTGCATCAAGCCGTGACCCCAGCATCTTTTCACGCTCAGCTGTGAGCTTTCCAATATCCACACCCTGTATGAGTGAGTCTGGCGCCGCGAATTGCAATCTGTTCTTGTTGGCCTCGTCTCTCATTCGCTTGTTCCTTCTGGTGAGATCTCCAACTTCGGGTAATGATGCCCACTGCTCACCACTCACCGAGCCCAATCCTTTCTTGAGATCCATAAACTGGGACGAGATGCGTCCCAGGTTTCCTCTGTCCTGCTCTTCAACTCGTACACGCTTCTTATGTCGAAGTCGCAGTCGTTCCTCAACGGCATTGTAGATCGCGTCCGCCTCCTCGTCGTCCTGATCTCTAGCCTCATCGGCATCTTCAAAACGATCATCCTCATCCGGTCTGCGAGCCAGCCTACCGGTTCCAACATCGGCCCGTGTGGTGAAGCCAGATGCTCCACGCCCAATCCCAGCGATGTATCCAGCAGGAGGCTCCTTGTCGAGGAAGGACGGTCTTCGCAGCATTCGTTTCTTGGTTCCAGTTGGCAGAAGTGAAGTTTCCGCGTGGAGTTGATGGCATCGCATATTGGTCAGCGCACGTCTGGTAGGACCACTCGCAGAGCCGCCAGGAATTTTTTTCCTGGCCTACACATAAGGCAAGAGGAACCTCATCACCTAAACAAAAGAAGGTATTTGTCGCCGCTGTTGCTACTGTTGAGTCGCTGATTCACTAAATTTGCATTTCAGCCTGTGACTGCCTCTTTGAGCCTGTCTCTTTTCTCTAGAGAAGATCATTTTCACATTACAGATCGAGAGGAAGAGCTTGAACTGATGAGTGACGCTATACCGCTCAACTATTCGAGGTCGGTCGAAAGACTGAAACACTACAGCGAGTTCTACGAGTCTCGTAAGATTGCTGTACACCACCTTCATTTCAACCAAGAAAAGTCCATTGTTGAGAACCTTAGGGCTCTTGCCGTTGCATCGTTGGACTGTTCATTGACAACGGCATCATTCTTCGCCCTGGAGGACATCTTTCTAGATTTTGTCTCCTCCTGGATAAGCAATGACTCTGTGGAGGAGGAGTTCATTGCCGCCAAACAACTCACCCGCTCTGTGAAAGGCTCAACAGTGCTCTGTGCACTGGGCAGAGTCGTCTCTTTGGCACCACAGATCGCTCCATTGCTCGAGTTTTATCTCTCTCACAACGACATATTTGCGCAGGTCAATGACAATATTGCTGCTGATGAGACTAGAGACATTTTCCTTGCGTTCTACAGGCTCTTGTATGCTGACTGCGATAGGTTTATGCCGTTTATCTCGCCAGACACACTTGCCAAAGTTTTATCATCTAGTGAGGACCAAGTGGTTAGGTTCCTTGCTGTCCAGCTATTGGCCAAATACCTGAGGTTCTCAGAGAGTGCAAAGATCGAGATGCTCACGAACTTTGTGACCGGTGCTACTATTGCAGACTACGACACAGATTCAAACATTGACTACAGATTCGTCGCTATTCTGGAAGCCAAGAGATTGGCAAATTTTGCTGGGCTGAAGAGTTCACCATCATCTGAGACGCACAAGTCAGACATTTTCATCAACATTGAGCCACATATGCTCAGCCATCTTGTCGTTTCAGTGTGTGGAGTCCTCGTTCCCAAGATCCATTATTCACTGGGGTCGTCCAAGTCCAAGGACTTTGTGCCTACCGAGCGCTCCATTGATGCACTAAGAAAGCTCTCCCATCATGTACAGAACGGCGTTCCTGTAATGGTTGTTGGTGCCGCAGGTTCTGGTAAGACGTTCCTCATAAATGAGCTCAGTAAGTACATGTCCTGTGAGACCACTATGGTCAAGATTCACTTGGGTGAGCAGACAGACGCTAAGCTTCTTCTGGGAACGTACACTTCGGGTGAAAAACCTGGTACTTTCGAATGGAGACATGGTGTGCTCACTACCGCGGTCAAGGAGGGCCGTTGGGTTTTGATTGAGGATATCGACAAGGCCCCAACGGAAGTGCTCTCCATCTTGCTCAGTCTGTTAGAGAAGAGAGAACTGACGATTCCATCTAGAGGAGAGGTCATTAAGGCTGCCAATGGGTTTCAATTGATTTCCACCATTAGATCTTCATCGGATCTAAAGAAGACCATCCCGGATCTGATTGGTCTCAGGCTGTGGAAGACGCTTTCTTTGGATTCGCCGTCTGAAGACGAGCTCAGGAGAATAATCTGTGCAAAGTTCCCTTCTTTGACGAATATGGTTCCAATGTTTATCAAGCTCTATGGGGCTATCTTGGGAACGTACAGCAGCAAGTCATTCCTCGTTCTCAACAAGGGATCTCATCCACGAGTAATATCTGTCAGAGACCTTATGAAATTCTGTACCAGAGTCAACATGATATATCAGACCAATGGAATCACGTCCCAGAATCAGCTGTTGGAGTCTTCGGTAGTTGATTCCATCTTTGCAGAAGCTGTGGACTGTTTTGCTAGCGCCATAAGTGAACAGAGTGCACTGGATCCACTCATTCATGCCATTGGTCAGGTGCTTGAGATTGCGACATCACGTATCCAGGTTTTCCTTAAGAAGCACGTTCCGCTTTATGAAGACTACGATGGCCACTTTGTGCTTGGAAGGGCACACTTGAAGAAGTCACCTAGTGCGCTTTACAGAAAGAAGTACACTGGTAACAATACGTCTTTCGCTAGGACCAACCATTCTCTCAGGCTCATGGAGCAGATTGGTGTCTCAGTTCAGATGACTGAGCCAGTGTTACTCGTCGGTGAGACCGGTACTGGTAAGACCACTGTTGTTCAACAGGTGGCTAAGCAGATGAATAAGGAACTAACGGTCATTAACGTCTCACAACAAACAGAGACGGGAGACCTTTTGGGTGGTTATAAGCCAGTCAACACAAAGACGGTAGCCGTTCCTATCCAGGACCACTTTCTCAATCTGTTCCACCTGACGTTTTCTGCAAAGAAGAACGAGAAATTCGAGCAGCTGCTCATCAAGTGCTTCAACCGCGATCAGTGGAAGAATGTGATCAGACTCTGGAACGAGGCTGTGAAGCTGTCCAACCAGGTGCTCATGAAAGAGGACTCTGAGGACGATGAAGTACCAAAGAAGAAGAGACGTCTTAATTCTGATGACAAATCTGCTCTCCTCTCTAAGTGGAAGGACTTTCAAGGAATGGTGAAGGACTTTGAAGTGCAATCTCAGTCCATGGAGAACGCGTTCGTATTTAACTTTGTCGAAGGTGCCTTGGTGAAGGCTGTGAGAAATGGTGATTGGCTGCTGCTGGATGAGATCAACTTGGCTTCCCCTGATACCCTTGAGAGTATTTCTGACCTGCTCTCTGAAGTTGTCACTCAACGATCAGTCCTCCTTTCGGAGAAGGGTGAAGTTGAGTCCATTCAGGCCCATCCAGACTTCAGAATTTTTGCATGTATGAACCCTGCCACCGATGTTGGAAAGCGTGACCTTCCACTCAGTATCAGATCCAGATTCACTGAGATCTATGTCCACTCTCCTGATAGTGACATCTCAGATCTGCTCCAGATCATCGACAAGTACATTGCTCGCTTTGCCGTAAATGACGAGTGGGTGGGTAACGATGTTGCCCAACTATACCTTGAGGCTAAGAAGCTCGCTGAGTCTAATCAGATTGTCGATGGTGCGAACCAGAAACCCCACTTCAGTATTCGCACACTGACAAGAACATTGCTTTACGTTTGCGACATTGTATCCATCTATGGCCTTCGTCGTTCTTTGTTCGAGGGTTTCTCAATGTCTTTCCTGACTTTGCTGGACCAGAAATCGGAACAGATCCTCAAGCCGATGATTGAGAAACATACAATTGGGAGACTAAAGAATGCTAAATCTGTCGTGAGTCAGATACCACCATCTCCTTCCAAGGAGGATGGTCAGTTTGTCCAATTTAGACACTACTGGATGAAGCAAGGTCCATTTGGTGTTGTCCAGGATGCTAAATACATCATCACACCATTCGTTGAAAAGAACCTGTTGAACTTGGTGAGAGCTACGTCTGGAAAGAGATTTCCAATCTTGGTCCAGGGTCCTACATCCTCAGGTAAAACCAGTATGGTGAAATACCTCGCTGACATCACTGGTAACAAGTTTGTGCGTATCAACAACCATGAACACACCGATTTGCAGGAGTACTTAGGCACTTACGTTTCTGACGACACTGGTAAGCTTTCTTTCAAAGAGGGTGTCCTTGTGGAAGCTCTTCGCAAGGGTCACTGGCTGGTGCTTGATGAGCTTAACTTGGCTCCTACCGACGTTCTTGAGGCCCTTAACCGTTTGTTGGATGACAACAGAGAGCTCTTCATCCCAGAGACTCAGGAAGTGGTACACCCACACCCAGACTTCATGCTCTTTGCTACACAGAATCCTCCAGGTCTGTATGGTGGCCGTAAGGTTCTTTCGAGGGCCTTCCGAAACAGATTTTTGGAGCTCCACTTTGATGACATTCCACAAGATGAACTTGAAGTGATTCTTCGTGAGAGATGTCGCATTGCTCCCTCATATGCCAAGAAGATTGTTGAGGTTTATCGCCAGCTCTCTGTGCAGCGTCAGTCTTCTCGTCTGTTCGAGCAAAAGAACTCCTTCGCTACTCTTCGAGACTTATTCCGTTGGGCTCTGAGAGAAGCTGTCGGTTATGAACAACTAGCTGCCAATGGTTACATGCTCCTTGCCGAGAGGGTAAGAAAAGCAGAGGAGAAGCTTGTTGTCAAGGAAACATTGGAAAAGGTGATGAGAGTGACTTTGAATATGGATCAATACTACCATGCTTTGGAGAACAAAGGCCTCATGCAGATTCAGTCACCAGTGGTGTGGACTAAGGCTGTTCGTCGTCTCTCTGTGCTAATCTTGAGTGCAATTGCCAATAATGAGCCTGTCTTGCTCGTTGGTGAGACTGGATGTGGTAAGACTACAGTTTGTCAAGTGCTTGCGCAGTTCAAGAACAAGCAACTCATCACTGTGAATGCTCATCAGAACACTGAGACAGGTGACCTCCTTGGTGCTCAGAGACCAGTGCGTAACAAGGCTGAATTACAGCAGTTGCTGTACGCTAAGGTGAGGGCGGTGCTCACTGAGCTGCAAATTGCAACGGAAGATATTGCACTTGCAGAACTGTTGATTGCTTACGACTCTGCAGACTTGTCTTCTGTCACAGAAGGTGTCAAAGCTGGCATAAACTCTGATAGAGCCAACCTTAATGTTCTATTCGAGTGGAGCGACGGCCCTTTGATACAGTCATTGCGTTCCGGCGAGTACTTCTTGCTTGATGAAATCTCTTTGGCGGATGATTCGGTCTTGGAGAGACTCAACAGTGTACTGGAGCCGGAGAGAAGTTTACTGCTCGCTGAGAAGGGGACTGACGACAGCTTCATCACAGCTGCTGATGGTTTCCAGTTCCTGTCCACGATGAACCCTGGTGGTGACTATGGTAAGAAGGAGCTATCTCCGGCCCTCAGAAATCGTTTCACTGAGATCTGGGTTCCATCTATGGAGGACGTCAACGACCTCCAAACAATCGTCGAGAGCAAGTTGAGTACCGAACTAAAGGATTTAGCTCCTGTCATTGTGAAGTTCTCTGAGAGCTTTGGTAAGAGACTCGGCGCAGGTGACATCTCCAGTGGAGTTATATCACTACGTGACGTCCTCGCATGGGTTGAATTTGTTAACAGTGCATACTTGAACACCGGTTCAATCAATGGTTCAATTCTTCATGGTGCGGCCATGGTCTTCATTGACGCCCTGGGAACTAACAACACCGCCTACCTAGCCGAGTCAAAGGATAAGCTGGACGCACAGAAACTTGAATGTGTTGAGGAGCTCTCCAGACTCGTTGAGGAAGATCTCACACACTACTATGAAGGGGCCGTATCTGTATCACTGTCGAAGAAGTCCATGACGGCTGGTCTTTTTGAGATCGCAAGGGATTCCGACAAAGCTACCGAGGAGCTTTTCAGCTTTGAGGCTCCTACCACCGCTGCAAACGCAATGCGTGTGATCAGGGCCATGCAACTCAAGAAGCCAATCCTTCTCGAAGGTTCTCCTGGTGTCGGTAAGACCAGTTTGGTTTCTGCAATCTCTAAGGGAACTGGAAATGCACTCACGCGTATCAACTTGTCTGAGCAGACGGACTTAGTTGACCTCTTTGGTTCTGATGCTCCTGTTGAAGGCGGAAAGACTGGTGAATTTATGTGGCGTGACGCTCCATTCCTGAGAGCTATGAAAGAAGGTGAATGGGTGCTATTGGACGAGATGAACTTGGCATCGCAGTCCGTGTTGGAAGGTTTGAACGCTTGTTTAGATCATCGTGGTGAAGCTTACATCCCTGAGCTGGACAAATCGTTCCCTCGTCACCCGAACTTCAAGGTGTTTGCTGCCCAGAATCCACAATACCAAGGCGGTGGCAGAAAGGGTCTTCCAAAATCCTTCGTGAATAGATTCACAGTTGTGTACGTTGACACACTGACTGCCGAAGATCTTGTTCTGATTGCTCACCACTTGTATCCGGGAATCAGCGAGCAGGTCTGTAAAAACATGATTACTGTTGTATCCAGGCTCGAGGAAGAGATATCTGTCAAGAAGTTGTGGGGTACAGCAGGTGGACCATGGGAGTTCAACTTACGTGATACTCTGAGATGGCTCGAACTGTACAATTCGCAGTCTCTCTCAGACTCTCTTTCACCTGTGGACTTCCTCACGGTAATTGTCACACAGAGATTTAGAACCCTAGGGGACAGAGAGAAAGCCGCTGCTCTTGTTGCCGAGGTTTTCGAAGAGAAACCAAATGACGATAATCTCTTTGTCATTGGTGAGCGCTTTATCCAATCGAGAAAGGCTCTCTTGCCTCGTTCTACTGATCTTCAGCTTACGTCATACGCCAGCTTGAACCACCTACAGGCTAATGGAGCTGTCATTGAGTCCGCTTTTTTGGCGATCCAAAACAATTGGCCGACAATTCTTGTTGGACCCTCCAATTCCGGTAAGACTGACTTGGTTAGATATTTGGCTACTGTCTCCGGATCTAAGGTTGTGGAATTCTCCATGAATAGTGATGTGGACAGCATGGATATCCTAGGTGGATATGAGCAGCTTGATCTAACGAGACAGATAACTGCTTTGGTCAATAAGCTTTTTTCTGTGCTGTGTGGCGCTCTTGCATCTCATTTCACATCGTCGACTGATGTTCAAGATTCAAACGTGGCATGTTTGGAACTGCTGAAATTCTTAAACAATTCTCACATCACACTGGACAACTTCGAACTCCTTTCAGCTAAATTCTATTCTTTCAAGAACTCTGTCAATGTGACAGAAGATATTTCTGGAGTTGATAGGGTCATGTCCGAGCTTTCTGAGAAGATTGGCAAGAAGAGTGTTGTTAGCTTCGAGTGGTTTGATGGCTTGCTTGTGAAGGCTGTTGAAGAGGGCCATTGGCTTGTGCTTGACAACGCGAACCTCTGCAGCCCTTCTGTGCTGGACAGACTCAATTCCCTCTTGGAGATCAACGGTTCGCTGATCATCAACGAGTGCAGTCTTCCAGATGGTCAACCTCGTGTTTTGAAACCCCACAGAGGCTTCCGCTTGTTCCTGACGATGGATCCGAGATTTGGTGAGCTGTCCAGAGCTATGAGAAATAGAGGTGTTGAGATTTTCCTCGACAATTTGGATGAGAGATCCACCAGCTTTGACAAGAGATTGCTGGGTAGTACGCCAGAAGAGAAGATTCTGAGCTTTGATGATCTGGCCCTCGCATCATCCTCTGATGTACCACTTTCGAGATTCATTGAGCCAACGGATTCGGTCTCACATTATTTGGGACTTTTATGCGATTTGAAGATTACAAGTCCCTCTCTTGTGGCCACTGTGACGCCGTTCGTTTCTCACTCATTGCTGAAACCATTCACCGCGGCAATCTCCTCTTCGTCGGAGTTCGGTACAGAGTTTGTGACATTGGCTGATGAAGTCGTGCGTCACATTGAGTTTTTTTCACATTCCGGTCTTTCCAGAGCTGTGTACAACATCTACTCGAATATTGGCGATAGAGCTGACAGTCTGCTGGATGCTAAGACAAACTTTGTAAACTACCAATTCCTGAACCCCCTCTGGGACTCATACGTCTTCAAGGCGATCACAGCCTCCACTGAGGTTGAGCCATCGGAACTGCTCTATTTGTTTGAACTTGCATCGCAGCTTATGTTCGCCCTTGATGCTCTTGCACAGGTTGAGCTCAAGGGAAAGAACGGTAAGATCAGCGAGCTCACCTACGTTGAACAGAGTGCTGCCGCTGCTGGTGGGAGAAATGTGAAGGGCGCTCCACGCTTGAACATCTTCAAGCTTTTGAAAGAGTCCATGCAGTTCATACAGGGGTTCTTGACAGAACTCACTGTGGAGTCCATCCTCGCCTCAAAGCACCTTCTGGAATCATTGCACAGGCTTTGTACCATCTGGGTGGCACTCTTGGACACTAGTGCTACCAGGGACGAAGCTAAGGTCAGGGTCTACCAAAAGATGATGAGAACATGGTCCACTGAAACCTCCAAACTGACTACGATGACGAAGTTCAATGACCTGCTGGACTCGTTTGAACAAGATCTCACTCTCAAGCGCGGGCTGCTGATGAGTCCGATTTGGGAGAAGTTCAGAGGCTCGTACCCTCAAAATGGCCAGTCCTGGTCAGACAATGGCGACTTAATGAAGTTGGTCGCTGAGTTCGACAAGGTTGCGTTCAAGCAGTACTCTGATGCCGATGACCTGATCACAGATTTGGTCTCTGCAATCTCGGGACTCCATAACCAGATTTTGTCGTCATCATCAACCGCCACCACCGAGGTATTTACAGCACTGAAGGCTGGTGTTGAGAGGCTAGAGGAGTTGTCCTCGAACTTCCTTATTCAGAGATCCCACAACTTCCAAGAATGTTTCCATCTCCTATTCAACTTTGTCGTTTCAGATAAGGCCGTGGCAGACGATGACCTTGTCAAGTTGTCACACTACGCTGGAATTGGTGCTAGTGCACTGCTGACTGTGGAGCAGGAAGTATATCCTAGGGAATTTGACACACTGTGGCTCAAAACTCCAAAGGGATACAAGTCTTCCACAGCAGAACTGTTTACTGACCGCTTCTTGCAAGCCGTGTTCACTAAGATCGGCAACTACAACGATTTCTCTGGTGATCAACTGGATCAAACTATCCGCGATTCGCTGTTCTTCTCCCAGCAGCTTGTCAAGAACTCGCAATCTGTGATGGCAAACAGAATCAACAAGCACAGAGATATCATCGTAAACTGGTATTACAAGATCCTTTCCATTGCCACCAAAGAACCTATATCAGCTTGCTCTTTAGAACAGTTGAAAGGACATGCATTAGTGGTGGAGGATCCGTTCTTCCAGCAGGTTAATACTGGTTTCCTGCTACCTGCCCTTGATATCCTATTTGTTGCATCAAGCATTAAGGAACTCGGACAGGCGTGGGTCTTGTTCTCTATTGGTCTTGTTCAACTCTACGTTCCAGATTCGACATATGACCCTGCCATCGAGGAGCATATTTTGTTTGAGAACTTCGAAAAGAGAGCAGCCTTCTGTGGAAAGCTTTCAGCTTCCATGCGTGAAATCACCACCGTTAACTTCGGAGATGACGAGATCTTCATCGAGAAGTTCTGTCCATCTGTTGACTGTGAAAGTAAGCCTGAGAAGCCAAGAGTTTACCGTACGAAACTCTCTATCGACAACCTATTTGAGGAGTGGCAGTCCTTTATGAACTCCACTTTGGATGTAAATGCTGTCATTGGATTTTTGGAGCACTCTCCATCCACAGAATTGGGTATCTTTGAGAAACAAGTGGAACTATTCCAACAGAATTCTTCGAACTTTATCGAGAGACTCAGTAAAAAGTTCACCCATTTCTCTGATGTGAATGACATCTTTAGGGGCTATATCTTTGGCCTAAAGCTTGGATTCGATTTGATTCTCGAGTCCAAGAAGTGCGACGGTGCCAAATACCCAGTTTCTCCTCTATGGTTTGCCAATCCACAGAGTCTGACAGTCAGAAAAGACATATCTGCTGGCTTCAACGTGCTCAGAGACTTCTGTAAATCAGTTGACGTGGACTCTTCTGTTGCTGAACACATAATGAGATTCATGATTGACCTTCTTGTGAGCTCTATTGGAGATGATGCCGTCAAGGATGTCCAATTGGAGCAGGTGTTCCAGACTCTCTACTATAGATGGTCTCTAAGACGTGCCAGACAAGAGCAGAAGGAGGCTGAAGATGGCAGCATCTACAAGTACCACGACAAAGAGGACACCGACGAAGATTTCAAAGAGATGTTCCCAGATTATGAGGAGTTCCTTGACGTCACCGAAGGTGTTGTCATCAAAAATAGTAACACGATGGAGGACGAGTACGCATTCCTTGCTGAGAGATACATTTCAGTCTTTTTGAAAGGCGAATCTATGAAGTTGACAAATCTCGTCGACGAAGGTTTCCTGATAACGAAGAGACTACTGGGAACATCGGGTGACTTCCGCGCCGGTTCTATGGATCCAGCCAATCTTGTGGCGATGATCATGAAACTCTCCGAGTCCATCGATGCTGCTTCTGTTACAGTCAGTAGCACTGAAATCGACTTCTACCGTGGCTACTCTCCGAATGAGCTTAGAAGATCAGTGGAAGTCATCTCGAGACTTCTGAATGCCGTGAACGAGCTGTTGAAGCAATGGCCAGAACATTCAACGCTGCAGACGCTGAGCCGCATTTCCCGCGAGTACATGTCGTTCCCAGTGAGAACGCCCCTTGCTCGACTGATTCAGAAAGTGGAACAGATATACACCTTTATTGCTGAGTGGGAGAAGTATGCCTCAAGCAAGGTAACATTGAAAGAGAACTTTGACCAGATGACCACCCTGATTGTTTCCTGGAGAAGATTGGAGCTGTCCAGTTGGAAGTCTCTTTTCGACCACGAGGACGCTATGTACCAAAAGGACATCGGGAAATGGTGGTTCAACTTGTTCGAAACAATTGTCATGCCAGTGTACACCAAGGAAGATGATTTTGACATGCTACAGGTTGTCTCTTCTTTGAACTTATTCATCAGCAAGAGCACGTATGGACAGTACGAGTCTCGTTTGAACCTCGTAAAGGCGTTCACAGCACATGTTGCCTTAATTTCTACTGACCACAAGGTGCACAACATCTTGAAGAACCTCATCAGTTTCTACAGTCAATTTTCAGTTCTCGTCTCAAATAACTTAAGAGAGGGAAGAAAGAAGTTGCAAAAGGACGTCCAGGAAGTGATATTGCTTGCCTCGTGGAAGGATGTTAACATTGATGCCCTGAAACAGTCTGCTCGTCGCTCTCACCAGAGTCTGTACAAGGTTGTGCGCAAGTACCGCGCCTTGCTCGGGGTCTCTGTTACTGATCTTATCGAGTCCGGACTCACTAGTACACAGAAGGTCGTAACGCTCAAGGATAACATTGTAGCTCCAAGAGGAGCTTACCTTGAGATTGAAGCAGCCGTTGAGCAGTGTTCTTATATTGAGCAATTCAAATCCAGGCCAGCGCATTTGAAAAATGGTTCTCTCATTGACTCCAACATGAGGGTATACAAAGACCGCACGAAGCAGAGGGAGCACCCATCACTTTATGAACATGCGAAGGACCTCGTTGATGAAATGGAGCGTCTGAAGAAGGAGACACCAAGTTCATTGAACGAGGAGAACAAGAAGGCTATCACAGCGTTGAAGACGCAGAAAAAGAAACTTCTTAGTGATACTCTACGTGAAATGAAGAGAATTGGACTTAAAACTCATCTGAGAGAGGATATTCACAAGCTGCAGTCCTCTGCAAACCTGATCCTATCTCAATCTAAGTCCTTTGCCGAGACTTTGATGTCCCCATTTGATGCATACTTTTTTAGAATTGTGGATTTATTGCCACGTTTAAGGGTTTCTGTCTCCAGCGTCGCTGAAGATGTTTCCCCAGCTGATGCAGAGAAGGGCCTTGCTGTCGTGGAGAACCTTCTGTTTACACTGATCAAGAACAAGAAGCCTCTGGTTCAAGTCGCCTCGGCTGTCGAAAGATTGACTAAGGTGCAGAAGCAAGCTGAGGGTATTGAGACGATGGAGGGTGAGCTCGTTGCTGGTGACGTGGTCCTAAAGTCGCTGGCTGAGGTGGACTACGTCATTGAGTGGCTCCCACAGGTGTTGCAGTACGCCATTGATACTTGTACAGTTTGTACAAAGCTCAATGGAGTCTATATTGAGTCTTCAACGTTCCACATGCTGATTACAAAGGTCAAAGATATTGGGCTATCTTTCAGCAGATCCTGGAGACTCTCAACCACTGTCGTTGATCTACTGAATGCCTTCAACGGTTCTCTCGCCGAAATCTCCCAAGATATTGAGAACTGGAAGGGTAACAATTCATTGGTGGCCTTCATCGGTGACTTTGTGCTTAACTGGATCCAAACTGCTGCTATTGCACCATTGAGTCAACATGAGACTCATGAACTCGATATTGTGGAGTTTGATACCAAGCTGCGCCAGGTGTGTTCCAGAATCATGGTAGTCTTCCAGAAGGTGACAGCCGTTCTCAACGCGCCAGAGATCGAAGACGAGACAGACAAGTGGTTCACGCTGACGCAGAAAGAGCTCAACGAGGTTGTAAAATCCCTTCATACGCAGGCTGTGACAAGATCGCTTGAGGAATGTGTCACACTGCTCTCAAACTTGTCTCAAACTGAGAGTTCAAAGGTCAAAGCCCTCCTCAAGTTTACCAGAATCTTTGTGAAGAACTACGTCGAGTTGTTGGTCATTGTGCTGAATAAGTTCAAGGATAACTATGTTGATGTCTCGCGGTCCACCTATGTCTTTGCCACATCATTGCTGAATCTCACCAAGGATGGTTTCTGTTCCCCAGAGGCTCCTCAGGAGTCCACCGAGAACGACAACCTTCAGGATGGAACGGGATTGGGTGATGGAGAGGGTGCAAAGAACGCCTCTAATGACGTTGAGGAAGACGAGGACCTGAGCGAATACGCCCAGGAGCAGAACAAGGAGAAGGATGACAAACGTGATGAGGATGACAATGACGAAGCTGTTGATATTGAAGGTGATATGGCTGGTGACTTAGAGAACTTATCTGACCAAGACGACGATGAGGAGAATGATGATGAAGATGATGATGAGGAGAATGAAGAGGAGCTCGATGAAGAGATTGATGACCTGGATGACCTCGATCCGAATGCCGTGGATGACAAAATGTGGGATGAAGAGGCAAAGGAGGACAAGAAGGAGAAAGAGTCCGAGAACATGCCCGAGAATTCCAAGACTGATGATGTTCAGGCCCAGGAGGATGATGAGGAGTCCGGTGAGACGAAGGATCAGAAGAATGATGCCAATGCTGATCAACAAGACGATGAGAATGAGGAAGATGAGAATGATGAGGATGGGGAGGAGGAGGATGTCGGTGAACAGGAGGATGAAGTGAGGAACGAAGATCGTGAGGAACTGGAACAGAATGTTCCAGAAACCGAAACACTTGACCTGCCAGACGATATCAACCTAGACGATGAAGATGAGAAGGAGGACCAGGGTGGTGATGATGAAGATGATTTCGAAGACAAAATGGACGTTGATGAGGAAGAAATCCAAGAAGAAGTCAAGGATTCAAAGGAAGAAGAAGAGAAGGAAGAGAAGGACGGAGAAGATCAAGACCAGGAATTTGAAACTGAAGTGGCCACCAACGAGGAAGGTGAACCTGAGGATCAAGACAAGGAACAAGGCGAAGAAGAAGAAGACGAAGAAGAGCAAGAAGCAATCGCTGGTTTAGAGGAGTCCGACAATGAAGACTTGAAAGAGCCGGGCGAGGAGCCAGAGGCGGACACTCAAGACCTAGACCAAGACCAAGGCGACCAGATGGAGGGTCTCGATGGTGCTGATGTCGGTGACAAGGATGAAATTGACCAAGACGCTGCGGTGGAACAACAATCGGGTAATCATGGCCAGGGTGCACAGACCGACGTCCAGGATGAGCAAGAAGACGTTGGTGCCTCTGGATCTGCGAACCAACAGGACCGTGACTCTGCTCAAGATGAGACCACTGATAGCGCGCGGGATGATGTCCGTGAGTCTTTGAAACAGCTGGGTGACTCATTGAAGGAGTTCCACAGAAGACACCAGGAGATCCGTGAGCAAAACGAGCGTGATGACATGGTTGAACAGAAGGCTAATGAGCGTCCTGATGAGTTTGAGCACGTCGATGGAGATAACACCGAGACTGATACACAGGCCCTTGGTGCAGCAAACCGGGACCAGGTGTCGAAGATTGATGATAACATGGCCATTGATGATGAAGATGAAGACGAGATCATGCAGGAAGAGGAGGATGCTGAGGTGAAGGAGGAAGCAAAAGATGGCGAAGAGGCAGATGAAGAGATGGAGGACGCTGGTGATGCTGACCAGGCTGATGAGTTCAACGGCAAGACCAAGGGTGGATTCATCGGTGAGCGCAAGACTGAGGAGGATACTGAAGATTTCATCAAGTCCGAATTTATAGACGACGATGAAGATATTGACGAAGAGACCCTCTTCAAGTCTGAGCCAGTGGACTTTGAAACGAGGGACATCGACGAGGCTCGTGATCTATGGAGACGCAGTGAGCTGGAGACGCAAGACCTTGCTGCCAGTCTATGTGAACAGCTTCGTCTTATTCTCGAGCCTACTCTCAGCACGAAGCTCAAGGGTGATTACAAGACCGGTAAGAGACTTAACATGAAGCGCATCATCTCCTACATTGCCAGTGATTTCCGGAAGGATAAGATCTGGCTGCGTCGCACAAAGCCAAGCAAGAGACAGTACCAGATCATGATCGCTGTGGATGATTCGAAGTCCATGGCGGAGTCCAAATCTGTTGATTTGGCATTCCAAAGTATTTGTCTGGTGTCCAAGGCCTTGACGCAATTGGAGTCGGGTGCCTTGTCCGTGGTTAAGTTTGGTTCTGAGACCCAGGTTGTGCATCCATTTGAACAGCAGTTCAGCAGTGATTCCGGAGCCAAGGTGTTCCAACAGTTTGGCTTCCAGCAGACGAGAACAGATATCAAGAAGCTCTGTGCTGAGTCGCTGGAGATCTTCCGCAATGCCAGGGCTTTGGGCAATGCCGACCTATGGCAGCTGCAGATCATCCTGTCAGACGGAGTGTGTGAAGACCATGCCACAGTGGAAAGACTTGTGCGCAAGGCCCGTGAAGAGAAGATCATGCTCGTGTTTGTGGTGATTGATGGAATCAGCAATGAGTCCATCATGGAGATGAGCCAGGTGAAGTACGTACCTGGTGCCAATGGCCAGATGGTGCTACAGGTTGATAAGTATCTCGATTCGTTCCCATTCGAGTTCTACGTTGTTGTGCATGACATCGCCGAGCTCCCGAAGATGCTGTCGCTCATCTTGAGACAGTATTTCAGTGAGATGGCGAGCAGCTGATTCGTATTATAGATCTTTAGTTATTGGATATCGTAGCGTGTATGGCCTGCTCCTGAGTGTCTCCCGTGCCGGCAGCTAACTTCTCATCGAACCCCCCCCCCCAGTGAAACTGTCCAGGGGTGCGGCCCTCGTGCAGACGTCGCGCATGCAGCTCTTCAAGAGGAAGCCGCGCGATCAAAAACTTTTTCCCTCAACACACGCGACCCAAAGAAACAAAGGCGAGATGCTCAAACAAGCGACGCTGAGCTCGTTCTGGGGGCTCGTGAAGCGCACACCAGAGACCCTCACACAGCCCCTGACATCTGCGATCAGCCAGGTCAAGGGGCAGACGCCCGACAGGTTCAAATTTCTGTTTTCACAGGCTGGTTATGTGCATCATGGACCGGTGCGTAAACCCCTGGTGAGTTCACTGATGGATTTGACGGATTCAGCCTCGAATCTGTCGTTGCTACCAAAGAGACGGCTCTACGGGAACCCGTTTGAGACGATGAGCGTTAAGAATGGCGACGACGCGATGATTGTGTCACCTAATCTCCTTGGGGTGGCGGATGGCGTGTCAGGATGGAGTGGCGCACACGCGGACTCGGGACTCTTTGCGCGGTCTTTCCTCGAGAATATCAGTCGCAGCTTTGCAGAGCTGTCCCATCGGAACGCAGATGACCTGTCACGCATCTCTGAACGTGATTTGAGCATCAGACTCGATGAGTGCTACCAGGAGTCCCTCGCCTTGATGGAGAGAGAACACTTCAAGGGAAGCTCCACGCTGCTGGTGGCGATGATCATCGACTCTGAGCTCAAGCTGCTAAACATTGGCGACTCGCGCATCTTTGTCATTAGAAACGGTGAGCTCGTTAAGACCAACACCGAGCAGTACATCTCAAAGATGTGCCCACAGCAAGTGGGCACCACAGACACAGTCAAGCTTCCCTCCCAGGTGGTGCAATACTCTGACTTGCACCTCGAGGAGAACGATATCTTGCTGCTTTGCTCTGATGGCATAACTGACAACTTGTTTCAGGACGAGATCTTGAGCTTTGTCAATTCCCATTTGAACAGCGACAGGTCCAATCTGGGAGAAGTCTGCCACAGACTGATGATACATGCTAAATCTATTGCCTTTGACAACTACTGCGTCTCTCCATACGTGGAGAAGGTGAATGATATTGGCAACAACTTTATCACCGGGGGCAAGCTGGATGACATATCCGTTTGCTTGGCCAAGGTGGTGATGAACTATTGATGAATTATGATAATGGGCACGGTGATATATGGGAAGAATATAGATGGTATGCTAAGGAACCTTTGTTGTAGAGAGATTTCTTTTGCAGTGGGTCCGTTAGGTGGAATATTCTGAAAACAGACACCGGCTTTGAGCGCGTCCGACAGCTGACCGTCCGGGGGAAATTCAAGTGGCCAAAAAAGCAGCAGCGTTATCAGCCAACCCGTCGAACCACACAAAAGGGCCGTCGGCAGCATGTCAGGACTAGAGAGTGGGTGTCGTCATATCGGATGCGTCTCGGACATCGGCTAACACAACAGAATCGCTTTTCCAGCTTAAAGTGAGTGCACAACGAGACTCAATGGATGTAATCTAACAGGCAGTTCACTGCTAAGCAGCTCAACAGACAGGCTGCAAAAGCTGGAAAGGAGGAACAGGCAGAGAAGAACAAGGTGAAGAAGGTATGGTCAATCTATTATCAAGCGACTGTCTCCAAATTTGTAAGACTAACAGAACAGGCAATGACGCAAGGAACCGATGACATTGCAAAACTATATGCGCAAAATGCCATTAGAAAGGGCAACGAGAGACTGAACCTGTTGAGACTCGCGTCACGGATCGACGCAGTCGCTTCCCGGGTGCAGACTGCGGTGACGATGCGCACGGTTACGGGGAACATGACCAATGTGATCAAGGGTATGGATAAGGCACTCCAGACGATGAACCTCGAGCATATCTCGCTAGTGATGGAGAAGTTTGAACAGCAGTTTGAGGATCTGGACGCCTCCACTGAATACTACGAAGGTGCGACGAACAACGCAACTGCACTCTCGACGCCGCAGGAGGACGTGGATCTGCTGATGAGCAAAATTGCCGACGAGGCCGGCCTCGAGATGAAGCACAACCTGCCAGAGCAGGAGCAGAAGGCTGCTGTTCCTGCAGCAAAGTTGGAAGAGAAGGAGGATAAGCTTACGGAGAGGCTGCGGGCGTTGAGAGGATGATTTTTTTTTGGTCATTATGGGCTGAGCCATTATATACTGTAACAATAGAACGATGAGGCTGCCAACTGGTTGATGGGTAGGGCCAACTTATACTCTAACAGGGCACGAGATCCATGACCAGTTATCCCCGGTACGGCCTGACAAAGTCCAGGGAGACGTCTCCATAAATACACCCACAGTCACGTGACTCCATGGCGCCCCCATTGTAATGTTCCCAACACCTGCGAATAATTAATTCCTCTCCCCCACCTAGAAAACTTATACCCACGGAAGCGATGACCAGCGTGATACCGGACGGAGAGTACGATGTGGCCATCGGTGATTTTCTACTCGCACAACTCCGAGGCCTTTCCAGGCCTAGCTCACCCAGCACGGAGCTTTTCAGCCTTCGATGTGAGTTGTTGCAGCACATTTCCTATGATCCAGAGGGCTAACGAGCAGTTACTGAGAGACCAGAGGATGAATCGAATACCATGGAGCTCAACAGAGAGGCTGGAGCGTTCCATTTGAAGCATAGCAGAGAGGTTCGTATCTAATGAATTCCAGATAGGGAAGGACTAACCCGCGCAGAATGAGGAGACGACATACAGTGGCGAGCTCACCGAGCCAACAGAGACGGAATGCGTGCTTGTGTTCAACGACAAGCTGCAAAGTTTTGAACTACGACGTGTCACAGCGAGGCTTGTGGCCGGTGCTGGTGTGAAGAGGGTGAAGAAGACCGAGAAGCCGGTGAAGCGTCGCAAAGCGGAGACCTCCATCTTTGCCCCTAAGACGCGGCCTCTGAGCCCACTGGCCACCTCAGCAGGCGCAAAGAGACAGACAACGCCTGTATATGCGGAAGACTCTCAGTCCAATAAGCCCTTGGCACCATCACCATTGGCCATTTCTCCCGTGAGGAATTCACAGCCCAAATCTTCACTCTCAAGAGCATCCACACCACTTG
Source organism: Williopsis misumaiensis (assembly GCA_003707745.2). Classification (NCBI taxonomy): domain Eukaryota; kingdom Fungi; phylum Ascomycota; class Saccharomycetes; order Phaffomycetales; family Wickerhamomycetaceae; genus Williopsis; species Williopsis misumaiensis. The sequence goes on from PPLI02000016.1 coordinate 88,085, forward strand.
AACAGCCCCAGTTTGCATCGAAGAAACCACCACAGATCGCTACGCCGACAGTGGACGAGGATGAAGACTTTGGTGCCTTGGTGGATGAGCTTGAGGAAGAATTGTCAAGCGATGGCTTCATAGTCGAGGACTCGAGCAAGACCACGAATACACCGAGCTTGAGCTTTGACTTTGACTACAACGGGAAGAAGCCGATGAGTTTTAGGGACCTGGCAGGCATGGCTGACGAGGAGGAGGATGTGACGAGTAGTGAAGAGGAGTGACTCAATTGCATACTTAATCGTGGACGGGGCGGCGTAGATGGGAGTTGTAGGCGGGACGGGGGTTGACTATGGCTTGGCACATGTCCCATGACCTGGTAGAATCACAGCGAAGCGGGTTGCCAGACCGGCCTGTATTTCTCGTAGATCGCTATCGGACTTGTATTGCTACTACTATGAAGCATGGTGCAACAATGAAAAATTTCATCTATGAACAACCTAACGTGGCACACCTCTCCCTCTCCCTGGTGGTGGAGCCATTCCCGCATTTGGAGCCGCAGACTCCTTGTTCTTGATGGTTTCATCCACACTCAGCACCAAAATGGCAGCCTCAGTGGCACTGGAAAGCGCGTTGATCTTCACCAAGGCTGGCTCCCAGACAAAGCGCTCAAAGTTGTCGCCAATGTTCTCTGTGTCAAAGTTGATACCGTCCCACTTTTGACCTTTAGCGTGAGACATTCTCAACTTGTTCAAAAGGTCTGTCCCGTCAAAACCCGCATTCTCACATAGTTGTCTTGGAATCACCTCCAACGCCTTTGCAAACGCACTGATGATCAGCTGTTCTTTGCCGGCAATCGTCTTGGAATGATCTCTAAGGAACTTTGAGATCTCCATCTCCACGGCACCCCCACCAGCGACAACCTCATTGTTCTGCACGGCACGCTTCACGATCATGATGGCATCGTGCAATGATCTCTCCACCTCGGCAATAACCTGCTCAGCACCACCACGCAACAACAAGGTACATGTCTGTGCCTTAGGACAGCCCTTGAAGATGTTATATCTCTCGGAGCCGATCTGCACCTCTTCAAACAGTGCACATGCTCCCAAATGCTCCGGCTTGATGTCTGTGCATGTCGACTGCACAGAGCCACCAACAGCAGAGATCACACGGTCCATGTCCTCTGCCGCGACCCTACCGGCACAGAAGATATTTCTATCGGCAAAGTATTGTGTTGCCAAGTCACCAATCGGGAGTTTGGACAGCACAATGTTCACGCCCGTATCCTCAATGAGTCTCAACTTATCCAGGATAATCTGCCATTCGGCATCGACGATAGCCTGGTAGTCATCCACTTTCTCCACGCGCACCTCTGCGTTGTCCTTCTCTGCCTTGAGCTCGAGCTCAACGTTGAGCGAGAGGATCTTTGCATCGATGAATCTCTTTGGCTGCTGCTCGAAACCAGCATAGGAGAAGGTTTTTTTGAAAGCCACACCGTCAATGAACATGGAGTCTTCGATGCCACCACCTGGGATCTTTTTAATACCAATGAGGTTCTCGTTTAGATCGTCCTGATCGAGCGACAACACGGCATCCACAACCATCTTTACAAAGAACTGGGAGTTGTTGTTGATCAGCTTTGACGACATGGCAGTTCTGGCACATCTTTCCAAAAGCTCTCTATACTCCTGGGCTGTAGTATTTGACTTGTCAATCTTGACACTGAGCTCCTTGACACGCTTCACAGCCAATGCGACGGCTTTTCTGTAGCCCTTCGTGATCACATGCGATGAGATTCCCTCCTCGATGAAAGTCTTGGACTCCTTGAGCAGCTCACCAGCGAGGATCGTCACACTGGTTGTTCCATCACCAACTTCAGCGTCCTGTGCTCTTGAAATGTCCACCAGGATCTGTGCGGCTGGGTGCACAACGTCAAGCAGCTTGAGGATCGTGGCACCGTCGTTTGAGATTGTCGTCTTGCCATTGCCCGCCACGATCAGGATATCAGAACCCAGTGGGCCCAGCGTGGGCTTGAGCGTGTCCTGGATGGCGAGACACGCATTGATGTTCGAGATGATCTGCCCACGGCCCTGCGAGGTGTCGGTGCCCTCTTTCAGCACGACAACTGTGGGTGTCTGTCCGCCAAAGCTCATCTTGTGCTGTTGCGAAGTGGCGACCGGAAGCTTCTGAACTCTTCGCTGTCGTTCAACTTTTGGCTGGCGGAGGGCGCGCGGCGCGCGCGCCGGAAGGAAAAAACCACAAAAAAAACAGCCCTGTAATTCCGAGGGGGGAGTGCGCAATTCCGAGGGGCTGGGTGCTGCTTGTTGGTCCTACTTGATATGGGGTCCAGGTCGAGTTGAGGAAGGTGAGGGTACGGTCTACAGAGCCCGAGAGTACTTCAGTTTATGTACATTATGCATATCATCTCAGATGGCCCACATCCCGATCTTTCCGTCGACACGACCTTCCACCAGGTATCCCTCCCTGTATCGAACATGTGTGATCACTGCACCATCACCTTTCCCTCCGCAGCTCGAGTGTTTCTCCTCCACCCTGTCATATATCTTCACCGTGCTCTCGTTGTTGGACGTGACGATGCGTCTTGCGTCGAATTGTAATGAGGAGATTGGCGACTCGTATGCAAAGGCGTCATGGATGCCACCACTTCTCAAATCCCAAATGCGCACAGAACGATCCACAGACCCTGTGGCCAGATGGCGCTCGTCAAACTGCAGGCAAGTTACAGGACCAGTGTGTCCAATCAAAGAGCGCACCACTTCGCCACTGCGTAAATCCCAGAGCCTCACAACCCCGTCAGAGGTCCCGGTCGCCAGTGCAGCATCATACGTCTGTAATGCACCAATGAATGGGGTCGTGCGATCGACAAACACCGACGCATCCACCGAAGTGCTCAGGTTTTGCTGAGACGCCCATAGAACATCGATGGTCTGCTTGCACTGGCCCGTCTGCATATCCCACTGTCTGATAGTCCGATCCTGCGACCCGCTCACCAGGTTGTAATTGTGGTAGCTCAACGCTGTGATCTCTTCTATGTGTGACTCAAAACTGTGGATAAAGGGCTCATCCTCCACCTTCGTCAAGTCCCAGAGCTTCAGCGTCGCATCGAGCGATCCCGTGACAAGGAGTGTATCATCCATCTGCATGCACGCCACCGGTGCGTTATGACCTTCAAGCACACCGAGACTCTTACCACGACTGAGATCCCACACCACGACTGTGTTATCCAACGATGCTGACACCATAGTGCCAAAGGGCATATCGAAGTCAAAACAGTTGACGGATTCGTCATGGGCATGGATGGTCCTGATCTCCGTCCCAGGTTCGTAGAACTGTTGTAACGTTGGTGTAGTCCTCCGTGTTCTTGGGGTTTTTCTCTTGAATCTCGGTGGTTTTTCCTGGAGCTTACCATAGACACTCTTCGAGAGCAATGGCGTATCCGTATCGTCGGACTCACGCGTCTCATCTGCCGTTGTGTTACCTGATTCTTGAGTGGGGTTTGCCACTTCCCCCCGGGAAACACCGTCAATATACTCTTTCTCATCCTCAGAGTCCGGTCTCTCCATGTTATAATCTTTAAGCATCTGCATCCGATCATTGATCTCCTCTAGATGACTTTCCAAGAACAACTCATTCTGCTCCAACTTCGCCACTCTTTTAAATACAAGCTGTCGCAAACCTTGTAACTTGGCAATCTTGTTGTCAATCTCAATAATCTCACTTGCAGCCAAGTTCTTTCTGATGTCCAAAAGGTCCAAGTTGTTACTGATCTGATCCCTGTAGTTCTCCAACCTCGGCGTGGAGTAAGACTCGGTGATCTTGTCTTTTGTCAAGCCACGCGGTAGCTTGAAGTTATATTCCTCGACCTCATCTCCTTTCGACAGAGTGAGTTTCTGGAGGTAATCACTGCCTTGTTCCAAGTTCTTACTAAGCTCCACTTCCTCATCCACGGCAGGCATTGCAGCATTGAAGCCTTGGAACAATGTGAATGAGGACCGTTGGGGATGTTCATTCGGAATGTCTTGGAGCAAGTCATCTGATATATGTGTGAGCACTTTGTACGCCGCCTTGGAGCTCGTAAACCGATTCTTGAAATACTCTGAGCTGGTGGCAAACTTACTCCCGGCGAGGTCCGCATTTGCAGACCTTCTCTGCAATGCCATAGAGTTTGAAGAGTGTAAAGCATCCCTCATGGCCCTCTTATAGCTCGAATTGGAGAGCAATGGGTCTTTCCCCTCCTTCTGATGAATCAGCGCCGACGCTGTCGCACTCACCGCATTCGACAGCCGCGTTGTAGTCGCATATAGGTCCGAACCATTGGCCTGGGAGCTGGGTGTGCTCATAGTACAAATGTTCAGATCGCCAGTGTCTCTTTGTGGTGGCAAGTGATAAATCTGTGGACCGTTCTCGGTGACAATTGGACGTAAGTGAGCGCCAGACTGGGTGCCTGATACGGGAAAGTATGCGTGGACCTGCGCAAACGACCACTCTCTTGAAGTACAGAGCCTTGTACAACTTCTTGCGATCTATCCAAAGTTCCATTGCGGCGAATTTAAGAAACGCGGCCAAAAACCGCGGAGCATGGCACAACCAATCAGTGAGTTTAGTTATACGGCGTAATTAGTTACCATTGGGTTCAAGGGTGTGTATTCATGACAGTTCGTTAATTCAGCAATGATGTCTCTGATATCCCCTCTTTCCAGGGCAGAGCACCATAAATCTTCGGGGCATGCGACCCGGTGGTGGATGAGACGAAATCGTCACCTGCCTCTTTGCGCCATTTCAAGCTCCAGCTTTCTGATCTCTTCCTCTTCCTCTTCAATCAGCTGCCGCACGGTCTTGCTCACCTTTTCTCCTTGTGCCGAATCGTTCTGCCTGTCATTTAGCGACATGTTCAACAACGAGAGCTGCCGTCTCTGCTTCTCCATCGTCTCCTCATGTTGCATTATCTCAAGGTTAAGCGTCTCCCATCGCTGTCTGTAACCTTCCAACTCGCCTTTCACGCCGTCGATGGGACTGTTTCTGTTAGTACATTCACCGTACAATGATGGGCCAAACACTCACTATTTGTCCAATAGTTGTGATACTGTCTCACAGAGCACGTCCACGTCGTAGTCCTTCTCATTTTCCTCATTGAACGTGCTCAACAAGTTCTTCACTCCCCTATTGTGATCCACCAGAGGCTCATCGGGCACCTCCTTCGGTACCAAGACCACGCTAGGCCTCTCAACGCCTCCATCGTTCAGCTGCCCCAGCTCCACTTGCTCCATATCCTCATTCAGTCTATCCACCACGCCTCTTGTGCCATCACAACGCTCTGGTTTGTCCTGGTGATCGATATGGTACAGCGCGTTCTCATGCGCGTCAGCGTCCCTCAATAAAGCGGTTATATCGTGATTGCCCGTGATGGCATTCGTGAAAATGCCCGGTGGACGGAAGTAGAGAGTTTTCAATGAGTTCGCTGAGCCGTTGATGGCGTTCAGCTTTGCTTCCAGTGAGGTCATTGGCGTTGCGGTTGTTGTTTTGATTTCAAGGTGATGTTTGAATTTCGTGCTTGGCGCCCGCAAGCTCGAACGAAACATCACCAAATCACACAGACAGCCATCAAACAGCAACCATGAGCACCAGCTCCTTTTCCCTGGCGGAGAACGATGAAACCTCACTGTCGCTGAATGATGACTTGGTGTCTGTGCGACACTCGCGGCGCTCAATGGACTCGTCATCCATGTTCACCTCGTTCCGCCCCAGCCTGGACGATTCAACACCTGAACTGGGCCTCAATAGACTCAGCATCGCACGGGTGAGCCCGCTAGGACCGAACTCGATCTTTGAGCTTGTTGCTGATGTGGATAAGAGACCGTCAACGCTTAGTCCCAACGTGGGTAGGCGGAAGAAGCTCAGCATCTTGGGTCCTACGCAGAAGGATATTCCACCGATTCAACTGAGCAAGGTTGAAAAGGCCCCCAAAGAGCTGTTCACGGAATATCTAAACCAGGTGGGTAAGGAATATGAGCGGTATAATGCGAATAGGAAGCTCACAGCGTCCACTTTGCAGTCCCTGACTCAATCCGTGGGAGCCAACGGTGATATGCTGGAACCCGAGAAGGATGCATTGGATACGATCCCACAAGTTTTCTTCGCTGAACAATTCAACTTGGACGATCCAAGGATATTTAAGCTGGTTACGGAAGGTGTACCAGTTGCGAGCATGAACGAGTCGCTACAGGAGAAGATATCATGGTATTTGGACACGATAGAGATTCACCTGGTCAATGAGATTTCCAAATCATCCGGGTCATTCTTCGATGCTCTTAATGACTTGAAAGAGATCAGTGAAACGAATAGCAAGACTGTAAGACTCATCGATGAATTGAAAAGACAATTACAAGTGGTCAAAGACCACAAGATCGCGCATAATTTGGAGAGGGCCAAGTTACAGAGACAGAGGGAAAACGTGGCCAAACTCGAACAAGGGCTTGTTCAAGTCACAGAAGTGGTGCTGCAGACAGATTCAGCAGAGCGATTGTTGCATCAGAGCGAATATGACCAGTGTCTGGATAAAGTGGACTATGTCGAATCGTTGATCCGAGGACAAGCCGATTCTAAGCTACCGTACCCATTAATAGATCTCCGAGGAGTACAGGGACTCGCGCAACATCGCGAGAGGTTGCATGGCCTCCGAAGTATGGCAGGACAATCGTATTCAAAGATTTTTGGAGACTTCCTGTTGACAGATTTGAGAGCGCATTATGAGGATATCCAGTATCCTGACTCCTTGGGACGACTGATAAAGGGCACAGGATACACCAAACAAGTAGAAGATTCGTTTAGAGACAAGCTCACGGACTATATTATTGGCCTGGTGCGTTCTAATGAGATTGCCGCTGCCTTCAAGAACTACGAGGAGGCGGTGATCAGTGAGATGAAGAATATCGTTCGTGTATTTCTTCCTAATGAGGATCGTGCAGAGGTTAAAGACTCAGTGTCTTCACAGAGCTCAGCGACAAATAGACCGCCGAGCTTGAGTGCCCTGATTAAAGTCATGAAACCTCGGGAGTTTGAGGTGATGTTGATTAAGATCTTCACGACTGTCTCGGAAGGACTGAGACGATTGACCGTGCATCAAAAGTTATTGATGGACCTTGCATTAACATACCTTAGTGAAGACCAATCTAGTCTTATCACCCAGTTAGACATCAGAGGATCCATCACCAAGTCGATTGAGATCATCCAGATCCGTATGGGAAAGATCATTGCCGTGCGGAAAGATTTGACGTCAACGCTGAGATATGACTACTTTCTACGGTTCTACTATATCAACTCTAAGTTCCTTGAGGAGTGTGAAAACATCTCGGGCTCAACGTTCAAGTACCTGCCGGATATTCTTGCACAGCAGATCAAGTCGTTCAACTCCTCGTTCCAGCATACGAATTTGAAGAGGGTTTCACAGGCATTGGAGATAGAGGAATGGAAGCCAATGATTGTCGCACCTGATATGCAACAGTTCGTGAACAAAATCACCGAGGGGCATAAACTAGACACGGAGAAGCCATGGAGACGCGAACTGTCTCATTTGGATGACATAGCACCGAACGACCAGAAGGAGGACAAGTCCTCACACAAGAGATCAATCGTCGTTGGGGACAAGACGTTTGTTGCATCGCAATCACTGCTCACCACACTGACCATCATCGAGGACGTGCTGGTGTTGAGGGAGAACTTTAACCAGTTGAGCACAGTCTATGAAGGAAACATGGTGGAGCTGGTGGAGTACTACAAGAGCCGGGCACTCCAGGGGGTAAAGAAGCCTGACGGAACGGTGGACAAGGACAAGAACATCAGCATTGTCAACGAGTCCCTTGACTGTCTCTCGGAGCTGCTGGATTGCACGAGGGAGTCACAGAGGTGGTAGTAGTGGTCATTAATGGTACAAGCACTTGTCTGATCTGGTGACTAAGAACTTACGTAACGGCAACTGATCTACTCGCAGCTGGCGGGAAAAATCGTCAAAATTTTCGCCCGCTGCTACAACTTAGAAAGGGTAACACCCCTTAAATCAAAACAAACGCCTGCGATGGTTTCACGCGAATACCGCGATGGCGTCAAGGCGCTGCTTGAGCTGAAGAAGAAGGACGAGAAGGACAAGTCCGAATCGGTGGAGGAAGAGAAGAAAGATGACAACAACGTTGAAGCCGCTGTGCTGCGCTTTGTTGCTGGGACGCTGGACAGCGGGCGTAAGAAGCGCAAGAAGTCCTTTGGAGGTGATGAGATGAGTGAGTTCCAACATTGGAATGCCTTCCTGAACACAGACCAGCTGGCACAGGGGGAGGAGGACAGGCCGAAGAAGAAGCGGAAGGAGGTCAATGTTGACCCAGAGCTTGCCCAACTGGATGATACAACTGATCATGAACAGCTCGTGCGTGCCGCCATTAGAGATGCGAACCAATTGGCACAGGACGTGGACATCCAGGACTTCATTCACCAGCCCCAGGATGAGCAGCAGGAGCAGGGCATTGATAACAATATCATCCAAGCTGCGGCGGTGGCAGTTCAACAACAAGAACGGGACCGCAAACGGGCCAAGCAGCCACAACAGGCTGCATCGGGGCCGGATGCGACTACATCTTCAGAAGCGTCTGCACTGGTTGCTGCTGCGGCTTCGAAGGCTTCGAATTGGGTGCAAAGCGTGTCACAGTCACAGACACAGGCACAGACACATGGGCAGATGTTTAGCGAGGAGGAGATTGCTGCTATTGATAAGTTTATCCAAGACTACTGCAAGATCAACAACTTCACTCGTGAACAGATCTGCGAGCGCGTGTGGGGAAATGAGCGCAAGAAGGACGACTTTTGGGACCTTTTGCACAAAGTGTTGCCTTACAGAACTAGAGCATCGGTCTATAAGCATGTGAGAAGAACATATCACGTATTTGAAGTCCGTGGCAAGTGGACCCCAGAGGAAGATGCAGAGCTTGCACGCCTGGCGGCAGAGAAAGATGGACAGTGGAAGGTCATTGGTGAGACCTTGGGCCGTATGCCTGAGGATTGCAGGGATAGATGGAGAAACTACGTGAAGTGTGGTAAGAACCGTGCACAGAACAAGTGGTCACTAGAGGAGGAGGAAAAACTCAAGCATGTCATTGAGGGGATGATTGAAGACCAATCACAGAGACCTTTGAACGGGGAGACCCGGTCTGTGATAAATTGGACTGCTGTGAGTGAGGCGATCGGTGGAATTCGTTCAAGAATTCAGTGCAGATACAAGTGGAACAAGCTCCTTAAGCGTCAGGCGCTAACAAGGGCCCTGTCTATCGACTACAATGACCGTATCTGGCTATTGAACAAGTTGCAAGAGCTAAGGTTTGAGCCGGCAACGGATGTGGATTGGGATAGTCTTGCTACTCTCCATCCTAAAAATGAATGGACTGGGAGTGACCTCCGCCTCTGTTACGAGAAGATGCGTTCCAACATTAGGGACTTTAAGAAGAAGAATATTATGGAGATCTGTCGCTTGCTGCTCCAGGACTTTGTCCAGACACACCTTGAGAAACCTGACGATGGTGAGCAGACTGAAATTCCTGTCGTTATTGAACAGTTCGAAGAGAAGCCACGCAGACCACAGCCGCACAGACAGCAGGGACAAACAAATACGAACGAACCCACAGAGGAGTTTGTATGGCGCTAGGGCTCCGGACCTTAATTATAGCTGTTTTATGAATTGCTCAACTTGTTCATGATAAACATTTGAGTAGCATCCTGTATTACCATATATGTTATCTACAAACCCATTACTTACCTTTTTATATTAACCAGAGTACCAAATTTAGAACTTGGAGAACTTCTTAGAAGCACCGGCAGCTGGCTGGACCTTCAAGACGTTGAATCTAACAGTCTTGGACAAAGGTCTGCACTGACCAACAGTAACCAAGTCACCCTCCTGGACACGGAAAGCTGGGGAAACGTGAGCAGCCAAGTTTTTGTGACGCTTCTCGTATCTGTTGTATTTTGGAACGTAGTGCAAGTAGTCACGTCTGATGATGATAGTACGGTGCATCTTGGTGGAGACGACGGTACCAGAAAGGATCTTACCTCTGATGGAAATGTCACCGATGAATGGGCACTTCTTGTCAATGTAGGAACCCTCAATGGCGGCCTTTGGGGTCTTGAATCCCAAACCGACCTCCTTGTACCATCTCTTGGTACGACGGTTAGCCTTAGCCTTTGGGTTGGTGAAGATGTGTGGTTGCTGGAAACTGTTAGTGACAAATTCGATATAGAGAGTCGAGGAGAAAAGATAACGAGGTTCAGAGGTCTTAAGGCGCTGCTCGTTCAGGTTTAATGCTTGATATGATGTTCCTTGTCCATCGATTCCTTTATGTGGTGAACAGTTCAACAGCACTTTATAGCATCAGACTTTTCACTTCAACGGGAGCATTCCTAGATGGCGGTGGATCTCTGAATTCCCTCAGATGTTTCTCTAGTATCTCTCTTCTTCATAATCACATACCTTCTGGAAAGCACGCTCGGACTGCACGGTCAACTCAGACATTCTTGCGGGATATAGAAGTTGTGTTGATGCTGTTCGAGAAGAGTTGTGCTTTTTTTTCCAGCGCTACACCAGCGAGCACACGCCAGACGTCCCTTTTCTGACAAAGATCTTATGTCATCCTATAGTTTTTTTGCGTTGTAGTGTGCGGGTGTTGGATAGTTGAGACCGGATAACTAGGGCTAATATGACAAGGCACGTGACTAGGGCTGCAGAAGTAGGACAAGCATATCGCCGGCGCCCGGGGGTTTTACCTGGCCATGCTCTCACTGTAGGAGATAGAATCGGAGGGTGTGATTAGATGCATCACCCTACATTATGGTGGCCAGGGTGGGAAGCAAGAAGCAAATTACCCTGCATGGCTGAATGTTACACATAACCTACTATTGTTAATATGGGGTGGATTGTCGTTCATGAAGTTCACTATCGGCCTCTAGAGCACCTCATTAGAGTGGAAGTGCTCACAACCCGCAGCACCAGTGCATTGGTCTACCAATAACGTCGAGGCACCCAGGATGATCATCCGCAGCGTGCATTGCGATCATCAGAGCCTCCTTCGCCGCCACTGGCGCCCCATTTACGCAGACGTTTGCATGCATGCTTCTCTCATAATTGACATCTGAAGATAACGGAGAATTGCAAAGTAGTGAGACGGCGGCTAAGAACATGGAGACATGACTATGACTGAGCGTCCGCAACCGATCCAATCCAAGTTCAACCCAGCTTAGCGCCCTTGTGGCTCCCAAGTCTTGTCGTCAGTCATCACATATAAAGTGCGAGGTGGAACCTTACAGAGATCCCTCCCATACACTTGCACAAGCGCCACTGAAGATGGCAAGCATTGGCAGCACCAAGGAAAGCGCTAAGGGCAGCACCAAGGGCAAGAGGATTGTTCTCTGCTTCGATGGAACAGAGAGCAAGTTCGGGCCTGACCCGTACACCAATGTCTTGAAGTTGTTTCGCATGTTGGACAAGGACAGTCCTGATCGCCAGATCTGCTACTATCAGCAGGGAATTGGGGCATCTATGACGGTGACAACGAACACTCTGTGGGATCTGCCGTTTGGAGTGATCAACGCATTAGACTCCTCTATCGCGTTCTCATTGGATCAGCATATCAAACAGGCATACTCGTTCTTGATGCGTTTCTACACCGACGGTGATGAGATCTGCCTATTTGGCTTCAGGTGAGTATCTTCATGCAAACCAACTTCTGTTATCTAACAGGCGTAAAGCCGTGGTGCCTTCACTGCGCGTGTGTTGAGCTCCATGATTGAGCATGTAGGGTTGCTAAACGCTGGCTTGCATGAGCTCGTGGACAATGCCTGGTCTATATACAGCGCTTGGGAATACTCCGCACAGCCAAGTCAGCCAGACTATACAACTACTCTTCTTGAGGAGTTCAAGAGGACGTTCACTCGCAACACTCCACCGGGAATTGCCTTCATGGGCTTGTTCGACACCGTCAACTCAGTGGGCCTATTCATAGATCGCATGTTCCCCTTCACCACCCGCCTTGAGCAGGTGAAGCAGATCAGACATGCGGTCAGCTTGGATGAGCGCCGTGCCAAGTACAAGCAAAGTTTGATCTATCCATATTGCTACAAGCCATCATTTTTCTCTTTGAAATCCACTCCTATTGTATGCCACTCGACGATGCAGCGGTCGAGAATCCAGGAGAATCCATCGGTGACAAAGTACGTACCGTCAAATAAGCATACTGTCTACGAGGCAAAAAGGCTCATGTACGATCTTGAGAGGCGCTTGAAAGAGGTTGCCAAATGGAGAGCTAAAGATATCCATTCTTCAAGCACATCCACTCTCGAAATGAACAAATCGAAGCTTATCCGTGGCGAATTCCAGGAGCTGTGGTTCCCTGGTAACCACGGTGATGTTGGAGGAGGATGGGCTCCAGACGTTCATGGCCAGTTCGTATCAAACTTGCCACTAAGATGGATGCTAGGCGAGGCTGTGAAATATGGAGTTGTCTTCCAGCAAGAAGCCCTTGTGACATTTGCAGAGCGATATTCCTCCTTGGACAGTCTCTTGTCGCCAGTGCATGACGTATTATCTCTCTGGAAACACAATCTCACTCTCGATATGAATGAGAACGAGAAACAGATTGTCCTTGAAGTATCCAAGTTGCTTTTTAACAAGCGTAAGATCCCAGATTTTAGATCATGTGCTGTTCTTGAAGACAGAACGTATGAATCATTGTTCAAGAGTGGTGCCTATCTCACATCTTTGAGACGTCTCAAATCAGATATCCAGGGACCAGAATCGATTGCAGCAATCTTCAGATACTACCAGGACTTGCCGCTTTTCCCAGTCGCATGTTCAGATGGCCGTGGTGACGTCTCGCTTCTCACAACGCTAGCTTGGTGGGTCATAGAACTTGTTCCCTTGGGGACAAAGATTGAGGATGAAAGAGGCGAATGGAGGAAAGTGTACGTTCCGAACCTAGGACGTCTTAGATCGGTTCCTCCATATGCGCAGATGCATTGGAGCATATTGTGGAGAATGCGCTACTGCACGGACTATAAGCCGGCAAACATCCCACAGTACTTGGCCGACTTGTTGGCTGGAAGAGCACCAACGATGGAGGGAGACGACTATCTCTTGAAGAGCGTTGTGGCGATGGCCGAGCGACAGATCCTGCAATGGGACTCAGAGAACTGGGACGTAGTCCCCGATGACTTGGATCCCGTCCTGAGGAAAGCCGGCTACTATCATTAAGATGCTACGATATCACCTCAGTAGATCACGTGACCCGTCCTCATAATTCCGAGCCAGAGTTCCAATTCCGATCAGCTCGCTCACGTTCTTTTTTTTTATAAATTCCAACGAATCAGAGCCGCGTTGATTTCCATTTCGAATTTTCTGGCCTGTGAGCGGTGCGGGAAAAAAAAGCTACGAACCAAACAACGCTTTACAAGGAACAACCCTAAGCACCACAAGATCGTTCAAAATGCTCTCTTTGAGATCTTCTTTGCGTAACGCCACCTCCTTGAAGGCTCTGGGTATGTGATTGCGCTTTTCTTGGGATCGAATTGGCGAGGTTCGAAGGGATTGAGTTGCTGGCTTCATGGATTGTTGATGATGAATCATGGTGTATTGATTGGTCCATTCTCCTGCTATGACTACTTCAGACCACTTTGCAGCTTACATATCTCATTTCGGTCTTTGATTTCGTCACTGATTCCATTGCTTGAGACACGTTACTAACACTCTCAGCTGGACAGACCAGACTCTTGTCCTCCACCTCTCTTGCACAGAAGTCTACCTACCGTACTCCGGACTTTGGTGACTACGTCAAGCCTCAGGGTACTACCGATGGTGGTCGTGTGTTCACTTACTTCACAATTGGCTCCCTTGGTCTTCTCTCTGCGGCCGGTGCTAAGTCCACCGTTGAGGCTTTCTTGTCTTCATGGTCTGCCTCTGCCGATGTGTTGGCCATGGCCAAGGTTGAGGTTGGTCTTGCCAACATCCCAGAGGGTAAGAACGTTGTCGTGAAGTGGCAAGGAAAGCCAGTGTTCATCAGACACAGAACTCAGAGTGAGATTGACGAGGCCAACAACATCGACATCTCCGTCTTGAGAGACCCACAGACCGATGCTGAGCGTGTCAAGAACCCAGAGTGGTTGATCATGTTGGGTATCTGCACTCATTTGGGTTGTGTGCCAATTGGTGAGGCTGGTGACTTTGGTGGTTGGTTCTGTCCATGTCACGGTTCTCACTACGATATCTCTGGTAGAATCAGAAGAGGACCGGCTCCATTGAACTTGGAGATCCCAGCCTACGAGTTTGACGGTGACAACTTGATCGTTGGTTAAGTGCTTGCGCCCTTTCTTTAATGACGTTTGACGAAGGATGGGAACAATGTTCCAAAAAGGGAGAAGGAGAAGGTGAGAGAGACACATACAAATCCCACACAACACACACATTCACATACAGATTATCCGCCATAGATGGATGATCTCTTTGTCGCCTGAGGTATCACTATTTATTGTTTTTTGTTTTGGAGGCTGTCTTGTGTTTCGTTCACAAGACATAGGTTGTAAATAGTTCACACTTTTGGTTCTTTATATCAATTGCATTGTTTCCAGTTTTATATGTATTTCCCTTTTACCGTAACCCAAACCCTTCACTCTCGCTAATACTGATGTCTAGCATGCGTACCATATCCTCCTTTGACCTGTAGTCGTAAAGGCAAATCTCGTTGAAACATGTATGTGCCACAGGCAACTTACATCTTCCGTAGCTTGGAAGCTTTGTGATCTTGAAGCTCATAGTGCTGACACCTGTTGCCGGGATTCTATCAGACCCAGTGACAAAGCAGAGAAACTTCTTCTGCCTGTCACTGTCTAACTCAGCGAGCCACTCCCATAGCCAAATGACAACGTCACATTTCAGTGCATCCTCCTTGCTACCCCACCCATTATATCGTGTTATGCTCTTCAATGATTCCGTGTCCAACCGGGTATCACTGTTACCACATATGATCATCTCAATCTCTGCTGGAGAGAACAATGAAAGAGCATTCCCTCCAATAACAGTTTGAAATCCACTAAAGAAACTGTTGAACTGACCACTGATCGATTGGTTCATGTAAAAATCGACCCATCTATTCACATAGTCATGGCGATTCTCTTCGGTGACCAGAATTGATGATCCGTGGGGTATTAATTCCTTTGTGATCACTGTACCAAAGAGATCTTTGAAGCTTGTCTCAAAGTAAATGGCCAACTCTTTGACATCATCACAGTGTAGAAGCTGTAACAATCCCTTACCAGTGGATGGGAAAAGTTCAATGTAGTCATCCAATGTCACTTTCTTTGCAAAGAGCTTCTTATAAAGAGCCCTTGGAAAGCGAAGATCCAAGATTGTGGAGTTATAAATTGCAAGACCCAACACAACACCCACCAGGTAGAAGAGCTCATCATTACTCTCAACAGGTCTGGGAGCAAACCAGCACATGTGAGACTCATCGTTGTAGAAGAACATACCATTTTCCTGGCTAAAGAGAGCCCTAGTCACTAGTTGGAACCATTCCTTCTTAAGCCCACCAGCATCCACGCCAGGCTCGCCGACAAACTCAATCTTCAACGCCTTCTTCAAATCACTTCTGTATTGCTTAATGCAGCGAAGGGAGTCGTTGGTTAAGTGCTGCCGTCTGATTTGAAATACCAAGTTCACGGAAGTTGCAATTCTGCTGTCCATAGCGCTGATGAATGCCTCCTCTGCCTTTCTCTCCATTGATCTACGTGCCTCATGTTCCAAGATGGAAATCTTCGATCCCAAAGTCAAGAGGAACGGAAACTGACAGAAAGTGAATTGTGGTGTCTTGGAACCGAAGGGTCCACTCATCACGCCGTAGTTTAACATGTCACGAAGCATCTTGTTGGGATCTTTGGGGTCAGTTCTCTTGAAAGCCGATTGCCATATTTCAAAGTCCTGCTTCACCAGGATGTAGTCTGATATAGTGTTGTAGAAGGCATAATCTGGAATACGTGACTGGTTTGCAATATAAAACACTGAGAGAAGCCTTGCGGCAGATTTCACATGCCAATCGTTGCCATACTGAGACACGCGTAGCTTGAGCTCATTTTGTTTTGATTGTGAATCCGACGGAGACCACTCATTCCAAGCGTTGAATCCAGATCTAACAGATGAGGGCAAGTGCAAAGACCCAAATCTCGACGGGAGGCCACTGGTGCTTGCCGAGTTCAACTTGGCACTGTCAGAATACTCTGAAAGGTCGGGACCCGCTGAAGATTGCCATGCGGTGGTATTTGATTGGATGCTGATAGCTCTTGTCAAGTGGAACGTGATGTAAAGGTTGATCAATTGCACTTTACTTTCAAATCTCGGGGCCGGGAGACTTTGCAGCCATATCGCCAATCTTTTCAGCGACTGTTTGTCACTATTCGCCAGATACCCGATGACTCTTTTGATGATATCATATGATAGACACTTTATCTCTGGCGTATCCAACTTGTGTCTCATGCTGGGTCTCCTGTTGTAGTACAAGCAGTCAGTCAAGGTAGGTATCTCAAGAAGTATCAAGAGCCACCTGATCTCGCCAGCAGACTTGCATGCTTGAGGAGGACGACGGAGCAAGTCATTCACAGCAACCAACAGACGCACAAACGGTCTCCGAGTCGGGAGCTGGATAAGGAGTCTGAAGAAGTTTTCAAGCACATTGTAGTTGACTCCTAACCCGGTAGGTGGCTCAGTCTGGAACGACACATTGAGGGAATCCTGTGACGAAAAGAGTGGTATGATGTACGCCTCAGCTGGTTTGAAGGCGTCGTGTAGGTCGATCCCGTCTCTCAGTCTCTGGTGGCAGTGGCCAATGATCCTCTTCAACTCCGCTATGTTAGCCATCCGAGCCACATCTCCCCCTTCACCCTGCACCAACGCAAGCGTCGAGTGGCACACGGAGCACTTATACTTCGAGATGGGCTGGGGGAACTTGATCAATGTTCCGCAGCAACGGCAGTTCATCAAGATCGACTCATCGGGTGCCGGTTCGCTGTTCATCGAGGAGGAGCTCATGGTCTCTGCATCCGCTTCAGCACCGAAGCGGAGGAACTTGAGCATCTCTTTTGATAGTGTCTTTGTGTCGCTGGCTGCAAGTGGCTCGTGAGTGGCACTGAGCTTTCCAGAGTGTCGCAGTCAGCCCCTGGGGCGAATCGCCTCCCGCGGAGGCTTTGTGTTATCTGATCTGCGGGCTGGGCGCGCATGCCCCCTGTGTTGTTATGTGGTGTCCGGGTGTGTCACTTTTTGGCTGCGACTGCGGGTGGAAATATGGAGATTTACACTGCTGTTTAGGCTATTGAATGGCTGCTATGAGCTGCAGAGGGCATACCTATCTTAGCGGTGCGCCCAGCCGGGGATCGCAGTATTTTGTGAAATTTAGTTCTATTCTCCAAGGATTTATTTTACAATGGACAGGACATAAATTGACAAGAGATTCAGCTGATATCGGCGCAAATTTGGATAGTTTCCCGTAAACTGCTACACAACCCCCTACAGCTATAAGCCTATAACCGCTGACTGTTCGAATTCCGGCCTTTGTGCTTGTCCCATACCTGTACTCCCCGGCCGGCCAATATTCAACTGAAGTCCAAAAGACATTGTCCACTTGGACCAGGCAACTTTAACAAAACAACTGCCCACCACAACGAAATGTCGTTGGCCATAACCAGACTGAACGAACCGAATAACGTTGTCGGGATCCATTACAGCTCGATCTATGACTCAAGGACTCAGGCATTGGACGACTTCGTCGTTGTCGGGCGCAGGGACTCCGTCGACTTGTACTCATGGGACTCCTCATCCTGCACCTTGATACCACGGAGGAGCATACAGATACACGAGGTAATGCTGGACATCAAACCATTCTACCCGCTGGAGCTACAGGGTACTTGGTTTATAATTGCCACCGAGGGCAGAGCACTGGTAGTCATGGGGTTCCGGAACCTGGCAGATGAGGTGATCGTAAGGCGATTGGGTCTTGGGGAGGAGGGGTCGGCCACGGTGAAACCGGCCACGCTATGTGTGGACCCGGGGAAGTTCCTATCGACACTGACAAATGAGGGAAGTGTGTGCATCTTCCCGATTCATAGAGACAAGGACTTGGGAAACTTCAAGAGAGCTTTTGCAGGAAAGAGTCACCAGAAGCTGTTCAAGGAAATGGTTCAATTCACAGTCTCGAGCCACCAGGGCAGAACTCCAATATCGGTGGAGAGCATAGAATCGCACTATGAAGACAATACCGATGTCACCTTGTCCGTAATACACAGAGACGAGCTTTACCACCATTACCATTCCTACTACACCTGGGATGGGAAAACGTTCGGGCAGAATTATCAGATCAAGTTTCCTGAGGAGATCTCACCTTTAACGATTCCACTGGCCCAAAACTTTGGGAATCTATTCTTTGGAAGAACTGGGATGTACATCAGACGTTACGACGGCATGATTTCCCGGCTGACAGCGTCAGGTTTGGATATTGAAATGGTCCAAACAGGTATGGCGAAAAAGCCCTTGAAAAGGCCCTGGAAGATAGTTGGATCGCTTCTATTGAATCCTATCGACCTAAAGTGTGCTAAAGTGCTTTTAATATCTCAAGACGGTTTCTTGTACGTCACAACTATCGATATCCAGGTCCAGGATGACGACTTGGGGTATCCTGATTCGATCGATGTGCACTCGTGGAACATCCAACGGTTTGATGGGAATATCTCGCCTGCCACAAGGATCTTGAAGCTAACGGACACTGTGTTTCTGACGCACTCCCAGCAGCATGGAATGACAGTCCTCACGCTAGACTTCCAAAAGATGACCTTTACAATTAATGACAAACGCAGAGGCTTGCCACCAATACTGGATGTCAATGTCACAGGGACCATATCTCCTAAAGTACAGATCATTGGGGGATCATCAATGCATGATGGCATCATTTCCACGGATTTCAAAGGGTATGAGTCTCAGCTCGTTACGGCTCTTAGCACCAAACTCACCATAGGATCATCAGCTGTTTGGATGTTTGATGATGTCTGCATCGTCAAGCATATAGAAGGGACACAGATCTTTCAAGGAAATGCACTCAAGCGGATTGACAGCTTTCATGGGTTGGAAAACGTTGACGGTGAGATTCTTGACCTTTACCTCAATACGAAGCAACAGCTTATGGTGATTTCAGAAAAGGGAATATACAGAGATGGTGATTGTATCAAACAGGCCCCAATAGTTATGGGTGTGTTTACCAAGTCTGGACATCCAACTTACTGCACCAATAAAGAACTCACATACAACTCACAGACCTACAAGCTGGATCCAGCCGAGATAGCATGTATCTCAGCAAGTGAACACAAGGGAAAGCACTACATAGTTCTTGGAGATTGGAATGGGGGTGTGCGTGTCTTTTCAGATGGCAGCTCCACAACGCTACAGGTCAATGGACCAAGTGCACATTCGGTGTTGTGTAAACCCACCAAGAAAGGCCCACAGTACTTCATTGGCACATCTCATGGCCAGATGTTTTGCCCTAATGACTGCTCATATAAGTGGAATCTAGGGTCCTCACCGGTGACGATTGTTGACTGTGATCAATTCATCATAGCTTACAATGCCGAGAACGTTGTAAAGCTTGAATTCAATGCCAATGGTGTCTCTACTCACCTAGGGTATCTGCCTGTGGAACCACCGGAGGCACTCAGCTTCTGTGAAGGAAGACTGGTGTCAGTCAATGAGGGTATCATTGGCGAACTCCAGATTTCCCAGTCGTTAGAGGTTCTTCAGCATGAACATTCCTTGGGGAGATTGGTTCGAAAATGCGTCAACTTCAAAAACTACATGAATCTATCGCTATTTGTTACAATGACAGAGAACTTCTCGACTCAACACGGCAAGAGCCTTGTGCAATGCCAGCTGGAGATCATTGAGAATAATACTTTCAGTACAAAATCTATCTACCGATTCCCACCCGGCGTTGAGGTGACGGACGCTGTAAATTTGGCTTACAAGACGGATGTCATCTCCACCTATGATGAACCTCCGGTACATGTTGGTGTTGAAAGCTTTCTCTCTCAGTGCTTCGCAGTGAGTTGCGTATATCATATCCAAGACTCTAGGGGACCTCCAATTGAGATATTCTCTATTGATAGGAGCGGAAAAATTCAGCATACAGCTAGCTCTGGAATTTCCAAAGTGTCTTTTTACTCCTTGTCATCTCATGCCAACAGGCTATTGATTGCTGGAGGTGAGAAGGTCTGTGCCTATCAAATAGAGTACAGTTTAGAGCATTCGAAATTTGCGATTAACAGGGTCAGTGACTGGGTGAAAGTGAACCCTTATGTCAACATTGTGAAGAGTGTTGGTCCTGACGTGATGCTCACTACTGTGGTTGGTTCGGCTTGTCGTTACCGGCTGGTGATGAAGGATGAAGCACAAAACAAGGTGATCTTCAAGTGGAGCAGAGCAGACGACGAGGAGTTCAGCATGGGGAAGTTCCCAACGTCGTATGACACATTTAAAGGACTCACGCTGAGCGTGGACTCTACAAGGACAATCAGGGCCTCAATCGCAGGAATATATGACGGGGAGCTTTTGTTCACTGACCAGATCAATGTCATCAAAGCTGTCGAGTTCTACAACGAAAAGGAAGGGGAAGGCCAGGAATTGGTGAGTATAATGGAGGGGAAAGGTGATTGCTCTCCGATCCCTGCATTCGTGATGGGTTCAACCTCTGGTGGTCTTTACCTCGTGAGCATTATCGCCGGTGACTTTAGTGATGAATTGGAAAAGGTTACCAAGAAACTGGCCAAGACGAAGGGGTGGTCATCGCCGATGTACAAGGACATGGACTCCAGGTTGTTTGATGGTCATTATGTTCGTGGGCATTGCAATGTTAAACTAGCCAAGCTACTGTCGCAGTGCAAGCTACTGTGATGTCAAATGAAAATGTGATGATAGTATTATGTCGTAACTTCATTAGATCAACAAAGTCTCGATCTTGTCTTTGACGGCGTAGATCTGGTTCTTCAAAGTGGATCCCTCGTTGGTGGTGATGGAAGCGGCAATGACAGGTCTGGAAACACCACAAGCTCTACCAAGAGCAGTTCTAGATGGAACAAAAACGTATGGAACGTTCTTGTCCTCACAGAGAAGTGGGAGATGCAACAAGATCTCGATAGGCTCACAGTCGGCAGCCATGATGATGAACTCAGAGATACCTCTGTTCAAAGTCTTGGTGGCCTCGTTGGCACCCTTCTTCAACTGACGGAGAGAGGAAGCCTGCTGGACGACATCGAGGATCTGCTGGGAGAGAGCCTCGTCAGCGAGCGGAAAAGCCTTTGGGTTTGGAGCAGACATCTTGGAGGTTCCTTGCAAATAAGAGATTATGAAGCTCGCCTCTTTGGGGTTTGTAAAGATTTGTGTCTAAATTTTTTTCAAGCTGAGATGCCTATGCGGAAAAATTTGCTAGTGCGGCTCCAACCGGGTGAATTTTAGTGCTTATGTCAGATGTTATGTCATCGTCCGGGCCCGTCGTGGGCTCCTTGGTTACCCGGCCCGAAATTAATATGCTCAGGTTTACGCACGAAATCCTCTCGCACAGGTAAGTGCGAGCACTGGCTGCTCCCTTAATTCGTTCGAAAATACAAAGGCTGGGGGGGGCCCCGGCCACGAATTAGCACTCAACTTCGATCAACAGCGAACTCTCCCGATCATTGCTAGAACAACCGGTTACGATGTCTGAACTCTGGTGAGTGACCACTGAATCTGCTGTGCGTCGAGGAGGATGAAGAAGGAGTGGGAGCGACGATTGGCATAGCCCCGGAGGCGAACCCTCCAAGGATTCGTCTTATCGCAGGTGTCAGGGGCGAAGGTGGCTATATATGGTTCACCATCAAGTTGCGCCAGCAAGCTGCATCCATCGGACTCTTGTGATCTCAATCGGGCGGCAATGGACCTTCTGCATACCGCTCCCTCCCTCTTCAATGCGGCAATTCCAACCTGCACGTGATACTAACCGAAAATGCAGTCCTGTTTACGCTCCATTCTTTGGCTCCATGGGCTGCGCGTCCGCCATTGTGTTCACATGCTTCGGTGCTGCCTACGGCACGGCCAAGTCCGGTGTCGGTATCTGTGCGACCTCTGTGCTTAGACCAGACTTGCTCGTTAAGAACATTGTGCCAGTCATCATGGCAGGTATCATTGCCATCTACGGGCTAGTGGTGTCTGTGTTGGTCTCTGACTCCCTCAAGCAGCAGCAGGCTCTATATACCGGTTTCATCCAGCTCGGTGCTGGTCTCTCTGTCGGTCTGTCCGGCCTGGCTGCCGGATTCGCCATTGGTATTGTTGGTGATGCTGGTGTCAGAGGTACTGCCCAGCAGCCAAGATTGTTTGTTGGAATGATCTTGATTCTCATTTTTGCCGAAGTGTTGGGTTTGTACGGTCTCATTGTCGCTTTGCTGCTCAACTCTCGTGCCACCCAGGACGTCATCTGCTAAATGGGCGGGGGCATATGTCATAGAGGGCCTGATTAGTGGTTGATAGCGCGGCCTATATCACCATATCTAGACCACCATTTATCGTAGATACTATCTGTGCGAGATTGACTCTATCGAGTGGATCTCTGCTTGGTGGGGATCTCGCACGCTTGCCGTATAACAACACCCGGTGATCCTACCGTGTTGGCGTAGTTGTCAAGGACAAATCGCGAAGTAAACATTAACGCTGCCCACAGCTTCCAAGCCACTGTCCATGGACTTCATCGACTACGACACGTTCGGGAGTGACGTCCAAGAGACGGCACTCCCAGAGCCAGCTCCGCCGCTTATACTCCCCTTGAATGCTGGGATCACAAATAAATTCAAAGGCTCGTCGTTGTTGCAGAGGAAGAGGCTGGACTTCGAGCCAACGACGGGGGTCAATGCCACGAGCAAGACGGCCGAGAAGTATGCCAAGATCTCGGAGGCACTGTTTCAGGACCATTCGTCGAATGGCGGACTCATTGACGTGCCCTCGAAGCACAAGAGCCTGACGGAGTTTATGAGCCAAGGACCTGGGAAGCCTGACCAAGTACTGACCGACAAGCTCGCAAATGTGCTCCAATCTCATGGACTGAACGAGGCAAAGCTTAGAAACACCCTTGAGATCTTGCAGCAGAAACAGGAACTCGATTGTGCGACTCTGATAAGATCAGATATCTTGGGTGCCATCCAAAGAAGACGCTTCAGAAGCGATATCGAGGGCGAGTTGTTGAAGCAGCACTCAGCAGTGCTTAGAGAATTCCTCCCTGTGGTGGAAAAAGTGAAGCACTTGGGTCAGCAGGTTGAAAGACTGACCGTGCTTAAGGAACAGCTCCTGGAGTTTGGTGAGCTGGACCCACAGCTGCTGACAGAGATCAAACAATTATCCAAACAGAAGAATGTTCTTCTGATGAAGAAGTCTCTTCTAGTCAGCTTCAAGAAAAGATTTACCCTCACGCAGTTCGAGGAACACTTCTTGACCCATGAGAACATATCACTCGAGTACTTCCAAGTGCTACAGAAGTGTAAAAAAATCCATAGCGATTGCTCAATCCTGCTGACACTACAGAACCAAACACTGGGTGTGAAGATAATGGAAAAGATGAACAAGTTTCTCGATCTGTCATACGAGAGAATCTCCTATTTTGTGGGCAGCAAACTCGAGTATTTGATTGATGAAGGCTTGACCCATGGGTCAAGAGATCTGCGTCTCATGAAAGTGGCCATCTTCCTTTTGAGTAGTAACCTCAAGTACTTTGATGAAGTGACCTCCAAACTTGTCCAGTCACGCTCAAAGACCATTGTTGATGAGTTCTTATACCAGTCGAACACAGACTCGTCCGGTATTGTCCTCTCAGCGCATGACCCTCTCAGACATATAGGTGATATACTTGCATTTGTGCACTCGATGATTGTGAATGAAGTGGAGTTCATCTCAGCACTGTTCCAGATCAGCGATGATGAGGCAGAGTACGAAAGATCTGATTTTGAGAAGAGCTTGATCCAATTGGAAAATCTACACGATGTGAACGGATCTATGACCACAATCATGGAGCATGTCATTGGCTCACTCAGCAGGCCTTTAAAGATTCGCCTGGAACAGGTTGTCAGAGGCGAAAGGGACTTGCCTGTAATTGTCAAGATCTTCAACCTGTTCGACCTCTACAAGATGATGTTCAAGAGGCAGTTGGGAGGGGCATCTCAGTGCACTTTGCTTGAAACCTTGGAATCGCTGAAGTCATTGTGTGTCGAGCGTGCTGTGAGCGTGCTGAAGGAGAAGATCCTCACCATCGAGAAGGAATCCGAAGCTGAAGGTTGGAAGATTGACGACGACTCCTTTCTCCCACCTGATTGGCTCAGAGACTTCTACAGTGATTCTTTACCAGCGTTCAACGATGCTGTGAACTCAGAGGTGAAGCTGATGGATATGGATGAGAACATTTACTCAGGCTTTATGAAACAGTTGATAGACAAACCAATTGATCTGATCTTCAAGCAGGCCAAGGCAAACTTTGAAGGTAATCAGGTGAACTTGAAGATCTTTGTGATTAATTCGCTGGATCTGATTGAGTCTAAAGTCCTGGTGGTACCAGTGCTTACGGCGGAAGTTGACAAGCTGGCGCTGCTGATCTCCAAGACGAAGGAAGAGCTCATCCAACGCCAGTATGAGACGCTTCTAAAGAATTCTGGACTGGAAATCCACCAACAGTTGATTCAGCTCATCTTCCCAATTGAGCAGATTGAAATGGAGGACGATTACTACATGTACTCCTCATTGGTGGAGAACAAACTCTTCCAAAGGGAGAGACTGCAGGAGATTGAGAATCAGATCCACGAATTTCTCCCTGTGGCCTTGATTGACATTCAACAGGACTTGTTCAAGATATCATCCCCTTCGATCGCCAGTGATATCATTACAGAAAGCTCACTGAAGTACTTGAAGCTGTACAAGGTGTTCCACAAGGTTCTAGGGCTCCTGTATGAGAATGAGCATCTGTTGGAGTGGTCAACGAGGGATGTTGCCACACTTTTGGGCGTTGAGCAGTTATACGAACAAGTCTAGAGATTATTTTGCATTTCATATTTTATACAACCGTTGAGTGGTCAGGAACCTTACCACGGCCATATCCATCCTTACCATAGTAATCCATTGGGTAATAACCCTCATCCCATTTCTTGTCATTTTCCATCATCACCATGGCTTCGTAAGGGGTCAAAAGAGGTTTGCTAAAGGCATAACCCCAGTCAATGGAAAGTCTTGGACAGGCCACTTGCACAAACGCATCGATATCATCAAACATGGAGAGCTTCTGTGGGAAGATCTCTGAGAGAATAATCTTGACGACTGTTTTGCCCCTCTTTGTGAGCTCAGCTTCCAAGTTATTCAAGGTGTTCATGTTCCCCTGTCTTCCTAAAGCTCCAAGGACGAGTCCCACTTTCTTGGCAGACCGTGCTGTGTTCACAGCGTCTTCACGAAGTTGCACCAGCTGTTTCTGGTCGTAATATTCTCTTGTGAACTTTCTGGAATACGGATCATACCTGTAGGCTGGAATCTCCGGGTTGTGGATCATTGCGCTCTCCAAGTGGAATCGACCATCTCCCACATAGATCATAGCATCAATATCTTTCTTGTCCATCCTCTCAGATGTGCAACCGAGAACTTCACCTTTCGAAAGTGGCATGATCTGTGGGGGTATCGTATAGATCTCATCAGCAGCCAATTTGTCCTTGATGGCATGGATCGTTGGGTTGAATTGAATAGTACCAAATGTTGCGATCTTGGAACCCTTGGCAAAGTTTCTCTTCACTGTGTTGATCAGATGGGTCTCGTCGATGTTGATAGTCACAAAGATGTATAGCACTTTGATGAGTGTGATATCAATGGGCACGAGACAAGAATGCGCGTAATGCACGATGAAGTCGCACTCCAAAGACCGGGCAGTGAAGTCATCGATGCAGCAGGCACCGTAAGAAACATCACCCATCACTATTGTCTCGCACCCACAGAACTGCTCCAGAATATCGGCGATGATGAGAGAATATATGAGTAAACCCTCTGGCATCTGGAGAGCCACACGTTTTGCGTTGTTCTTTTTGATGTTCCAGACAGTCTTGTGGATCTCAAAGTTGTAATTGGACGGAAGCAGCTTGGCTGCTTCGTTGAGCTCCTTGTCGTCCAGGATCTCCTGTGGTATCTGTGTCAAGGCCCTACCAACGTGGGTCTTCATACGTGCTGGGGAGGAGAGCAGTTAGTAATCAACCATAGACAAATGGGACAGACGACACGTACTCTTCACCAGGGAACCCTCAGCAGCGGCCTCGGCCTCTTTGCGGCCGACGAAGCGGCGCTTGGGCACGCGCTGTGGCTCTGTGCTCATGTATTGTGTCAAGTCTGGTTCATCAGGGGGAAATTTTTCATCTCATCGCTTTTATCACCACCGTGTGCAACTGACCCCTCACCTGAATTAAGGAGCACATGCTTACGCCACGATTCCAGTGCCGGCAGGACGAGGAGTTCGTCTACATAGACATCCAGGTGTCACATATACGATTTGATGCCCCCGGTGTTGAAATAGTGGTTGAAGGGGAGCTTCTCGTGTTCTCCCTGAGCCCGTACTACCTGCGCCTACGGTTCCCGCACCAGCTCGTTGACGACGAGGAACGGTCCAGTGCAAAGTATGAGAGCAAAGAAGAGTGCATCCATGTGAAGATACCCAAGCTGAACAAGGGCCAACATTTCGAAGACCTTGATATGAGCGCAAAGCTGATGGCAAGATCGGGCGAACAGGCGATGGACTCCAAGACACTGCTGGAGGAGATCGGCTTTTCCCCTACTGAGGAGCTCATGAAGGAGGCCGGAACAGTTTTGAAGACACCCGGTGGGCCGTTGATAGAGGAAATTGGGTCCTCGCTTCAAGAGACTGCACAGGAAGCCGAAGCATTCAACTGGGAGATAAACCAGGTTGTGGAGGAGGACACTGTGAAGACCAAATACGGGTTCGACAACCAATACGATTCAATCATCGGTGTCTCACTGTCCAACGGCAATGACATTAACGAGCTTGACGATCCAGAGCATACTTCTGCGAACGACCGAATCAAAGAGAGATTACTCAAGGAGAATTTCAAGTTTGACCCAGAGTATTATGCTGCTGACTACATGACGTCCAAATACTCTGATGAGGATGATTACTCTCCAGTCAAGGATCTACTCGCATGGGATAATCCCATACTCTCAGAGGGTGAGTTCACAACGGATGAGAACGACAAGATGATCGACCTTCCAAAGAAGACATATCTGATTACGAACCCCAAACCACTGTACTACACCATTATGTCGCTGTTGTTTTCATATGCATATGAGATGCGCCAGGTGGAAGGTGACTTGACTCCAGAGTCGGCATGGTCTATTGCCAAGCTAACACCACAGATCTCATCGCTTGACCAACAGATCATTCTTCCTGACTCAAGCACCAATGTGATCAAAGCGGTGATTATTACGAGCATCAGAAGATCGCTGTCCTACCCACTGCATAGAAGCTATGACCTATCACTCAAAGCCTGGGATGATGCGGTGAAGATGCTCCAGTCAGGAAAGAGAGCGGTGATAAAAGCGCTCCTGGCCATCAGAGAACCATTCCGATTCCATGATATATACTACGTCTACAACAAGGTTCTTCTAGAGGACCTTGTAAACTGGTTGATCAAGGACCCCAAGGACAACGATTTCATCCTCAGATCTCTGGGCTCGGAGCTGCGGAAGCAACTTCAGTTGTTAGCCAAAGATGAGATCAAGTTTGAGCAACTGGATGGGGAAGGTGACGTTGACACAGAGCTTAATATCGCAGAGATCGAACACATCGCAGAGGAGATGTATCACAGTCAGTAAACCTACATGTTTCCTTTCTGGGTATCATGTCTATCATCAATTTCATCAAGATGCGGATCTCAGGATGTTATTTGCAAACTTTGGCCCAATACTAGGAGCACTGCTCCCACCAGTGGCCTTCTCTGCCTGCTGCTCATCAATCTGTTTCACACGGTCCTTCACTGTAGATCCCTCAGGATGTCTGTTCTCATTGTCAAGCAAAAAGTTGTCTGAACGGGTCCGTAGATGCCTTATCTTGCGCTGGCCCATTGCGGCGTTCTTCGACTCGTCCGTCACCTCGTCCTCTGTCACATCACCTTCATCTTCAACGGATTCCTTTATATCGCTCCGCCTGCGCTTCTTGCCTGGGTTCTCATTGATGAACTGTATCGAGCTCATAGTGCGCATCATTGTGTGTTGTGGCTTGAACGAAGTGGGCGATGAGACCTGCTGCACCTGCGGCGGCGGTGTTGGCGGTGGTGGTCTCCCCAATTGTGGGCCAAATGACACGGGAGTCGATAGGGTATGTTTATGCATGGGTGACGGTGGTAATCGACCTCTCTCCAGCTGGGCAACCGCAGCAGCACCAATTCTGGAAGGGGAGTGTGGTCTTTGGAATTTCGCTGGGGGTGCGAGATGCGGATATGGCTGCTGCTGCTGCTGCTGCTGCATATGAGCAGGCTGATGCTGCGGTGGTCCAGGGAGGTGTCCCTGTTGGTATTGCATATAGGGAGGCCTTTGCGGCGACTGCATCTGCTGCATCGAGGGATGGGGACTGTGCTGCTGGGCGCGCTGCATGAGCTCCTCTGAAGGTGCCTCACCAGCAAACATCATCGGTATCAGATACGGTGGGATATTGACATTGAGGCACTTGTTCAATAGTTCGGTAGATTTGGACAGGATCTCCAACTTGAAGTACTGCTGTTTCGTGACTTCCTTCTCCCTCTGTAGGTGAATCAACTCCACCAACGCATCCTCTGAAAAGGGCCACTCAGCTTTGGAGCCGAGCCCCAGTAGCTCTGCAAGTTTCTCATTCAAAGTCATCTCGCCCGATGTTCTGCGGTTGATTGACAATCGAATGGGAACCCCTTCACGCTTGCAAGACACGAAGCGTATGGGTTTTCTGTGATTTTGACAGAATTCCCTTCAACAGCGCCCGATTAGGAAACTGGAGGTCAGTTGCTGTGGCGCCAACCGCCCGCATTGGGAAGGAAATCGCATCTGGGTGGAGATTGGACTGATAGCTCTCTACCATGCCATAGGCTGGGATCTGGGGTCTATGCATCCTTTCCTTCCTGGTTAAGGTCTCTGTTCCAGCCCCTTTAGTACGAATTGAAGACAAAGGGCCACCGGGGCTGCAAACCCTCAGTCCCAATGCGGGAAACATTTGCAACAGCGCGAACAGTCCCAGCAGCAGCAGCTAATTTGTGTCAGATTCCTGTGATCGCCGTATGCTCAGAAGGCTTTGGAGCATCAACGCACGCCGCCAGAGCACATACACCATGCCTGCAATCATTGAGAAACACAGACCCGCAAGCTCTCCAGAGTTTGACTATACCACCAAGTCTAATTACACGGACTTCAAGGTGAACAACACCGACTTGAACATTGAGCTTCTGTTCGACCGGAAGAAGATTGTTGGTAACGTTTCGTATGACCTGACAACGTTGAAGAAGTTCGATTCACTAGTCTTGGACTCCTCATTCATCAAGGTCAATTCGATCAAGGTCAATGGAGCTGCATCCAAGTTCACCATTGGCGAACGGAGGGAGCCATGGGGTGAACCCATCACCGTTGCCTCCTCATTCGATGCCAACGAGCACGTTGCACTCGCCGTTGAATTTGAGACAACAGAACAGTCCACTGCGATTCAATGGCTCAAGACGGATCCAAAGACCACGTTGGCCTCGGACTACGTCTTCACCCAGCTTGAACCAATCCATGCTCGTGCCCTGTTCCCCTGTTTCGATACGCCCGCAGTGAAGTCCACCGTGACTGCCACGATCAAGTCCAGTCTACCAGTTGTCTTCTCAGGATTGCCATTGGAATCCACTGAGAAGGATGTGTTCAAGTTTGAGCAAAAAATCCCCATCCCATCCTACTTGTTCGCCATCGCATCTGGTAACATTGCTCACGCGAAAGGTGGTCCCAGATCCACCATCTATGCTGAGCCCGATAGACTCGAGGACTCTTGTAATGAGTTCGAGGAGGATCTCGAGAGGTTTATCCAAACGGCGGAGAAGATTGTTACTCCTTACATCTGGACCACATATGACATCTTGATCAACCCTTCCTCATTTCCATATGGTGGAATGGAGAATCCAAACATCACTTTTGTCACGCCAACTTTGATCTCATATGACAAGTCCCAAGTTGATGTCATTGCTCATGAACTGGCCCACTCCTGGTCTGGCAATAACGTGACAAATAACAATTGGCAACACTTCTGGTTGAATGAAGGATGGACAGTGTATTTGGAGAGACGCATTGTTGGAGCTCTGCATGGTGAATCCATGAGACAGTTCCACTTCATCATGGGTTGGAACGATTTGATCGGGTCCGTGGAGTCGTTACCGAAAGTTGAGTATTCCAAGCTTGTGCAGGACTTGAAGCATGGTTCAATTGACCCAGACGACGTCTTCAGTTCGGTTCCTTATGAAAAAGGTGCTAACTTCATCTACCACTTGGAGACCAAGCTTGGAGGTGTTGAGCAGTTTGACCCATTCGTCAAGTTTTATTTCACCAAGTTCTCCAAGAGCAGTATTGACACCTATCAGTTTGTTGACTCTCTCTACGAGTTCTACAGCAAAGATGTTGGTAAAGTAGCTGTCTTAGATTCCATTGACTGGGAGCTTTGGCTCTATACACCAGGGCTCCCACCAAAGGCAGATTTCGATGGCACTTTGGTGGATCAAGTTGAGACTCTTGTCGATGCATGGATCTCCAAGGCCACCCAATTCACCAGCGTGGAGCAGTTTGAAGGGTTCTTCAGCGAAAAGTATGCCCAGATGTATGCGGATCTTTCCTCTCCGCAAAGGATCTTCTTCATTGATGAATTGTTGGAAAAGCGTCCATGTCCAGCTTTCTGGAAAGAGAACGGTGTTGCCTCGGATGCTCTGATCCAGCTGTATCCAGACCTCAACGAGTCAAGAAACACAGAGATCATCTTCCGTTGGTATAAAGTGAAGCTGCTGAGTGGAAAGACAGAGTACCATCAGCCACTGGCAGATTGGTTGGGGACCGTTGGAAGAATGAAGTACGTTAGACCAAGCTACAAATTGCTCAACTCGGTTGACCACAAGCTCGCCATAGCCACGTTCCAGAAATTCAAGGAAAGATACCATCCGATTGCAGCAAACATGGTGCAGAAGGACTTGGGCCTATGATAATGGAGTGCTAAATTTTCCCTATGAAACGATGACACTAAAAGCTCAGCCTCTAACCAAATGAATCCAGTTTCCTAATGCGGTAGTTATCGTCAGGCCTGGCCAGCTCCTTTTTTTTTGTGGACACGTAAAAATGGCCGAACGCGCGTTCGTCTTTCTTTCCGCTGAAGCATCAAACGACCACCAGCGACTATGAGTTTTGGACAGCTTCTCACCGTTGGCGTATGTTGATGTGTACATATACCGTGCGACCCACTAACAGCCAGTCTGAACAGCTTTCTGAGAGATTCAGCTTACTGAAGGTATGGTTTTATCTGCTTTTAATGACAACAAACTAGTGCATGCCAACTAACATCCACAGTCTGAGGCAGGCTCGCTCCAAACTAGATTCTCCAATGTGCGCCCACCACAGGAATTCTTTGACATCAAGCGCATCTCCAAGCCGCAGACGTTTGGTGAATTGCAGTCGAGAGTGGCCTTCAACTTGAAACACTTTTCCACGAACTATTTCTTGATTGTATCCATGCTCTCGATCTATTCGCTCTTGACCAACTTGCTCTTGTTGTTCGTCATTGTTTTTGTTGGTGCCGGTGTCTTTGGAATCAGCAAGTTGGAAGGCGCAGACTTGGAGATTGGACCTTTGAGATTGACAAACTCGCAGCTCTATACCGGGCTGCTCGTCGTGGCTGTGCCATTGGGATTGATCGCTTCGCCAATCTCCACTGTCTTGTGGTTGATTGGTGCCTCGAGTGTGAGTGTCTTGACCCATGCATCATTCTTGGAGAAACCAGTGGAGACTGCCTTTGAGGAGGAGACTGTCTAAGAGGGACATGGGACGAATGCGAGGGGATGCATACGGATATTAGATATACTCAAGGAACATGTTGTCTAAACAAGAATGTACTCTTTCGCTAGCTTGAGAGAAGAGGACTGCGCCATTGAAGAGGAACAAAACACTGGATAATGTAGGGCGCGTACAACTTTTCTTTTAAGAGCGCCTACGAGTGTGACATTGGAACAATCTAGTAGCTGGTGTGTCTTTAAAAAATACAAAGTCAACGAGCATTTGATGCAGCACATTGCATAGACGGGTGCCATCCATCGTCTCAGTAGACTGTAGCTATCGGGTAGTTGTTTCGTTTAGTTGCAACACATCTCAAAGATGCACAAGCAACAGAGAATCTTACCACACATCGCGCAGCATCCACTGTCTCGAGGCGGTGGTGCCTGCTGGATGTAGACTGGCTGTGGCTGCTGTTGGTAGTAGCCTTGCGGTGGTGGACCCTGTTGATAGTAGCCCTGTTGTGGTCTCTGGTGATGCTGTTATGTTAGCAAGTGTTGTGAAATATGCCATTGCTGGGACGACGGGAATGGAGCAGACCGAACTGCCATCTCCTCATCCAGCCAGTGCGAGCCTGGACAGTACTCACATTTGGCATTCTGTCGCTGGTGGAGTAAAAGAGTATGCGATGCGGCAGTCTTGGATGTGTCTATATTTGAACCTTTTGTCCCACCGACCCACTCGAGGCACCCGCAGCTACGGAACTAAAAACAAAACGGCGCCCTCCCACGAAAATGTGGCGCCTACCGGCGGGAGGCGGAGCGTGCCTGGGAAAACTCCCTAATAGGGAAATGTTCCCGATTAGCTGGGATTCGAGGCGGATGCCAGGGCTGCATGACCGCTCCACGCTGGGCTGACAGCAACCACATGAGGGCGCAAGTTTCAACACCTTTGCCAGGGGGACCACCAATTGACGACTTGGGACGATCAAGATGGGCTACCGGATACCCGAGCACCCGCAGCAGTCTGGGCCTTTCGAGGAACAGCACGGATATGCCGATCTCCACGTCCAGACGCACAACTACGACGGGAACCCAGTAAGTCCCACCAAGATAAGTGGAATAATTCGAGAGATGAAGTGCTAACCGAACTAAAGTCCCCAATCAATCCGTCGACTCATCACAATCCATCGTCGTTCGAGAAGTTTGCAAAGAATGAAAACACGAAGAAGGCTGGGAGTTTCATCCTTGGTCAGCTCAGGAACTTTATCTGTTCCTGAAAGTCGCCACTTGTTCGATTGTACCGGTATAATGAGTTTGCACCGTGTTCTAGTTGCATCTGTAGCTTGGTAGAGAGTCCCATGTCCCAAAGTCAATTGGGACGTGTGGTGTGGCATCTGTGTGCGTTGACCGGTGCGGGGGAAGTGAAAGCGTGTCTCGACCCAACTGAAGACACTCGTCAATTGCACTCAGACAACACTCAGACACACGGACACAAGGATACCCGCTACAATGTCCATAGAGCTCGCAGGGTTCGGCCAAAGGACCCAAAGGACCCAATGGAACTCCAACATCGCCAAGCTCAAGCGCTTCGACGACTTCGAGACGGTCGACTGGCTACACGACAACCTGCAGTACCACAAGCGAAGATCTGTGCAAAGCTCCTCACGTGCCTGGAGCATCTACGAGTCTGTACAGACCTACATCATTCTTTCGGTTGCCGGTGCCCTCATTGGACTCACCGCAGCGTGTCTCAACGTGACAACTGAATACCTATCAAACATAAGGCTGGGCTATTGCACCAATGGCGTCTACCTCAACAGGAACTTCTGCTGTTGGGGAGAACTCGAAGGGGACTGTTCAGCATGGGTAGAATACTCACATTGGCAGCCTCTCAACTACGCTATCTTCATCCTAATCTCTGTGTCGTTCGCACTCACTTCCAGCAAATTGGTGATGCATTATGCTCCTATGGCTGCTGGATCAGGAATATCAGAGATCAAGTGCATTGCATCAGGGTTCACCATCAAGAGGTTTCTAGGCTTATCCACCTATGCCCTGAAGAGCATCGGCTTACCGCTCGCTATTGCCTCGGGACTGAGCTTAGGCAAAGAAGGCCCAAGCGTCCATTATGCCGTTTGTGTTGGAAGCATCGTGTCAAAACTCTTTGCTACAAGGGTGCTGAAGGCTGAGCAGAAGAATGTCTGGTTCAGAAACATACTGGTAGCTTCCAGTGGTGCTGGTGTCGCTGTTGCATTTGGGTCACCCATGGGTGGTGTTCTTTTCAGCGTGGAGGAGATATCCAACATGTTCAAGCTCAGCACGATGTGGGAATCATACTACTGCTCGTTGGTTGCTGTTGCAACACTGCAGTTCATGGATCCGTTTCGCACCGGTCAAGTCGTCTTGTTTGAGGTCAAATTTGACCAAAATTGGCATCTCTTTGAGATTCCTATCTACATCATCCTCGGTGTCTTTGGCGGACTATATGGTATCGTCGTGGCCAAGTTCAACATTAGAGCAGTGAGCTTTCGGAAAAAATACCTCGCTGATAGCTTTTTGAAGGAAGTTGCAGTGCTAGCGCTGATCACAGCTTCAATCAGCTACTTCAATGACTTTTTACGCATGGACATGACCGAGTCAATGCAGTTCCTCTTCCAAGATTGTGCAAAGCACCCAGAGCATAGCATTTGCAACCTTGAGTCGAGGAGCAAAGCTGTCGCTGCCATTAGCAGTCTTCTATTAGCCACACTCCTTCGAATGATCTTCACCATCTTCACATATGGGTGTAAGGTCCCTGCTGGAATCTTTGTGCCCTCGATGGCCGCAGGGGCTACTTTTGGAAGAGCTCTTGGTATACTTTTAGAACTTTGGAGAACGAGAAACCCGGAAAGTACATATTTCACGTCTGGATGCCTTGCAGAGAACGACCAATGCATTACCCCTGGTGTATATGCATTTATTGGAGCCGGTGCTTGTCTCAGTGGGATCACTCACCTCACCATTTGTGTAATAGTGATCATGTTTGAGTTGACAGGTGCACTCAAATACATGATCCCCACGATGATTGCGGTTGCCATGACGAAGCTCATCAATGACAAGTGGGGGAAAGGGGGTATCGCAGACCAGATGATTGTCTTTAATGGACTACCTTTTATTGATCCACATGAGGAGCACGAATTCCATGGACATCCCGTTAAGGATGCAATGACTGTGAGGGTTGCAAGTCTTCCTCTTGAAGGGCTGGGCTATGCTGAATTGAAAGAATTTCTTGGGAACACACCGTTCCAGCATTTCCCAATCGTTCAAAGTGCTGTTAGTCCTGTCATCAAAGGATACATAAGAAGGGAGGATATTGTGGCCATCAGCAGCAAGAACATAGACGATCTCACACCAGAGGTCGAGTGTATTTTTGATCACGAAGGGCTATTTGAAGAAGAGGGTATTCTTAATTTCACCGAGCTAGTGGATAAGGCTCCGCTAACAGTGGGTGTTAACACACCGCTAGAGAACGTGATGGAGCTTTTTTACAAGTTGGGCCCTCGCTGTCTACTGGTTGAGCAAAATGGACTTCTCCAAGGACTAATAACAAGAAAGGACATCCTCAAGTACGAGTATCATTTACACCACATTGACGATGACGACGCTGAGCTGATCAGAGAGCAAACGTTTACATATGACAAAAAGGCTTGGTCTGTCATCAGTAAGATTGACGAGTTCATAAGCAATCGCTTTACAGAAGCTAAAGCTATATTCTCAGGGAGAGAGTAGATGTTAGATACAATGCATGATATTATTCAGTTAGTCTGCCACTTTCCAACCTTCTTGTACTCGTCGTAAAGTGTTCTATAGTACACTCTGCCCGAGTAATCCAGTGACGTGCTTACAAGTTGAAGCTCGCTGTCTGAAAGTACGTCAAAGATTCCAAAGACACCAGCAAGCAACGCCTCCCTGACTTCAGCCTCAAAGGAGAACTTGAGTGCGAGGTGGACGTATGTCATTAACAAGACATGAAGATGCTTTCTTAGGGCCCTCTTTATGTCACTCGTACCCGAGCTCAACGAGTTGGAATGTGATTCCTTCACCTGCGGTGGCTCACATAAGTTACTCAGGAGTCTCTGATAGCTTTCCGCAGCAACCTTTGACTTCTGTAGCAGAGAATTGGTCTTTTGTTTGGTAAGAGCCCTCAGCAATGAAGTGAAGAAGGAGAGAACAATGTGGTGACGGTTTGAAAGTCTGTAACGATGGAACAGTAAGATGTTGGACATACACATTGAAATGGATGTAAAACACTCCTCTGCAAGGCTGTCATCCAGCGAAAGTTGGTCTGCAGCGATTGTCAAAACTGCAATTATGAGCTCAAGACCGTACTGTGTGATAATCCACGTCTTCTCAACCAACAGTGCTCTTAGCGAATGGAAGACGCTAATGCGGAAGTCTGAGGTCATGGCACCTAGATGCGAGGCCAGAATAGAAAGACATTTAACGAAAATAGACTGAGCATGCTCATTGGAGCGCTGAATAGAGGTCCAGTAGCATTTCACGATCTCAAGTACATATTCCTGATATTCTTGATCGATGGAGCCAA
This sequence comes from Williopsis misumaiensis, assembly GCA_003707745.2. Classification (NCBI taxonomy): domain Eukaryota; kingdom Fungi; phylum Ascomycota; class Saccharomycetes; order Phaffomycetales; family Wickerhamomycetaceae; genus Williopsis; species Williopsis misumaiensis. The sequence continues at coordinate 124,794 of PPLI02000016.1, forward strand.
TAACCTCATAGAATGACTGTGTAAACTGATCGTTCTCCACATCAGACAACAAGCGAGACAAACCATCCGTGAGTTGGTCTCTTCGTACTCCCAATTGCCTGAGGACAATGTAGAGAGACTGCAAGTACCCGAACGATCCAACCTTGTACTTTGTAAACAAAAGAAACAAGCTGGACATAGTCTCTATGTGACCGGACCGCTGTATCTGATCCCCGAACTTCACCAGTACAGGACATAGCTGACTAAACTCAGTCTGGGAAATATCCAGTTCATAGAGAACACCGAGAAGCCACGAGGTGTTTTGGATATTCTTTTTGGGCTTATTTGAGTAGCCAGTGAGAAGGGTTCTAGAGGTTTCAATGAAAGCGTCCTTCAACCCTGAAATATCGACACCATCAACTGGAGAGGAAAGAATCGAATGAGCCATGAACATGTATACAGATAACCCATTAGCGGATGTCAGGCCCTCCATCACATGGTTGGCAAGAGATTGCAGGAACTTCAAATTTGCAACATCTTTCAAGTTGCTGGCTCTGTGTTCCCAGAGTGTGATGAACAATGACGACTTCGGATCTCTTGACACGACGGCACTGATAGTATCTATGTCAGACTCAATCCCAGATTTAAAGGTTGGCGTCTGCAAGATGTGCTGGATGACTCCAAAGTCCATATCCTTTACCTTCAAATATCTGCCCGTCAAAGTGTTCAATAATGGAACTTTGACGCGTCTTGGATAACACTGTATTGGAATCATCCTGAGAATGGAGATATGAAGTTCGGATACACTCGATGTTTCCTTTATGCTGGCGCTGATTTGAATGATGAGTGATTCGGTGATGTTAGGCTGTTCGAGCAGATGAGAGTTATCAAGCACTCCAATGGCAATTGCGTCTGCATTGAGGAGAAATGAAACCAAAAGGTCAATATGATCTTGAGGGAAAATCTCATTGACGATGACAAACCATCTCTCGAAGAGCATTTGTAGCAACGAATCTCCATGGTTGGACTTGACGAACTTCATGAAGTACTTTACCAGATATTTGGTCTCAAAGGGGATTAACTCTCTGATTCTGAAGAGTGTGTAAAAGTGGTACAACGTCGCAGACTTTGGCTTTGGCTTCGCTAAAGCTGCCAACTCCTCTGTTGAAACGATGTCTTCAAAGAGACAGAGCAATTGATATCTCAGAAGCCACAAATCATCCGAGCCCTCCTCAATTAGAAAGACAGGTTTGAATATATCCTTGGCCTGTTTCAAAATCATCTTGTCCCTAACACTGAACAAGCCCTGCAGCACTGCCGTGAGCGCTGTGTACTTGGAGGACAAAGTGTTACTTAGGAGGTCTTCCGCCAATACTTTGAGCTGTGTGGCAGAGAGCATTGGGATGCTCTTAGACACCACTTGGCAGAATTCCGCTGCACCCCATTTGGTGTCAGTGGACAAGAGTTTAGTCCAGAGTTGAAAGAATGCACCTAATTCTCTAGCTCTAATATGAGCATCGATGATTTCCTCCCCAACGGCGATGTATCCATCAAATGATTGTGACTGCAGTGCCCTCATGATCTGCTCACCATTCTTAGTTCCAATCTCGATATCGAGCTTGAGCACCGAATGAATCAACTTCCAATCCTGCTCCTCCTTCGAGAACTCAGCATCAAAAACTTGTAGCAGGAATGCTGGCGACAGGGTCCTCTTTGTCTCTGTGATATATCCTAGCAGCCTTCCTGATGTCTCTGGGTGCAATGCGACGATCTTCGAGTAGATATGCTCAAGGGTGTCAATGTCACTTTTAGACAATGTATCAACAACCATACTGTAAAAATAGATTAGAGAGTTGCCAGATACATCTTGCTCAAGGAGGATGTCAACATTGTGCCTCAGGTTCACCAAGCTGTCTTTTGAGAGCACCGTTCTCTTAATGACAGCCAGCAAGGGTTCTGATCCAGGTGAGTCCAAGATATCCAGTATTGAGGGCAGCGCTGAGGCAACAAATGATGTAATGAACTTTGGAGTATACTTTTCGATACTCATTGATGCCCTGAAGAATGATACGATATCCTTGATATCCTGTTCCTTCACAGATTTCCGCACAAGTTTAATGTACGAGTCCAAGATCTCCACCGCATGCTCTTGCGCATTAACCAGAGAGCTGAGACGCACCAGGTTCAGCGTTTGTGTAATTGTGCTGATCGTCTCACCATCGGAGGACAACCTGGTCAAAGCGTCTGCCACGCACTCGCCGAATCTGAAGCTCTTGAACGATCTGTTTCTAACCTTAGCTTCAAGCTGCAACCAAGCCTTGTTGAATAGCTGCCAGACCTGCGTGCTTGCCCTATATTTCACTTGCTTCTTGTCATTGAGACGGTCAACGAGGAGATCGAAGACAAAGGAGACGGCGTTCGGCAGATAGACGTTCAGCTCGTCGTCAAGCAGACTATTTGATACTCGCACGATGTCCTCAACAGGCGTCGATTTTGCCCGCAAAGACTTTGTCACACTCTCAGCAGTTCTCAGCAAGCCAGCTGTCCCAGCTGCTCCATTGTCCGCCATCGTCCGCAGAACTCGTGAGCGTTTTCAGTTCCAGCTCCAGAGCTCGAGGCGATGAGCTCCGCGCCAAAACTTTTCTACCACACCCCCGGAACTCGCAAGATATTCCGGCCCAGGCCTAATCGGAAAAAATGCTTTGTTTACTTCAACCTTCGAGGCCAAGCAGGCGAACTCTGGCACAGGATGAGCAAGTGGCCGGCCCCCATTGAGCTCATGGACGAGTCCTTCAGCTTCATTGAGGATGAACCAGAGCTGGACCCCACCTCCAAAGTGCTCCTCACGCGATTTGACGAGGCACCAATCCCTTCGGGTGGGATCGAGACCTGGCGCAAGTCGTCGAGGATAATGAGATTCCAGCTCAATCCGAACGGCATCGATGGTGTTGGGTTCATGTCACAAGACCCAGCCAGCAATAAGATCATCAAAGTGTACCCGGAGGAAACGAAGATCTACACAACCATTGTTCCAACGTTTGATGGTGATGAAGTCTATGCGGATTATGTGTCGAACTTGTATAGCATATATGATGCGCTGGGTGATGAGAAGTACTACTCTGTACCTGTTGCTGGTCTTGTCAAACGGAATGCGCTTAGAGAACAGACAGAAGTTCTGAACAAGGCTATGACGCTCACACTTGAAGAGCTGCAGAACTATATCCAAAAGAGAAGAGACAATGGCGATGCCGAAGGATCAATTTTCGAACTTGAGGAGGTTTTGTTCATTCTCAACTGTCTGAAAGCCCTGTACTTTACACCGGAATATCAGATTCCAGAGTCCCTCGCACTATGGGCCAACATGTCTGATCCTCAACCCGACAGACAACTCACAGACGGTATCATGCAGTCTGAGAAGCCATACACGCATCCGTATTTTTGGAAATTCCTGACTCAGCTCGCCCTTAGAGGCCTATACACCAATGCAGCAGAGGCTCTGAAACAATCACGATTCGATGAGCTGCAGTCCACGGACCAGCAGTTGTACAACCTATTCATCGACACATATCACCTCTTGGAGTCATATCCAGAGAACTCGCCACATGAGCTTTTCAAACAGTGGAAAACCACTGCAGGCCAGGCTGCAAATAATGCATCAGTAAGGAACACACAATACCCAGAGTTGAACAAGCACTTGAAGACGTTCTTGAATGTGATTTCTGGCAATCAGACCACCATCCTGGAAGAGTCAGGTACCTGGTATGAGGCTTTGATTGGACTGATATACTACCACATTCCATCCTCAGACCTTCTTGGAGAATATTTCACACTGGCTACAAAGCATCATAAACCAGACTACACATCGATCTGGGAGCTCGCCAGCGTGGATATCTTCCAGGAGAACTTTCTCCAGGTCTTACGTGCCATCAGCTCATTTAGCACGGCCACCGCCGCCTATGTGTCTGCTTTGTGTGAAGCTAAGGGACTTTTAAGGGGTTACTCCTTTGATGATGATCACAAGACCAACTCACAACTCTTACTTACACAGGACCTATTTTCGACGACAAACCCATCCGAGTTCCTACTGCACACGCATGCACTCGACTGTCTCACTGTTGACCGTCTTGTCCCGGTGGGAATCGGACTCTTAGCTGCATCACGGAACCCAACAGCTCGGTCCGTTATTGCTGAGTATCTGCCCAGGTATAACTTCCAGAGCAATGATGACGTCGAGTGGGCATTAACGATCTGTGCAAGCTTGAAGCTGCCACAAATTGCCCATGTGATATTCCGCACTGCAGCGCAGAGATCACTCTCGGAAGGTTTATTACTTGAGGCGCTTTCTCTGTTTGCACGTGCTGGCGAAGTTGACTATGTGAAGCACCATGCATGGTTGATCTTTGAGAACTCATTGATCCGCGGTGCACCAATTGAGGATGTGGTTATCAACTCTACTGTTGATGACTCGATCGTGATTGACGGTGTCGACCCGGAGCTGTTGAAGCTGCCACCATTGTTAAGACAGACCTTGGCGCCATATGCTGTCCTTTACAGATTCTGGATGTTGAAGAAGGAAGGGTCCTTAAGACTTGCATTGACGAAGCTGATTAATCTGCTCAAGTTCCAGCACCTGCCTCCAAGACTCTTTGGTATACTGATCGCACAGCTGTTACCCTTTATCATCTTTGTTGTGCCCCCTAAAGTGTTGTTGAAGAGAGATTTGCTAACTGTGGTGAAGATCTTGGATAAGTACGAGTCTGAGGTTTTCCAAAAGACCGATAACAAGAGTCAGAAGATGAAGCATGACTGTGATGAACTATACCAGGTCTCGATCAACCAAGAGTCTCTCTCTCCAGATTACTGGGTCTCATACCTTTCAGAAGCCGGTGTGACTCCGCCTTCAGACCTGAAATCCCTTCTCAAGACCATCAGAAGAAACCTCGCCGTTGAGATTGGGAGAGCATTCATGGAGGATAACTACAATTAACAAACTTACTGTGAGTGACTGGTGGTGTAGTTTTATTGTGCTGTTTCTTCCACTATCCCCTTCTTCTTCTTATGCTTTTTACCTCCTCTCGTACGCTTGATCTTCTTCATCACCTTGAGGAGCTCCTCATTATCCAACTTCTTTTGATAATTCTTTCTCCGTTGTATACCTTTCTTAGCCTCTAGGCGTGCCATACGGGCCTGTTTCCCAGGTCTTGTGGTCTTTTTCCTTAATGAGTCCAAGTCACGCTGGACACGGGCATTGTATTTTGCAAGATGGAACACTTTGGAGGACGGATTGATGATTGTTGGTGATGTCCTTATGATGGTGTCTGCCGTTATGGCGGCCCTCTGGAACTGCTCTCTTTGGATTGGGGTATATTGGGAAAAGTAGTATGCCTCGGGACGTTTCGGTGTGAAATAAGCAGGAGCTGCATCGTTCAATGTGACTTTCACTAGCGTTGGCTCTTCCTGCTTAGTTTCTGAGTGTGCGGTGCCGAATGAGAAGAGTGGGAAATCGAACTCTTCCTCCTCCATTGGTTCATCCTGCTCAACGGCAGCCTCAACAATCTCAAACTCGAGTTCAGGGAGGATCAGCTCTCGGTCGGACTGCTCACCATCGCTGTAGAGCTCACTCCTGGATGTTAATGCCCCGCTCATCCTCTGTTTATGGTGATGAAGTTCGTTTGGTACTCTTTGTTTGAAATTTTCACGATGATCATCACCATCCCCCCATACACCTACAGCCTTCTACAACATTTATAAACCCGAAATATATCATATTAAGTTGCTGAAGCAAATCCAAACCAAGCACCCCTGTGCGTGTTAATAACCCCCCCTTTGAACCAATAAGCGATAGCGATTCTATGGTCCGCACCATCACATAACCTTCCAAGCTCCCCCAAGTACTGGACCATATTGGAGGAGCTGTAGCATGAAAAAAAAAACGAACGGAATGTGCGAGCATACTCAACTCAAGAGCCCTCCAATGTCCATCTTTCCCCTGTCACGTGTCCCACTAGCACTCGAGAAGTGCAACAGTTGCTGTGCAGCCTTGACGACAGTTTCGTGTCCATCAAAACTCTTCGGGATTGCCTGCCATGCTGGTGGCTGTTGATCATAGGCATATGCGCTCAACTGCGGTGCAGAATGCGTGGGCGTCTTCCATTGCGATGTTGACTCGACATACGTTGGGGAATCCTCATCCACCACGGCTTCCTCGTCCCGGCCGAGTATTCGTGGTTGTTCATCGTCATGCCATAACCATACAAACCCACCGTATTGGAATGAGCTCGACCGGCGACGTGCAACCCTGTCCCTTGACAACTCGTGCAATTGGCGTGACGCGGCAAGCAGTTCAGCCATCTCCGTCGGGGCATGATGCGAATCTGATTGGGACCGGCGTTGTTTGGCCATGGCACTACCTGCTGTCGCTGTGAGCGAGCCATGGGTCATCATGCCGTTTGGTTTGGTGATCCCCGGGAGTGTTGTCCGACGCCGTTGACGTACCGGTGCAGGCGCGTTCACGTCAACCAGCTTACCGTAGTTGGCATCCCCTGGACGCAGACATTCATTGGGAAAGTCAGCACCAAACAATGGGACAAGAGCATATCGGATGGTGAAGGCAAAATTCTTTGCCAGCTCGTGTACAATGTCAAAGGGCAACCAGGTGCCCTGGATCTTAAGAAATCCACCGCGGACACGCTTCACCGCTGTCTGCAACGAGGGGAAGTTTTCCACCAGTTTGACAATGTCTGTCTTGGTGTTGCCACACGCCTTCCAGAGCCCTGTGAAGAAAACGTAACCGGTGCAATAGTCCCAGATGATCCACTGCTCGTTAAGCGTGTACTCGTACACGGAGAGGAAGTTACGGTCGTCCACGTTGGTCGCGTACTTCTTGCGTGCGATGAACGTTTGAGTGGCAAAAGGCTGCTCCAAGAACCCCTGAATCAGCGTGCGCTGCGACTCTGGGATGAACCGACGAGTCTCGTCATCCACAGGATGCACCGGGTAGTTGACCGCCACGGAGTTGAGCAGCACCATGTTCTCCAGCGCCAGTCTTGAAGAGAGCGAGATGCTTGACCTCCGCCGTCTTGCAGGAGGTTTTGTCTCCTTAGGCTCGATCGTGGCTGACATTCGGATACGCTGTAGAGAAAGAGAGAGAGAGAGAGAGAGAGGGAAAGGGCGATAACAGTGAACGGCGGGTAAAAGTGCAAAGAGGAAGAAGTTCCTTTGTCTGCGTCGGAGTTGCGCAGCTATCAACAGATTCTTTAAGCTGCTGCCCGCCAATGGCGTCTTCGCAGCGCCTCTAATACTCAAAAGGGCTGATAAGAAACACCCCCCAATGGTGACAGGCGTGGCCCGCCGGGGCACGCAGATAAGCCGTGGGTCCCGACGTCCGAAATTGCGATCGGCTGCACTCAAGTTGCTAAAAGTGCGGAGACCGGTGATCGGGTGTTTGCTGCTACCGTCCATGGCTGCCAAGGGCCTGTCCGTGTAATATGTATCTCTCTGTATATATCTGGCCTCCGCCCTTTATCATCTATGCCTCCACCACCTCGAGATATCCGCTATCCACGTTGTAAACGAGCCCCCACAGCTCGATATCGCCCTTGGCAAGGGCACTCTGCACCACTTTCTGCTGTCTCAGGATGTCCAGCTGCTTGAGCACGTTGAACTCCGCCAGTCGCTTTGCCCTGAGGCTCAAATCGGTGATCTTGTTCAATTCGCCCAGTTTCTCATCACGCAGCTTGTCGATCCGCGTCAAGTAGTCCATGAGATGCGAGTTGGCTGCTCCTAGATCCTTGTATGACAACGAGTTCCAGATACCGCCACAGTCACTGTGCCCACAAACGATCACCTTCTTAACTTTCAACACGTTGATGGAGAATTCCAGCGTGGATTTCGTGGTCAAGTCGTCAATGGATACCATGTTGGCAATGTTCTTGAATGCAAATATCTCGCCCGGCGCCACGTTTAGCACGTTCTCATTGTATCTTGAATCGGAGCATCCGATCCATAGAGTGTGCGGACTTTGGCCTTTCCCATTCGTGGAGAACAGCGTTGGTTTGTGATCATTCATCTTCTCCACCCATAGCTTGTTGTTATAGAGGTAGTCTCTCAGTGTCGACTCCTTGGTCAGGGCAAAGGGCGACTCCTCGCCAATCACCTCTTCCGCGTGGTGGTCACGGCCATGGTGGTCAATGTGACCTGTTTGTGTGTGTGTGTTGTTTGGCAGTGGGGTGCTGGTCATTTTCCAGAGTCTGTTGATATGTGTATGGAAAAGTCTCGTATTGAGCCAAGGTCGCATACTCCGGCGGGAAAGACCTGTACTTATATATGTTGAGACGCCCAGCGAATAAGGTCTTCTTAAATACAACCCGATGAGCTCATCGCCAACAATTTGTCAACGAGTCAGCGACCGTGACGCACTCGAAGTGACATCAACTTTTTTTTTTCCTACTGTAGTCACGGTTCTTTACTGCTTTTGCAACCGAAATGGAACTCTGTCTATCCCCCCAACAAGGGAGAAGTCAGTGGCGTCTAAACGGAATAGCTCAGTCCAATACGGTGCTGGCCTTCCCTCAAGGCCCTTTCAACCGAGCAATCCGCAAGGTTGGACTCCATTGGAAGCAGCACAGGCGCCTGCTGTGTCCCCTCCTGTTCCTAAAAAAATCTCCCGTTCACGCCTCCAGCCACAACTGACTGCGAATGGCTGCTTGTTGCCGTGGCAACTGGAAAGGTGACGCTGTACTCTGCGCATTCCGCCCGCCGGGACAGGAAAATCACCGCCGAGATCCCGTGTCCGTTGGGTCCAGAAAGAGAGTTTAGGCAGTGCCAGGCAGGCCGCGCACACTCCGGTACAAGGACCAGCAGCACTACACACACACTACTCCCAACAGAAAAGATACAATGCGGTAAATTAATTAAAGTACGCTTACTTCTTCTCAACACCAGCAGAAGCCTTGGCTCTCTTCTCAGCCTTGGCCTGGGATTTGGCACCAAGGATACCACCACCCCAGTGCTTTCTGTTCTCCTCGTACTTCTCAGCAAAGTTGGAGTTGATAGTAGAGACCAAAGTGGCCAATGCGGACTCATCCTCGGCTCTAACCTCGGTCAAGGCAGCAACGGCAGAGGTCTTCTGGTGAACCAAAGTTCCAAGACGAGCCTTGCCCTTGATGATGGCGTATGGAACACCCATCTTTCTGCAAAGAGCTGGAAGGAAGATCACGAGCTCAATTGGGTCAACATCGTTGGCAATGAGCACGAGCTTGGCCTTCTTGTTCTCAATGAGAGAGACAACGTGGTTAAGACCGAACTTGACAACGTATGGCTTCTCGGAGGCCTCCTGTCTGGTCTTGCCCTCGGCGATGGCAGCAGCCTCCTTGGTGAGACGCTCCTTCTTCTCAGCCTTGTTCTCTGGTCTGTACTTGTTGAAGAGCTTGAGGGTCTCAGCAGCGGTGTTTCTGTCCAAAGTGTGCTGGAACTGGGAAATGGCTGGTGGAACCTTGAGTCTCAAGTTGAGGATCTTCTTCTGTCTCTGGAGACGAACATATTCTGGCCACTTGACGAATCTCGACAAGTTTCTCTTTGGCTGGATGGCCTGGCCAATACCAAACTTGAGTGGCTTGGCCTCGACCAATGGGTTCTTGGAAGCCTTGGACTTGGAAGCAGCCTTAGAGGCAAATGGAGCTGGAGCAACCTTCTTTCCTGGAGCCATCTTTGCTTTGTTGATCCTGAGCTAAGAGGTTTTGAAGTTTTGTTAAAGGTTTTTCACTTTTCCCAGGCCCTGCGCGCGTACGGTGGCCTCTGTCCAAAATCTGCAGAAACCAGGATGAATTTGACCCGGTTGGCGCACGCCCCGCTAAAACGGATCTCCGCGAAGCTGTCTGGTCTGGATGTTTGGATGATTTTTGGTTGACAATTTGTGACTGCGAATATGGCAATCGTTGGTGTTCGGGTGCAATGGCGACGGTTGCCGCGGTGATCAAATGCACCAGGTGCATGTCAATACGTGGGGCACAGGGGATGTGGCAAAGACGTTCAAGCTACACTGGTTAAAGGGAATAAAATCTATTGCTAGTAATGCCAGATTACACTTTAATCTCGTCCACTGCTCCTGAACCGTTGTACACTGGCTTTCTGGTGCGGTCGCTGGATCTATCTGCCAGTCTTTCCTTACGCTCTTTGAAATCGGAATCAACGGGGGACTTTGTAAACCACCACAACACCAATGTTGTGAATAGACCAATGGCTATAAAGGTCAAACAGACAGCGTAGGGAACAGTGTAGCGTGGGCTGTACTTACTTCTAAAGATCTGTGGCCCCACAATACCTCCGAGTTGACCAATGGTATTGGCAAAGGCCATGGAGAACCCGACCTGAGTAGACCCTTCCAATGTCTTTGCCATCCATGAACTGAGCACAGATCCATCTGCGGAAGCTGCCAGTGTGGCAATGATGATAAAGGCATACAGCACAGCACTATTTCTGACAACGGTCAACACAATGAACGCTGCCAATGCTGCTGACAAGGAGAATAGAACGACATAGGGCCCCTTTATGAGCGCCCTATCAACTGAATATGAGAACAAGATACCGGACAGAACAGAGGTGGCAGAGGCTGGGACGGTCATCAATGGTGCCGTGGCGGCAGATGTAATCCCAAATTTCTGAATAATCGATGGGAGCCAGAATGAAAGACCATAAGTACCCAACGATTGGAATAATCTGAGGAAGGAAAACAAGAACAATGTCTTACTCTTTAGTGAAATAATAATGTCACTCCAATTCAGGTTTGCATCTGTAACTTTTGGTGAACTAGGCGGCAGACGTGCCGAAATGAACGCCTTCTCCTCTGCAGTTAACCATTTTGGTGAATCAGGGAAGTTTGGAAGATAGAATAGAGTCACGAATGACACGACAACTGTCAATAGACCTTCAATAAGGAACGTAAACTGCCATGCGGAAAGGCCATGGCCTGAAGCAAAGGAGAATCCATAAGTAATGAACGCTGATAGAACGTTTGAGAAAGATCCAAGAACACCGAGGAAGGCCATTCTGGTGGTGATCTCATCAGGTCTATACCAATATGTCAAGTGGGTCAACTGAGAGGGGAATAACCCGGCTTCAAACATACCAAGTAGAAATCTTAAGGCATACAGTCCTTCTTTGTTCCTGACTGCAGCTTGACATGCAGTAGTGGCACCCCATAAGAAGGCAATTCTGAATTGGTGAACCCTTGGAGTCGACCTCTTCAACAGCATGGTTGATGGTATTTCAAAGATAACAAATGGAATGAAGTAGATTGTTCCGACCCATGACCAGTCATCTTTAGTCATGTTCAACTGGTTAAGAATGTTATGTCCCGTACCAAGGTTCAAAGTAGGCAAATAGCTCACGTTATTCACATCCAAGTTCTTGAACAAGTAGACAAGGATCAGCAACGGCATCAGATGGAAATCAACCTTACGCAACAGCTTGCGTTCCTCTGCATAGGTGTAGTAACCAGTGGTCTGCACTGCCTCTTGGACAGAGCGAAAGACATCTTGGGAGGACTGAGACTCCCCCAATTGGGAGCCAATAACACTCTCTTTACCAAAATGCTCAACCTGTTGCCGATCGACTTCCTTATCGCTGCTCATAGTCCTGCACTGTTGTTCCAATGCTCCCAACGAAACGGGGACGCAGCTACTAATTTATAGCACCGGGTCGAACGCTGAGGTGAGTACCGACACTCTGACACATGGACTAGCCTTGTTCCGCCTCCTCAGGGTCGCCCAGCACGCAATCTCCGCGCAGCCACATATACCACCAGAGCGTAAATACCCAAATTGAGGTGAAATACACCCTTGGCACTGGAAAAGTCGCTCAAATGGAGGAGCTTGCTAACATGTTGCAGCTGTGCAGCTGCTGGAATGCCAGGCTGTCGGACGCTGCTGGCGCTTACATATAGCCCGCTCTGCGCCATAGATCAGGTGCCGTGATCTATTGTACGGTAGGCCGTAGTATATTCCAGAAGCAGTATGTGGAGCCAAGAGAAGATGAACCGTAGCTGCCAATGCCACGAAATTGACACCCGATTGATCACCAAGAACGCGTCACTGAAGCCACCGCACAGGCTGTACACTGGGCATCTGCCATAGTTAACCTCAAAGCGGAAATAAAAGCGGAGCTCGGAAAAACGTTAGCCCGCGCGCCGGCTGTTAAACCTGGGGCAGGAATTGACGTCTGAAGGTGTGGGCAGCTTCGCAGCACTGGCGCCACACTGCCGCTTGGATGTGTCAAAGGGGGATCAACGAAGTGGCTGCTGTGGAATTGTGGGTGTCTTCCGTCGGAAAACCACAGTGACTTCTCCGAGACTGAGGCTCTTAGATCTTCCCCATTGAGGTATTTTGGAAGGCTCACGCTACCCCGTGGGCGGTTCCTTTCCCCCTTCCTTCCACCTTTTGCAGTCCTCTACCGCCACGGTATAAGTTCACATGCAGCTGCTACCCTCGCTCCAACCCCACCGAGGCATTGGACATCAACGAAGAATGACTTTTGACGTGGAGGACGTGCTCGGCCAATTGACTGAGCCTGAGAAGATCTCGCTGCTGGCTGGCGTCGACTACTGGCACACCGCGCCGATACCGAGACTCAATGTCCCCTCGATCAGAACCTCCGATGGCCCCAACGGAATTAGGGGACAGCATCATTTCAATAGCACCCCAACTGCGGTTCTCCCCGTGGGCACTGCGTTGGCTGCAACCTGGAACAAAGAGTTGGTATACAGGGCCGGTGAACTGCTCGAAAAGGAGGCAAGGGCGAAAGGTGTGCATGTTGTCCTGGCACCCACAGTGAACATCCAGAGAATCCCCAATGGTGGCCGTGGTTTCGAGTCCTACTCGGAGGATCCATTTCTCTCTGGTGAGTTGGCTGCTAGCTACATCAACGGTCTTCAATCCAGAGGGGTGGCTGCTACTATCAAGCACTTCGTCGGCAACGACCAAGAGAATGACCGTTTCTCAAGTAATTCCATCATCTCTCAAAGGGCATTGCGGGAGATTTATCTCAAGCCCTTTGAAATTGCCATTAAGAAGTCGAACCCATTATCAGTCATGACTTCTTACAACAAGGTGAATGGCGTTCATGCCAGTGAGTCCCCAGAACTGTATGATATCCTCAGAAAGGAATGGGGTTGGGATGGGTTAGTGATGTCCGATTGGACCGGTACTTACTCCACGGCTGATGCCCTGAACGCTGGGTTGGACCTGGAAATGCCCGGTCCAGCAAGGTTTAGAGGTGATCTGGTTACACACTCTCTGCTGGCTAATACCATAACCCAGGAAACACTCGATGAACGTGCTAGAGCTGTCTTGAAATTGGTCAACGCGGTGATCAAGACAGGAATCCCAGAAAATGCTCCGGAGACCCAACGCAACGAGCCAGAGGATCGTGATTTACTTAGAGAAGTATCAGGTGAAGGTATCGTCTTACTCAAGAATGAGGAATCAATTCTTCCCCTGAAGAAAGGTAAGACCCTTGTTGTCGGTCCAAACGCCATATATGCTGCCTTCTCTGGTGGTGGTTCCGCGCTGGCTACACCATATTACTCTGTATCCCCATTGGAGGGAATCCAAGAGAAGATCGGTGAAGAGAACTTGGCTTATGAGGTTGGTGCTTACAATCACAAGTACCTTCCCTCATTGAAACGGGAATTGTTCCATGGTGATCTCAACGGAACGGTTATTGACATCTTCAACGAGCCTCCATCTGTCAGTAACCGTAAGCCGTTCGACAAGGTCTTCTACAAGGACATCAACTATTTCAGAATGAACGACTATACTCATCCAGAGTTGAAGTCATTTATTTTCTACGCTACGTTGACCTCAAAGTTCATCCCTACAAACGATGGAGAGTACCAGTTCGGCCTGACCGTGCTAGGTACAGCTACCTTGTTCATCAATGGTGAAGTTGTCATTGACAACACCACTAACCAAACACCAGGTGAGGCATTCTACGGTGCCGGTACAACACAACGTTTGGGCCATTATAAAGTCAAGAAAGGTACTGAGTACAGTCTCACGATCGAGTTTGGCTCTGGACCCACGAGCTCTATCATTAAGAACTCTGTAATGTACAGAGGTGGTGGTTTGAGATTCGGAGGCGTTCATCTGGTGCATGACCCTATTGATGCTGCTTTGAAAAGGGCTAAAGATTATGACCAGATCGTGGTTGTCACTGGCTTGAACGCAGACTACGAATCAGAAGGCGCTGATAGACCGGACATTGCCATTCCAGGCAAAAGCAACGAATTGATTGACTCTTTACTCAGTGTGCACCCGAACACTGTTGTCGTCGTGCAGAGTGGTACCCCAGTGGAGTTGCCATGGGTGAGTAAGGCCAAGGCTATTATCCACCAGTCATTTGGAGGTGCAGAGTTGGGAAATGCTCTTGCTGATGTTCTCTATGGTGACCTTAATCCATCTGGTAAGTTGACCATCACATTCCCTGTGAAGTTTGAAGACACTCCGTCCTACATCAACAACACCACGAGTCATGGTAGAGTTCTTTATGGTGAGGATATATACGTTGGCTATAGATTCTTTGAAAAGGTGAAGCGTGAAATTCTATTCCCCTTTGGACATGGTTTGTCCTACACCACTTTTGAACTCAATGATCTATCTGTGGATGTCTCCGCTGATCTCAACATCAGCGTCACTGTGAAGAATACCGGTAACAAAGATGGCTCTGCCGTTGTGCAGGTGTACATTGCATCTGGGAGATCTGATAGACCAGTGAAGGAGCTGAAGGAGTTCGGCAAGGTCAACCTCAAGTCTGGAGAGAGCCAAACAGTGAGCTTCTCTCTCCCACTGGATGAATCCACTGCCTACTTTGATGAAGAGGTGGGAAAATGGGTCTCTCTTGCTGGTGAGTATAAGGTGATCGTGGGTCAGTCGAGTGCTGATAAGGCACTGACCGTGCCGTTCAGCGTCGAGAATACCACCAAGTTCCTACGCAAACTGTTATGAAATCACATTCCTTCCATTCAGAAGCTTCTCTTTGTCCTTAATTCGGCGTAGTCTTTTGCAAACTTTCAACTTTCTGGGAACCGGTGTAGGCCAAAATTGATGCCATCCATGTCATAGTCAACAACCCATTTTTCAATAGTTTCTGCAACCTCTTGTGCAGATCCAACTAGCTCGGTGTCACTGTCGTTGTTGCAGTGGTGTATGGAATGAAGTCGTGATTCTTACTGTATGCCTGTTCGGTGGAAGATTCGCCACGGTACAAGATCCGCTGGCCAGTGTCCGTTGGTTCTCTCTTTTATCTGAGCTGATCATGATGGGAGGTTTTCTACTTTATTCATAATCGGGAACGGATCAAGTTAACCAGGGAGGAACATGCTGCTGCTGCTTCCGTTGACATAGTTGATTCAAGAGTTGCTTCAGTGAGTATTTGAACTACAGATCTCATCCAATACATGTAATATCGTTACAATTCACAAACCATCCATAAACAACCCCTGCGACTAGGGGTACAAAATCATAAAAGACATCTAAGTAGCAATCCAACCCTTAGCTCTCTCAACGGCTCTCTCCCAAAGAATCCAGCGACTTCTTCTGTCCTCGTCCTCGGACTTGGAAATGAAGTCACCTTGGGACTCACCTCCGATGGAAGCGACAACGTCATCCAAACTGTCCCACAATCTGTCTTCAGGGTTCTTCGCAGCCAAACCCGCAGCAATGGCAGCACCAAGGGCAGTGGCCTCGGCATTTGGAGATCTTCTCACGGTGACACATGGACCAAGGATATCAGCCTGAATCTGCATGACCTCATCGGACTTGGACATACCACCGTCAACGGCCAAGAGAGACAATGGAGCCTTCTCATATGTGCCGACAGCCTGTTCCAAAAAGTCACCAGTGGCACCAGCATCGACAGCCATGGCCTTAAGGATGGCACGGGCCTGGTAACAGACACCTTCCAGAGCAGCACGTGCAATGTGCGAAGCACTAGTGTATTGGGTCAAACCGAGGATGGTACCACGGGCCTCAGAGTCCCAGTATGGGGCAAACAACCCTGAAAATGCTGGGACAAAGACAACACCACCAGAGTTTGGCACCTGGTTGGCCAGTGGGCCAATGTCATGAGCAGCGCTAATGAGCTTCAAGTTATCTCTTAACCATTGCACAACAGAACCGGCAACGGAGATAGAACCTTCAAGGGCGTAATGTGGGAAGTTCTCATTCTCGGAAAGACTTGGGAACCAGAAACCCACCGTGGTGAGGGCACCTTGGTTTGAGAGCAAGGTCTTTCTACCAGTGTTGTAAAGCAAGAAACAACCAGTACCATAGGTACACTTGGCAGCACCTTGTTTCAGGGCCAGTTGACCGACAAGAGAGGCAGATTGGTCACCAAGACAACCACAGATTGGCAAACCTTCAAGGGCACCCAACTTGGCCACAGCAATGCTGGAAAGAGCACCGCTACCCAAGGTCTCGATCTCTGGGAGGAGGAAAGTACCATAGAGTTCAGAAGAGGAGACAATCTTTGGCAAGGTGACCTTCTTTGGGTCAATGTCCCAAAGTGCCAGGAGCTCATCGTCGTACTTGAAAGTCTGAATATCCATGAACATGGTTCTAGAGGCATTGGTAACGTCAGAAACGTGGGCTTTCTCCTTGGTCATGTGGTAGATCAACCAAGTGTCAATGGTACCAAACATGAGCTCACCGGCATCGTATAAGTTCTTCACATCGGCATCATTGTCAATGAGCCATCTGATCTTAGAAGCGGAGAAGTAGGTGGACACTGGCAAACCACACTTGTGTCTGAGTTCCTCAAGCCTCTCAGCTGGCACGGAGGCCTTCTTCTTGTTGACAATGTCAGCAGTTCTAGTATCGTTCCAGACGATACCATAGTTGACAGCCTTACCGGTCTTCTTGTCCCACACAATGGTGGTCTCTCTCATGTTCGCAATTCCAATGGAAATGATCTTCAATGGTTCCTCATTGTTGGAAGCACGGTGACCGTTGATCTTCTCCAGGGTAACGAGACATGCAGCAAGACACTGGATACCATTGGCCAAAACCTTTGCAGGCTGAACCTCAACCCAGCCTGGCTGTGGGAATCTGAGGGTTGGGCCTTTGGTAGCCTCCTCCGTATCAGACCCATCGGTCTCGATCTCCAAGTCCTCAGTAGCGGTGATGGCGATACCTTCGGCAGAAAAGATCTTTGTTTCACCTTCTGCAGTGGTGTTTGCAGTGGTCGAGTACTCGATCTGGTGCTTTGCAATCTCCTCACCTTTTCTGTTAAAGAGGATTACTCTGGACGAGGTGGTACCGATGTCGATGGAGGCGACCAGGTTAAGGTCTCTGTTAGCCATTGTGTTGATCGTGTCTGTGTTCCCTTGCAAGTGGTTCCGATTCTGGGCGGACGATCGGGGCTTTTTATACGCGTGTGGAGCAAAGTGGGGCGGACAGGACGACGCCCAGTGCTGGAGGAGTTTTCTAGTTTGTCCGGGTCTGGAGAAAGTGCATGAGGTGCGCATGTCCCGGGACATTTGGGGGGAAGAGAGAGGGGACTATATTTGGTGTGGGCAGCAGTTGGAGGATTGGTGTTCGACCTGGAGCAGCGCAGTAAACCGATCCTTTGTGCGGAAGTGGTGATGCTTGTACAGTGTAGCTGCTCATCAGTGACCTTCATGTTGGCCATTGGTTTGGCTCCTGGTAACGCAGAAGAGCAGAACCTGGAGAGAGACTTCCGGAGGGTGCTTTGCTTTAGCCGCATTGTTGAAGATCAGGGCTTACCGCTTTACACGGCAGGCATTCTCGACCGTTGGCGTACATGACTCGCGATCATCCGTGTGGAGTAACGGTCCTGATCCGAAATTCAGCCTTCCTATGGAGGATAAGTAGGCTAATGCGGGACGATATGGTTTGTAATTTCGTTGCAGTCAACGCTAACCACTTCCAATTAGGCTAGTCCTACTCGACGCCTACAAGGATCCTCTACCATATCCACTGGATAGCGTCGGCATCCACCTGTTATTGAACCCCTCTATTCGTCCCATCACAGGCGTTATCCGGGGCGAAAATCCCGGACGCCATAATAGCCTAACTGTCCCGGGGTAAGCCTTTGTCCTGCATGATAGTTGGATCAACAAAAGCGGGCGGCTGCGGTACCAAACAACGCTTGCTACGTATATTCATGCAAATACCGAAATCCATTAGCCGTGTGGGGTATATTTAGAGCTCAAAATTAGGCAAAACAAGCTGGAAACGGCGAAAGCCATTAGCAATGTGGGGTTTAGTTAAAGCTCAAAAGCGGGCAAAACAAGTTCGAAACGTCAATCCGCTCCCACATTTCGTGTCTGGCTACCTCCAGAGATTGAACAGTAAAGAATCGTCATTTACTCGTACTCTTTCAATCAACTACTCGGAAGTCTGCCCCATAATGGGACGCTCACATTCTCAAGATTTCTTTATTCTTGTTCGGATGGATTGAATTCAATGTAACGGCTTTTGCTGCAGTGATCAGCCCTCGTCTCGAATTTCTACATGGGGTAAAAGGTGGGGGAGGAGGCAGTGAGGATACGATGTTCTAGTGTGATGACATGTCCGCTGAGAAACTTGAAAAATTGCAGCTGCACTGAGGGAATGGTAGATGGTAGGTAGTACATGCATTGACGTGGATAGGACAACTGTCCCCAGCTCCCGGCTCCCGGCCTCCAGGTACAGAAGACATCCAGACACCGGAACGCTTTCCCCAGGAAAATCTTTAGGATTTACTTTTTGTCCCCGCCAATGACGTGCCCAGGTCTCGGACAGACCCAGACACAAGCCGAAGGGCCGTGCATTTGAAGCTGCGGGACAAGGAAATGCGTTGGGATGTTGTGGTGTTGGGATTCGTTAGACGGACCAGGCATTCAGACACAAGTGTATATGCCTCTGCATCAAAGTCAGTTTCCCCGCAGCTCCTTCCAATAACCATCAACCAGAGCCGATCCGGAGAAGGAAAATATGGAAGATTGCCGAGGTCCGCATTTGGTATCGGCAGCTCCGCTGTAAATTTGCCCCAACTTTTTTTCGAGATCGTCCAGCCAGCATCCATTACGTAGTTTGTATAGATTTCGGGATATCGGCTTTGGAACGTTTATAATGAGACCCACAGCAGTAGTGGCAAATACTACCATACTGCTTAGTCCGTATCCGTATTCCGTACGCGTTGATCTGAGAACAATACAAAAAATCAATGGCCGATCATCTCTTCCCGGGAAATCTCGCGTAGGCTAATTTTTCCCCTTCCGTCACCCGCAATAAGTCCGGGATTTTCGTCTCCAACGACTGACGCGAGAAGCGGGGTGAGATTTTCTCCAGCTTTCGGACAAATTGGACAAATGATCGTTGGAGATCTGAACGGCGTCAGCTATGTCGAACCAGTGCGAGATCCGTAACACCGCAAATATTTGTAGCGTTGCATCGTCACGCACATCCATCAGGATCTCGTCATAGCACTAACCCATACCTACGTACAGCATAGGGCAACAAGTTAGAAACCGGTTATCACGTGACTTGGTATCCACACGCAAGCATATTCAAGGTGGTCGTCTATTGGTAAAAACAAATGGACATATACCTGAGGGATGGATAATGCGTAGGTATGTTGTTGCCGGTTGCCTTCAGTCGATCTTTTGAAAGATACATGCGTCAGCTCGGAACTTTGTAAGCTTGCTATTCACCTGGAGCTCTTCCGCTTTAGCCAATGAAGATTCGGTGTTTTCAAACACAACCGGCCGGTGAAAAAAGCCGTCTCGAGAACTCTGGAGCTACCAGTAATAGTAATAAAGCCAGCCGGCATCAAAACATAAATCCATTATAATGGCCTTCTTTGCAGAGTTGTTTGAGTCCTTCGTTCCAACATTGGCCTTTGCTGAGGTATGTGTTTGCACAGCTTTCCCAAGCCAATGGCATATAACTAACTGCTGATTTAGGAGGAGACGGCCTCGGAAGTTACACCGCAGGATGAACCTGTGGAGGAATCCTCCCAGGAGAAGCCTACACCTGCTGCAGATATCATTGGCAAGCAGCATGACGATAAGGAGGAGAATAGGCAGTCCGATGATGAGAAGGAGACTTCGGAGGGTGATAAGCCTGAGGATAAGGAGGAGAGCAATGAATCAGAGCAAGAGACAGCCGAGGCTAGTGAGGAGTCTACTGATGAATCAGCCGAAGATTCTGAAGGCGCTACGACTGAGGAAGCTTCAGCAGGCGAAGATGAAGGTGAGGACGAAGATGAAGATGAAGAGGAAGAAGAGGAAGGTGGGGCCGACCCAATGGATAAACTTCGTGCCGAATGTGCCACCCTCCCATCAATCAAGCCATACCTGCATCATTACGAAGAATGCGTTGAGCGTGTCCAAAAGGCGCAAGAGGACCCATACTATGAGTCCCAGGAACACAAGGAGGATTGTGTTGAAGAGTTCTTCCACCTCCAGCATCACATCAATGACTGTCTCCAACCAAGGCTCTTTGCGCGTTTGAAGTGAGTTTGTGATAGTAGCTTTGCATTTGGTCTGTGACCAAGGAGTACACCACCCACATGCAGTCCCTCACGAAATGAATGATTTATTTAGAAAGGCGAACGTAGTGCTTATCTCACGGCATTTGTTAGCAGCTGCTGCGCGGCGGGCGAAGGAAAATCCTAAGCAACAAAAACATCACCAAATTGTGCAAAAAGAATTCACTCGCTCATCCTTTTGAGACTGCAGCGAATTGTTCTGCCTGTCCAATTCCATTGCTCTCGTCCCATACAGCGAGTCTCAGGCCACACTCATACACACTTTCTTATACGGCAAGCGAGCCAACAACTGCCAGCTGATACACACATTTCAGGGAGACAAGCCCAAGCATTGATAACCCACACCTGCCTCAAATGAGTAAGGATCTGGATATCAAGAAACATCTCAATCGGAGCAACTCCTCTCCCAGCGGTGGCCATAGTCTACAGAGACCACCGATCCTGAGTAAAAGCTCTCTTGGTGAGACACCTTCATACAGATCACCAACGACAACTTTGGCCAATGGCCGCTCGCCTAGCAGCACCAACCAACGAATGGCCTCATACGACCAGCATTCATATAGTCCTGTGAGGACTTTATCTTCCTCCGTCCGCTTACCGAAATCAAGGGCGAACAGTAATCCAAGACAATACCTGACCCAGGAGAAGAATTATTTGAAGAACATCAAGAATGACATTGCTGACGATTACTATACCCAGGCAATCATCTCAGACACACAAGAAACTGATGAAGAGTCACAAATAGAGGCTGAGCTTGACGTTCATGAACGGGACCTTTTCGTTAGCAAAGACATTGCTGCGGGCACCAATTTGGAGATTGACTACGTTGAAGCATCATTTGTGGAGTCCAATAGAGAAAATTCAAAGATCTTGGAAAGGTTAGAATGGCAAACAATGCTTAATCTTGTTTTAACTGGTGATGTGGTCAAGTCAGAGAAGAGAAGAATCATCACACAGGCGGACTTCTCTTTACAAAGCACATATAAGGATAATCTATGGCTAGGAATCCGGGCATATCGATACGGCCGAACCGAGGATCAGCAAACACGTATCATCGAGTACTACAGGTCCACTGCAGACACAGTATTCAACTCAATCCTGCATTTCAAAGTGGAAGATGAGGAAAATGCCATCGATGAGGTACAACACATCCTGGAACAATACTATGTGGTGAAAGAGCAATGGAGAGACCAGAAAGATATGGCAAAGGATAAGCCCATTGTCGCTACGGATGTCTTTTGCGAACGTATTGACGCAATGGTTTCCTGGAAAAATATCACAAGAACTCTTCAAGGATTGATGCTCACTTTACAAAAATGGACGCAGAGTAACAGTCTCAATTTGACGGAGATTCGTCATGATGGATTTGTTGATACTTCATTTGCTGATACAATGGTGAAAGAGAAGGATATATTAGCTATCTTCAACGCGAGAATCTTCCGTATGCATTACCCATGGCTCAACAAGTCCAAGGAGGCTTATATCAATTACAATGATCTCTTTGAAGAGTTGAGATTGCCCAGCTACATCCCCACGCTTGAATCTTTGGTGATGTTCCCACTCCGTCTTATTCAGGAGATTGTCCGCATCCGTTTGGAATATGCAAGAAAGTTGGAATCGCCAACAATGATGATGATTGATGAAATGATTGATGATTTTTCTCTATACTTCACTTTGGCCGTTGGGATCAAGCAAAACTTCTTGGATTTCACTAAAGGCTGGGATATTGAACTAGAAGCACCTCCAGACTATGATGCATCTATATTTGAAGGACTGGAGTTCTTCTTCGGACTGATTCAGCGCAAACTCATTAACACGACTACGAAATCTTTCAGAACTTTCAAAGAACCTGATGATCTGGAAAATCTATGGAAGCTTTCAAAAAATATTGGTTGCTATATCGATCTTGCAGGTCCTGAAATTGCCCTTCAGGTTGCATCATTGACCACAAAGATGACGCAAAGATTGAATGTGTACCTCTATCAACAAGGTCGACTCCTCGATGGAATGACTTGCAGCGCTGCTGCTGCGATACCTCAGTCCCAGGATGAGTTGATGTCCTTTGTCAGTTCTTCCTTGGATAACTTCAACACGCTACGAAGAAGACTTGCAAAATTTGCCACGGTGATAAGGAGGGCCTATAGCAATGCTGCACTCTTCTCTGTCACGAGGCCGGGGCCCTTTTTGGAGATTTTGAAGAACAGTAACCATTTCCTTATTCAGACTGGTTATAAGTCTGGCGTTTATATCCTCGCATCAGGAAATCTTTATGGAAGGGATGATGAGATTATCAAAATCTTGAAAGGTGCTGAGATTGGTAGCGATTTCCACAGGCCGAGAAGTCAAATCTCAGATATTGAACTTGATGTTTACGAAGAAGAAGTGGATATTGGATATATGCTGGTGATCCATGCTGCAAGACCAATGCTGTGGGAAGGGTCAATAGTGTCTATCCCTAGTGTCGCCGAGTTAATCGTGAACACTGACCCAGGCGAAGTGATGTTGGTGACTCAGGGCTCTACTGAAACTTTGAAGCGTACAAGCGCTATGTTTACAGAACTCGTTGGTGATAATGTGTTTTTCATTGAGAACCGGTCCAGTTTAACAACAGTCCAGCGTGAGCTTGTGAGGACCGAAAAGGTCTACTTCAAGATGGCCATCAATGTCTTCTCGGAATTTTACAAGAGTAAGGCTGCGATCCAAAGAATAGGCAGATGTCATGAGTCGATACATCACATGTATATCTTTGTCCGAGACATGATGAAAGTTTATGTTCGGTATTTAAGTGGACCGAAGAAGACGATCATCATCAAGAAGATGATCTCATTCAGTATTGACTGGGTGAGTTATATCGTTGATGATTGTATCCCAACGGACAAGAAGTCCTTCAGGTGGTGTGTGACTGCGCTGGAGTTTGGTATGGAGATTTCTAAAGGCTTCAACATCCTCACGCTCTCGGATGACCAATTCACGTTGCTCAAGGATAAGGTTGCCGGATGCATGTCTTTGCTTATCTCACACTTTGACATCATGGGTGCTAGATCCAGCGAGGCTGAGAAGAAGGTTGTGAATTTCCAACCAAATGCTGACCTTGATGATGAAACTATCTTGGAGCATTACAAGGCTATCACGTTGGAGAAGCTTCGTCAATTGGAGATTTCATCTCAGCCCGTCAATGTTGGTAAAGTGTTGGATGACACGGTGCAAGAGAATCAATACCTGTCATTCTTGGCTTCGTCCTTCTCGAGTCTGTCCATTAGATGGCAGAAGAGAAAATTCCTGGGTGGTGGATCGTTTGGAAGTGTCTTCTCTGCCCTCAACTTGGACACTGGTGGTGTCCTGGCTGTAAAAGAGATCAGATTCCAAGACATTCAATCGATCAAGCGGGTTGTTCCTCTGATCAAGGACGAGATGACAGTGTTGGAAATGTTGAATCATCCAAACATCGTACAGTACTATGGTGTGGAAGTGCATCGCGATAGAGTGAATCTCTTTATGGAATACTGTGAAGGTGGTTCTCTGGCATCTCTTTTGGAGCATGGCCGTATTGAGGACGAGACTGTGATCCAGGTGTACTCTTTACAAATGTTTGAAGGTCTGGCATACTTACACGATATGGGTATTCTTCATAGAGACATAAAACCGGAGAACATTCTTTTGGACCATAACGGATTGATCAAGTTTGTGGACTTTGGTGCGGGTAAAGTGCTTGCAAAGAACGCTACGAACAAACCCGCCACTAAAGTGAACAGTATGACCGGTACGCCGATGTACATGTCCCCAGAGGTTATCACTGGCAGCCATGGCTCCAAGTATTCACTTGACGTATGGTCTACTGGCTGTTGTGTGCTGGAGATGGCTACCGGTCGCAGACCATGGGCCAACTTGGACAACGAGTGGGCAATTATGTACCACATTGCCGCTGGCCACCTGCCTCAGTTCCCAAATAGTGAGCAACTCAGCGCTGCTGGTATCAAGTTCCTTTATCGATGTCTTGAACGCGATCCGACTAAGAGAGCGACCGCTCAAAAGTTATTGGAGGATCCATGGCTGGTTGATATCCGACTCCAGGCATTTGGGGAGAGCCCAAGCTCGTCTGAAGTCTCGTCTGAAGCTGGTTGGTGAATGAATGATGATGAACTGGTATTTCTAGACTCGTATATCGATGCTCCTCATACTTAGTGACATAAGCAGTTAGTCAGCGATGAGGTTGAAAAAAATTCCAGTGGCCCATGCAATCTGTCTGCACATCCCGGTCTCGAGAAGCAACATCTTCCATACAGCACAAGTCGTATACGATGGCAACACTCATTCCCCTGCAGTCCAAGAGACAGAAGCGAGAGGCACAGAAGCCACGTGAGGTGGAAATCATTCCGGATGACCTTCCAAACGTGCTGATCAAGTTTCAAGCTTCAGACACCGGTGCTGGCGTTGGAGGCTCGCTGCACGTTCCAGGAAGCATCAGTGAGAAACAGCTCGAGGAGTTGCTGAATCAGCTGTTGAATGAGCAAGATGATCCTGTACCGTACACATTCAGTCTCCTGGGCGATGATGGAAGCCTGGTGGATATCAGAGACAATATCTATACTTCGATTGTGAAGCCTGGTATCAAGACAACTGAAGACTTCATGACACTGGTGTACACTCCAAGAGCTATCTTCAAGGTGAAACCTGTAACGAGGTCATCAGCTGCGATTGCTGGACATGGATCCACTATCCTCTGTACCCAGTTTGCCCCACATACCTCTGGTAAGATGGTGACTGGAGCTGGTGATTCTACTGCAAGAATCTGGGACTGTAACACCCAGACTCCACAGCACGTCCTCAAAGGTCACACGAACTGGGTACTTTGCGTCAGTTGGTGTCCAAATGGTGAGATCATTGCCACGGGATCCATGGATAACACCGTCAGACTGTGGACTGAAGACGGTAAGTCGCTTGGTGGTGCTTTGACTGGTCATACCAAATGGATCTCCTCCCTTGCATGGGAGCCTATCCACCTTGTTACACCAGGTGAGACCCCTAGACTCGTTTCTGGCTCAAAAGATGGTACTTTGAAGATTTGGGACACTGCTAGAAGAGTGCCGCTGATGACGTTAAGTGGCCATACTTCCTCTGTGTCTTGCGTTAAATGGAGTGGTGAAAATGTGATCTATTCTGCCTCGCATGATAAGACTATCAAAGTCTGGGATGCCAACACGGGAAGATGCATCAACACCCTCAAGTCGCATGCCCATTGGGTGAACCACTTGTCGCTCTCTACAGATTACGCACTAAGAATGGGTGCCTTCGACCATACAGGAGAGAAACCAAAGGATGCTGTCGATGCCCAAAAACGGGCCCTGAAGAACTATGAGAAAGTGGCCAAGCTGAATGGGAAGAATGAGGAGAGAATTGTGACTGCATCTGATGATTTCACGATGTACGTTTGGGAGCCACTCAAGTCTAGCAAGCCTGTATGTCGCCTTTCAGGACACCAAAAGCTCGTCAACCATGTTCAATTCTCCCCTGACGGTCGTTATTTTGTTTCTGCCTCTTTTGATAATTCGATCAAGCTCTGGGAAGGTCGCACAGGTAAGTTCGTGGCCACTTTCAGAGGTCATGTGGCTGCTGTGTATCAGACTGCGTGGTCCTCTGACTGTCGTCTCCTGGTGAGTTGTTCTAAGGACACTACGCTGAAGGTGTGGGATGTCAGAACGAGGAAGTTAAGCATTGATCTGCCTGGACATCAAGATGAGGTGTATTCGGTTGACTGGAGTGTTGATGGCAAAAGAGTTGCAAGTGGAGGTAAGGACAAGCATGTTAGATTGTGGACACATTGAGTAAATGCACGTGAAGAAGTGTGTAGCTGATGCTGCTTGGGTACGAAGCCTCTGTTTAGTTTTCTGAGTACCTGTTTCATCATTAACTCATCTCCCGATATTCCTCGACGTAACCTCTACTCCAGATTCTGACATGAAAGAGAACAATTCCCCAAATTTTGAAATTGAATGCGTAGACCTTCACAGTTACAATAGCATCTACTCACCGCCGCCTCTCCTGTTTATACCTCTCACCTCCGCTTTATCTCATCGATCATCACCTGCATCTGTGGAAAAGGATCCTTGACACCCTTCGCTTTGCCCCAGATCAGCAACCAAAATGAAGCACAACATTGTCAGCCTCCACCAATGGCCCTCTATCGTCCTCCGGGCTGCCGTTTTGGTGGCTGTGGCATACAGGGCGCACTCACACGGAAGCCTGACGCCCACCGGGGTGGAAGTTGCGTTGATGACTGGGCTTCTCCACTCTCTTCCGCCTTCAAACTTGTATCTCATCCTACTCATTACATTCTACTTGTCCTCTTCGAAGCTCACAAAGTACAAGGAGGCGATCAAAGCCAAGAAAACCAAAGTTCCCCATGGCTCCAGTACAACTACGCCACCTGTTGCCTCACAACGGACACACGTGCAAGTTCTCTGCAACTCTGCAGTGGCGACAGCATTGATCATTGCATCCCTCTACAGCCAGAGTCCAGAGCTCTCTGCTATCTTGAAAGCAGGCGTCATTGGCCAGTACTGCGCAGTGACTGCTGACACCTGGTCTTCTGAGCTTGGAATCCTCGCCACAGAGAGCCCATATTTGATCACAACTTTCGAAAGAGTCCCCGCTGGAACCAATGGAGGAGTCACAAAGGTCGGATTACTCGCTGGTGCTGCTGGATCTGCATTGATCAGTGCCATTGCTAGCTTCACTTACACAAGACGCGCGTTGCTCCATTTCATCTTCTTCACACTCATCGGCTTTTCTGGCACCATCATTGACTCTTATCTCGGTGCCTTTGTTCAGGCTTCGATCGCAGATACCGAGGATGGGTTGATCTTGGAGCCCGCTGGCGGTGAAAAAGTTAACAATGAGGTTCTTGTTGCCATGAAGGACCGCATCAAACTGGTTTCGGGTGAAGATATCTTCAGTAATAACCAGGTCAACATCATAATGTCAACCACCACTACATTGCTCTGCATCGGTCTATATTCGCTGTTTTTCTAGCTTCTATCCAGAATCTATCTAATCATCGCTGTAGTCACCAGTGTCACTCCCATCAGTCTCGCTTCCCTCCAAATCGTCATCTTCACCGCTCTCATCGTCTCCATCATGGATGGCCACCTCTTCAACGGTAACCTCATAACCTTGAAGCGTGAGAAACTCCTCCAATTGCTTGCCGTTAGAAGTATGCGTGCAAGCAAACACGGCGGAAGAACCGCTGTCGAACAACTTGATATAGTACTTTTTCAAAATCTCCACCATGTCGTTCTTTGTAACCTTCTTCAACTCTTTGATGAATTGAGTGTTAAAGTGAGGACCTCTCTTCTTCAATACATTGTCCGTGAACTTGGACTCAGCAGCAGAGAAGTAGTTCCCCTCTTTACTAGCAATAGAGTTCACTAAGCTGCTCACGGCACCAAGGAAGAGCGTGTCATCAACCTGCACAACACCTGTGGCCAAATCAGAGACAATCTTATGGGCAACTTTCAAGGCCTGGATTGCATCAGCTCCCCTGTAAATGTGGAAGCTCAACTCACCAGACTCAACATTTCTACCAACATTGGCACCATAAGCCAATCCTGTACCTCTGATACCCCTCCAGAATGGCCCTTCAACAGCTTGCAAGTATGACGATGCAAGAGCAAGACCAGCAGTGTCAGCATTCAAGTAATCAGTTGGGATGTTCGTTGATGACAATAAGAAGGTTGAATCAGATGCTGGGGCGGTGACAATATATGCCTTTCTGGCCAGGTTCGCACCGATCTGAGAGCGCACATCAAAAGTCCGCGGCACCGGTAAGAGTTCAGCTGTCTGGCTGAGATGATCTGGGAGGAACGCTGTCCATGACTTGATGGGGTGATCAAGGGATGCAAGGTCGCCGGCAATCACTATACGGAAATTCGAAGGCTTAAACAAGGCACTTCTGATGGTCTCCAAGTCCCGTTGAATCGAGCCAAATCCTCCATTTTGGATCTTCTCAGCAAGGGATCTATAAAACTCTTCGTTCGCCAAAACATCTCTGGAGGCTTTCAACGACCTCTTTGACAAGCATTGTTGGGTTTTCAAAGAGTCCAACAATGTCTCTCCACTTCTTTTGTAGGTCGGGAGAGAGTTCACCACCTTTTCGACGGCAACTTTAATTCTGGATTCATCAAACACCGTAAACCAGAAGATCTTTTTCAACCAGGCTATGGCCTTGGTGTAGTTTTCCTTTGAAACTTGCACGGCAGCAGTGATGATCTCTGAGAATAAATTATCATAGGAGTCGTACAAGTTGTGCTCCACAAGATCATTCTCCAAACCTTGAACGACCTCATCATAAGGAATGGTGACACCATCAATCTTTAATGGTAGAGAGAAAATCTCGGAAAAGATCTCAATGTAAGGCAAGAGGCTCTCTGGGATATCATGAGAGGACATCAAGATGTGGATAGACACAAATTCAGATTTGAACTGGTCAACATTAACATACAGTGGCAGATCTTCCGGAGTATCTTCAACAATCTTCTTCACTTGAGCGTTGCTCATATCGTTTTCAACGTCCTTGTTCAGTCCAACACCGAGGGAAACGGTATCAATGAACTTGATGAAGGCTGGATCAGGTTTCGGGAAGCTATCTAGGATATCTTGTGGGATTGGGGCATCATTCTTTGCCTGTGCCTCTTCCAACTTCTTGGCCAATTCTGCCAATCCAGCTTCGCCGAGTTCGGCCTGTCTATCTCCAACAAGTTTCTTGTTGCTCTCTTTCAACGACTCATACAGGGCCCTTGAAGGCTTGGATACAATGATTGCAGCCTTATTGTCTATCAGGTAGAACTTGTAGAGTTCAACCCATCTCTCAGCGCTCCATGCGGAAATGGCTCTGTAGTCACCCAAGTTACTCAGGTTTGCGGTCAATGCCTTCCCTTCCAAGTCAGAGTAGAGGAAGTCAGTTATCACAGCATCTGTTAGGATGTCTGCAGATTTTTCAGATGCAAGGAGAAGTCTCTTCTTCGCATTGGTGATAATCTCTCTCATTCTATCCAGGTCAAATTTGTCCACAGAGGCATGCTCCTTCATGCAATCGAAAAGCCTGTCTTTGACCTGGTGGAGCTTTTCAGTAGGAACATCGTTAAGCTTGATGTATGGAATAATGAAGGTGAAATCGTCCGTGTTGTACTCAATGTTACTTGCCCATGGATCATCTACCTCAACTAGGTTTTTGGTCAAGAGGGAGATCGGAGAATCACAAAGGTATTCCAGGAGAAGTGTGATGGCAAGATCTTCTTCATTCTTGTGGTACTCTGGCCCAACCCAGGAAACACATACCTCACCACTGGATTCGTCCTTCTCCGAGAACTCTATCTCCTTGACAATCTCGTGCTCCAATCTCACGATTTGAGCTTCAGAGTCCACAAAAGGTCTGCGATGGTTGGTGATCTCTGGCAATCCTCTGTCAAAATTCTCCATAATTTGCAAGAACTCCTGTTCATTCACAGTACCACTAACAATAACACACAGGTTACTTGGTCTATAGCTATCGCTGTGGAACTTTCGGATGGTATCATTCTTCAGCACCCGCAAGTTCTCCATCAAACCACCCGTCTCGGAACTGTATCCACTTTTTTCATCGTACATTGCTCTCTGCGTAGCCAGGGTTGTCTGAAACCATGGTTGGTTCTCAATGCCTTGCATCTCGGAGAACACAACACCTTTCTCCTTGGCTTCGCCATCAACATGATATACTTCTGTATAGCAAGCCTCATCAGTGAGTGTTGGGTTAACAACATGGTCCAGGTAAACAGGGAGAAGGGTCTTGAAACCTTCCCAGCCCGCAGTGTTCAAAGTGTAGACTGTTTGGTCCGTAGCGGTCCAGGCGTTTGTGCTGGAGAACATCACATTGCCCAGGGTATCAAGAAGACCTTTGTATGGATACTTCTTCGAGCCCATGAAGATGAGATGCTCAAGCGTATGTGGCGTACCTGAGTCGTCTGGCACCTCTGTAGCTACTGCGAAGTGCCCATTGACAACAGGCGTCTCTTTCTGGACAAGCACCGCTTGCAAGCCCGTGCGCTTCGAGCGCCACTTTTTCAGTGACGCAGGAGCGTACTCAAAGTCGAAGTCAGCCAGTAGCTCGAAGGACATTGTGGTGCTGATCAGGTGAGAAGAGTCCCTCACATACTTTGTTGTCAACAAATTCAAGCGCTCAAGTCAGTTTGGGAACATTCCGGTAATGGCTGTGCGGATTCCTCATGCAGCGCGGGCACTGGATCAGCTGCGCTCAAACTTCTCTTCTCTGCTCCTCCCCCCACACCGCGCCGCCACACACTCACAGGATGCAAATTCAAGGGGTCATCGCATTCTTCTTGGGCCTATCGGCGCTGCAAAACGCATGGGCGCTGCCTATTGCGCACGACCCACCAATCACACATTTCGTTTACTTCAAAGTGGCACAGGGTACGACGGAACTGGGAACCATCAAGCTCGGCCTCTTCGGCTCTGCGCTGCCACTGACGGTGAAGAACTTCTATACATTGGCCACTGAAGGATTTGATGGCAAGGGATACAAGGACATCATTTTCCACCGTGTTATCAAGGATTTCATGATTCAAGGTGGTGACTTTGAGAAGTTTGATGGCACAGGGGGCTACTCTATTTATGGCGCCAAGTTTGCCGACGAAGGTTTCCCGGTGAAGCACGACAAGATAGGAAGAGTCTCAATGGCCAACTCTGGCCCTGACTCCAACGGATCACAATTCTTTATCACCACATCACTCACAGAATGGTTGGATGGTAAGCATGTGGTGTTTGGCCAAGTGGTTGACGGAATGTCGGTTGTGGATGAAATCCAGAACTCCAAGGTTAACAAAGCCAATAAACCCGATGTAGACGTTAAGGTTGTTGAATCTTGGGGCGAACCTAACAAGGAGGTTACAATCTCTGAGGTGAAGGAATACGAGGAGGAGCAACTTCCAGAATTGAGAACTGGGAATGAACTATGGATCTTGTTTGCCCTTATTGTGCTTATTGTCATCTACATGTTTTCGAGATGGTATCGTTCCCAACCACAGTACGCCTCCATGAGAGACTAAATATGATTCTTGAATTCTATGATGATATCCGTCTTGTTGAGGTTCTTGCCGATAAGCACCAGTTTAGAGCGAGTGAGTCTTCTTGGTGACTCAATGAACTCGTAATCCTCTCGCACGCCTTGTAGGACGAAAGACTTGTCTTCGGTCAGTATGATTCCCTTCGCCCTATGGACTTCCACCACCTTCCCGTTGATGCGATTCTCCCATAAGATATGCTGAACGAACCGTTCAAACTTTTCGAACTGCTCTTCCGACAGTGTATCAAACTCATAAGCCACCGTGGAGATTCTAGAATCGTGGAAGGATCCCTTGTCCTCTCCGAGCTTCACATTGGCCTCAAACGCGTGGAGATCCAGCAACTTATCGAGATCAACATCACTGAACTGAGTCTCGTAAATAGGCGCTGCGGAGTTGATCTTGCTGACTGTATCCAGAAGGACTTGCTTAGACTCTTTGAGAGTGTCCATTTTGTTAAGCAATATCACATCAGCCAGAGCAATCTGAAGATGGGCAGTAGTGATACCCTCCTCTACATCACCAAGGCCATGCGCTCTATGCCAATGACCACCAACATCCCCGAGGCATTGTAACAGGTTTCCACTGTCCAGAACGGTAACCACACCGTCAATGTAGACGTTGCTCTTGAGTCCCTCATCGAGCCAGAACATACGGGCAATTGGTGCAGGGTCTGCAATCCCTGAAGTCTCCAGCAAAATGTAATCGATAGCATCTCCGCTCCTTTCCACGAGGTCCTCAATGGCCTGAACTCCACTGTCTCTCACCGTACAGCAGAGACATCCATTCCCCAGATCAAGCCATTCAGTACGGGACTCATCTCCATCGGTCACAGTGAGCGAGCGCTCAATGTCAGCAGAGTCGCCAAACTCGTTCAAGATGACAGCAAACTTACGCTTCCCTTCCTTGGCGATCCTATTCAGAAGAGTAGACTTCCCCGAGCCCAAGTAGCCTGTTATTATCGTCACTGGGATACGCTTTGAAGGTTCTGCCTGCCGAAGCTGCAAAGTGGCGTTAAACCTCTCGACCTCCTCGGCACTCAGCTGCGGATCTACGAACTTCGCCTGCCGGAGTCTCTCATCAAGATCCGCTTCCTCTCCGGTCACAAGCTCTGGGATCTCTGGGTCTTCCATTATCCTGCCTTTAAGCGCGAGGGATGCGAGATGCGAGGCCGTGTGCAAGGATTCGAATCCTTGCATGCTGATCTTCAGTTTTGAGCAACAACATCGAAGACTCAACGACAACATCGAAGGCCCCCAAAAGATGATTCCGCTCGCAGACCCGCTCATCTTGCTCTTCATCTCGGCGTACCTCTTTCTTACTCCGTTTACAAAGGTTGAGGAGTCGTTTAATACGCAGGCCGTGCACGATATCCTCCATTACGGACTCGACCTGTCCAGATACGACCATATTGAGTTCCCTGGTCCGGTCCCACGCTCGTTTATTGGTGCTCTCTTCATCTCAGCCATTTCGAAGCCAGTGCTGTACTTTCTTCCAAAGACCATATCCAAACTCGACGGCCAATTGATCACGAGGGGGCTGTTGGGGACGGTCAATGCATTTCTTATTGTCTACGTCAAGAATAAGGCCTTCAAAGCTGTGAAGAAGGCATCTGCCAACCCATTGGAGACCCATAAGAAGGGAAAGAAGGTTACCAAGGCATCAGTGCCATACAACGCATGGTCTTTTGGCTTGTGGTTCACTCTTTTCCAGATTTCCCAGTTTCATATCCCATTCTACGCATCGAGATTCTTACCAAACTACTTGGCATTGCCATTGACCAACTATGCATTCGGGCAGTTGTTCCTCGAGAACTATGCTACTGCAATTACTACGCTGTCCTTTGCTGCAATTGTGCTTCGTATCGAGCTGGTGGCTCTCGTGTTCGCTCTCTCTATCGCTCTCATTCTGTACAACAAGATTTCAACTACGCAAATTATCAAAGCTGGGCTCAAGGGTGCCGTCTTTGGGGCAGTCTTGAGTGGTGTTGTTGACTCATTATTTTGGGGTCGCCTTACTATTCCTGAACTTGAGAGCTTTGTCTTCAACGTCATTGATGGCAAATCTGCTGAATGGGGCACTGAGCCATACTATGCTTATTTCACTAAGTACCTTCTGGCCATCTTTATGCCTCCACATGTGCTGGTGCTTGCCATATTGGGATACTTCGCAGACCCAACCAGAAGCCTCTTGAAGATCAGTGCAGTGACATCGTTGACCTACATTATGATTATGTCTCTCCAGCCTCACAAGGAGCTTAGATTCATCATATACACTGGTCCAATCTTCACCCTTCTTGGTGCCAATGGGGCTGCAACTCTGACATCCAAGTTCGGCAAGTCATTCTTTTGTAAGCTTGCCGTATTTACAACCTTGTTCCTAACATTGGTGTCAATGGCTATCTCTGTCGTTTGGGGTGAGGTTACCAGTTTCAACTATCCAGGTGGGTATGCCTTTCTGAGATTCCATGAGATGGTCGTGATGAGAAAAATGAGAGATGAACTACCTGAAGGTCCTGTTGTTGTCCACATCGATACCTCTGCTTGCATGACAGGCGTCACCCATTTCGGTGAGTTCTCTGACCTCATGGGGATTGAAACCATTTATAACAAGAATGAGAACCCAACAATGGAGCAATGGCAAACGTTCAACTTCCTCATTACGGACGTTGGACCAAAGGATAACACTGGTCACGCGATCCCATACATGGAGGGCTGGAGTTGGGCTCGTCGTGCTTCCATCGGTGGATACGTTGGTCTTGACCTGCGTGCTTTCGGAAGACTCAACTTTGAGAACATCTACGGTAATGTGATAAGAATGAAGTCTCTGATGCCAGTCGTTGATGCCATCAAGATGTTCATCCGTCAGGAAGAGCTGCTGCACATCTACGAGAAGGTCCAAGGTGAAGTACAACCACCAGTTGCACAACCTTCGCAGAAGCCTAGGAGAACTAGAAAGAAGGCCTCCTCGGTCGCTACTGAATAGAAATGGCAAAAAATAGTTGAAAACATGCGTATGTACAAAGTTATATCTTAAAACACCTTCTCCAGAACATCCACCACTCTCTGCTTATAATCACCCTTAAGCAAGATCTTTTTGGATTCCATGACAATCTTGAATTTATCCTTTGGAACGTCGGATAGCACCTCCTGTAGGTCATTTCTCAATAAAACAATGTCACCCTGCACTTTGCGGATCTCGGTGAGGCACAAGTTGTGTTTCACGTCGATGTAGACGGGTAAGTTGCCCATGGAAGTTCTTGGGAGAAAGTAGGAGCCGTGGCCAAAGGTCTGTGCGGTTTGGATATCCTTGTGTGAAATCTCTTTCAGTTTTGGGAAGCGTGGGGAGGTAGAGAGAAGCCTTATTGGCAGTGATGAGCGTGTCAGAGGGGAACGAAGCATCTCGATGTTGGACTGGTGTTTGTATTGATTCGAGCTGAAGTTGGAGGTGAATATTGTACACAGAACGTGATCGTAACTAGTGTTGAAGAGTTCAAGATATTATTCTGGTCTGAAAAATGCACAGGCTGGCGCGCTAGCACCGGAGCAGCAGCAGCGCAGCGAATAATATAACGTTGCACAGGCGCGCCAGGCGCGGCGCTACGTCGCCGTTTGATCACGTGACAGGTGTGAATGTTTTCAAAAAAGAGCTCCGCGACGGGGAATCGAACCCCGGTCTACCGCGCGACAAGCGGTAATTCTAGCCACTAAACTATCACGGATTTTTCCTGTTTTGTGAGGATACTGGATCGGGATCCGAGGAAGGGATCCGAGGAAGGGACCATATGATCAGCACATCAGATGATCCTCACATCAGATGATCTTCACATCAGACGATCATCCAGTATCCAATAGGAGTTAAGGAAATAAGAGTGGAACATGACTGGTAGAAGCAGACCCAGTATAAGAAGGGAACTTCCCAGCCATCCTCAT